>NW_027019384.1:10613118-10668118 GCF_013076305.1 Rhopilema esculentum
TGGATATCTGCCTGAGTCGTGTATGAAAAGTATCGAGCGATTCTTGATCTCCCTGACGAGTTTCACGAAAACGATAAAATTCATACCGTCGATTTTTCTGAGGCTCGAAGTACTCAATGAGCTTGGCTTTTGTTGTCGCAAAGTTGTCTTCATCCCCTTCTCCGTTGACATCACTCAACTGGTTAAAAATTTCTCGAACTTTGGGTCCAGCTTGGTAAAGTAACAAAGCTTTCTGGCGCTTAGCGTCTCGAATTCCGCTAGCCACAAGAAAAGTATCAAAATCACGTAGCCAAAGTTTCCATCTGGCAGCAACACTCGCTCCAAGTTCAGCATTCGGGTCGAACGGTGGTAATGGATTGAGTTGTACAGACATTCTCGTCGCCAATGTTAAGATGTGAAGGAGATAGAACAACGCATGGGTTGAACAGAAACAAAACGATAACTTTATATTAACTTCAAACGGCCTACACACATAACTGTAATACTGTCAACTGTAATCTGAAACTATATAAACATGGGTCACATAAAGTAATGCTCCTGCGCATAGTCAATTAGGTTACTACACTTAGGTTCGTGGAGTACTTCTAAGGGAACAACTCCGCTCCCCGTCTTATGGCCCACCTTGTCACAGGCAAACTTTTCAACCTTCGCGTTTTTGTGCTGGTGTTACAATCTTTCTAGTATATTCTAATAGAAATTAACATAACGAGAGTGGTCAAAGTGGCCATCAATTATCGATAAGATTCTATAATGTTTTCTTAGATTTCAGGGCACTTCTTACCCCCTTTCCCCTCTTCAAGAGGGCAGGAGGGGCAGCTGCCCCTCCAGCCCCCCGGTGTAGGCGCCCCTGGCTGGAAGGTGGCGTGATTTTCTCTATATAAACAGGACCTTAAATAAATGAAAATGTGATGAAAAAGAACTTTTTCCTTAAGGTTTACCTTGTAATTTTTTTTCTTTTCTTATTTCGTCAAATAGTATGGTTTGTCAAACGGTGTCCTTAACCTGCACTTTTGAGTTTTCTTTTCCTGCTTTTAACTATTACTTAATCAACTGATTTTACGTATAAAATATCAAGAATTAATCTTCCAGGAAATGCCAAATCGCCAAAGCTGTTTTGAATTTGAATGCAACATTTCAAAAATTGAATTGTTTTGATTTTAGATTGCAAACTGTCGCCTGGTTTGTATTTGAAGCACAAGTTGACTACATTGAGTTACAAAAATGTAACACGACTATTTTCGTCAGCGATAAGATTTTTATAACCAAAACCGTAAACCGGAGCTGGTATTGTGCATACGATAGGAGACTCATAATTTCCAATATGTTCGTATTCAACAATGTTTTCTGCATAAAAATATATAACTCCTGCGTTTAAGTGATTGACAGAAATCTCGGATTGCATGTCGATAAAATCACAATCTTTCTTACCAAAATGGGACGGAACCAAAGGTTTGCAGCTGAAATCTTTTTCTTCGATTTTCTTTATTGGTGGAAGAAACCAAGAAAAGTTATCGGTATAATCTTGTTTGGTACCTAGACGACCGGGTGTAGGAAAAAATCTTCCAAAATGGGGAGAAGGTATCATTAATTTTGGCACTGTCGTTTTATCAACTGGATATTTAACTTTTACAACTTTTCTTTCTCCTTGAGCAATTGCCCCCTTGTAAGAATGAATCTTAAACTGTTGGTAAGGGTCCTCTGAATATACTCCTGCCTACGGGAGGGGTATGTTCATTTTTTCAAAACCACAAAGGTTTTTTAAAAATTGATCCAAATGCTATATATTTTAAAGAGAGTGGACATTTAACTAATCATGATAAATATTTATCTTTATTCTGGATGCATGAATCCGTAATTTGAAAAATTAAGAGTGCATCTTGAACACTGTTCCAACATTTCTTTCCCCCCCTCCCCTTTTTTTACTTTTTTATTACTTCTACTTTTATACACCTTTTTTTACTTTTGAAGACGAAGGCTTAGATGGATTTTGTTTTGTTGTGCAGAGGTACGGAAGCCCCATTAGGCAAACCGTAGCCGACCCCCCCCCCCTACTTTTTCACTAAAGTATGATATCAAGGTTGTGGCATCAAAGAAAATGGTGGCAAGCTACATAAGAAGCCCCACCCCCCACTTTTCTAGCGCCCCCACTCAAATATGTGCTCCGGGTTCCCTGTTCATTGTGTACTTCTGTGGTCTGATCGTTGTAATTCTCATTTAGGAAACAAGTCCTTCAAAGCAAATACGAATTGTTCAGCTGTTAAATGGTGATGTTTTTTGCTTTGGAGTGGTGGATGTAAACGATCTAATACTTTTAAGAAATTTGTCCTTAGAACAGAGGCAATGGGTTTCCCTCCAAATGGTCTTTCGATTTCGTGTACAGCCTTTAAACTATAATTGTTTTCTTTCATGATGTTCAATTACCAAATCTTGATAATGTGAATTAATGTATGTTAGTAAACAAAACCCAAACATTTGAGGTGAAGAATCGGCAAGTGGTTCGTTTTGCAATGGTCTGACTTTCGATCAAATGGTGCAAAACTTGTCATATGTAAAATAGGATAAAATTTTAAAATCCAATTAAAATCTCTATTGGGCCATAACTTTCAAACTTTTGTGACATGATACCTCACTTATTGACTTGAGCATGACTTTGTAATTTGATCAAGACAACCCAGGGTGAGATTTAATGCATACCATAGGTATTTGTTGAGTTGTTTATTCTCAACCAAACTAATTCCATTGTTTATAAAATTTAAAACATATATCGAGAATTCATGATCCTTATTTATACCAGTTTCGAGAAAATGAGCCGTTTATATATACTAATCATCGGAAAATACCCGTGTTGATATGGAAATCACGAAAAGACGCTATTCTTTATGGCTGGCAAGTCACCAATCTCAAAATGAGCCTCCTCCCTCCACTAAATTGCTAAGGCATCAATTAACTTTCGTATTAGGTATCCTCAGATATTGAAAAAATGTCTCTTGCTTTTGGTGGGTTAATTTACTTTGTAATTGGGCATTGAAAAACAGCCAGTATGTGATGAAATGCCCGCCCATACTCTTTTAGAAAATCATGAAAAACTGGCCACTTTAGCTCTTATATCTTTAGCTCTTCTTTTTTAGCCCTTATATATTTGCCAACCTTGCAAAAGGCATATGCTGCCTGAGAGAAAATAGTTCAGAGATTAAATGACGCAAGTGTTGTGGTGTTCTAGATAATAGTCACTATATCAGAAGAAAGCCTTTCCTTAACCCTATCCCTATCCCTGGACGACTTTGACGAATGCCTCAATTCTGAAAGTTCTTGGCATACGGCCTTGCGCACTGTTGCAACCTTACTATTTCATCGCTGAGATTATATGTTGTGAAATGAAAGCATATATGCTATTACCACAAAATCGCGAGATAAAATACGATAAGTACGGTTGGGATTAAATGGAGGGGGTTTCAAAAATCATTAAATATATTCAAAATTGATTTCAAACAACAATATTGGATCTTTCATGACGTCATCGAGATGAATAAATAATTTCCTAAGTAATAAATGGGAAAAAATCGCTTCAGCTCAAGACCTGGAGAATGCCTTCGTTTGATGTAAATTAAGAATCCCTACTCAGCAACACAGCACTAGGTACCCCCTAAGAATATTTTCTAGCGCCACCCCTAGCAATAAACGCAAATCTTAAAAACATCTAAAAAGTCAAACCAACGCAACAATGAAAAGTTAAGAAAGTACAGCAAGAAAAGAAAATGCCACTCGGTTAACTCCTCATTATAAAGCTCAAAATTTAATGTAAACAAGCTTAAAAATTTAGCCAACATTAACTTAATTAGTATATAAAACGATTATTATAAAATTCATGTCTGACATAATATTATAATTCTATTTCCGAATTATCAATATTTTAGAAGGCAAAAAATTTCGTCGTGACCGAACTTTGTCTCGTTTATTTGTCCTAAATTTGTCTGGAATAAGAAACGAAATTTTGTTCGTTAACGTAACTGGAATGGTCTTTATAAAATGCGATATAAATTGGGAAAGGCCGTCAATCTAAAATATATTATTTAGGATTCCTGTTTAGCCCCTTAATTTTCCTTTCTGTCTTTATTCATGATAAGCGGTTGGATATATCTAAAGATGATACAACTGCGCAGTAGGCATACTTCTGAATGACCGCGAATTTTGAATTAGATACTTTCAGAATGGCTCAACGGAAACTAATTCATGAAAAGCTTGACAGAAACTTCTCCCCAATGTTTTCAGACACCAATACAGCCTTAAAATTAGGCAACCTGAACAAAGTAAATACCATTGGTTGTGACAAGACTTGGTCTACGGCATTGGAGTAATTTTGGTAAGGATTGGCCTATCTGTTGACGTAACAATGGCTTACCAAAGTTCAGATCTGAATCCTCTTTCAGTGTTAATGTTCAAAGGAAAATACGTAACATCATTCAAATTCGAGAAAACATTATTAAGCCAATCCTACGCTAAAGTGTATACCAATGGCGTAGGCCACCTTTTGTCGCAACTCCGAAACCCGGAAGAATTGAAATCGCGAATACTGAAATTCAAGTGAAGCGTTCAGTTCCTTTCTTTTTTTATTTTAATTTTCTTTGGAGGTTCGTCATCGGTTTCTGAAGAGTATGATCTTTTCTTCTTCTTTTTCTTTGACTTTTTTGGCTTTGTGATGGTTGATGAAGGTGAGGACGAAGATGATGAAGATAGTTCATCGAGTAGTGTTTCAATTAGACTTGAAACGGGTGGAGTTGGTTGCGAAATGGAAGAATACTGGCGGAGGAGTGGAATAAGATGTAACAGATTGTTTGAATATTTGAAAGCTGGCTCAGGGTTTGGATGTAAGGTCATTTTATTAGCGTAGTCAACAGGGTTGGATATGAGTACTTGTGCAACCTTGAATTGGATTGCCAAGATAAAGAGGGCACATCCAACTTCAAGAGCAGTATCCAACTGTTTGTCCAGTTGAGCTGATGTAGAAAGCATCGCTTTCAGGAGGTCCCTGCATTGGTTTTCGCTTGGATTCATTGGACTGTCTTTATTAAATGGCGCGAGTTGTGTTACAAAAGGCTGAATATTTTTTAAAAAACTTGCCAACCTCTTCGTGGTAAAAAAATCTGCCTTTTCTTTCAAAAGATCGGTGTTCCCCTGCATTGTTGCAGCCAGCTCAGAAACTGCAACGTGCGGACGCCTTAGCCATTCGCATCCCTCCGGTTGAAGCCGGGAGAGGGTCTTCTCCTTCGAGGGCATACCTTCTGCCCGGCCGTAAGGCCGTAGAAAGTTCTTCGGGAAATGGTTAAAGTACAACACCCCCGGAGTTTTTGGTGGCCTAGAAGAATTTGAATCATGATCCATCTAGAGAAAGAAAGAAGGGAATAGTACTTAAAATATAATTATAACGCGTTGTAATTAATGCCAAGCATTTTAAGGCAGAAAGCTTTGGACATTGCCATGACAATGCTGTGAATCTATTCTGGCAATTAAAAAATACTATTGCATTACTTCTATATTTGATAGGAATAAAAAAAGTCAATTTTTATAGATTTATCGAAAGCATCTCATCTTCAAAGACAGCACCAGAAGACAATGCTTACCAAAATTTTTCCCAATTAGTACAGCATTAAGAAAGAAAGCAGTTTTCAGGTAATTGCAAAAACAAGGATAATACGGGAACTGTTTCGCAATGAATCAATTTCTCCACTACGGGTATATGAAAGTTCATTCTACAGCATTTACAGTCACATTATCTCATTTCCGATTGGCCCATTTCGATTCAGAGCAACTGGGTATATATTTTCCCAGTCGACAGTTTTCGATCTTTGTTCTTACATTCAGTGGCGTACCCAGGGCTGCAGAAGTGAGGGCTCTGGGGCACAGCCCCCAAATTTTGTTGGGACCACGCCCTTCAAACACGTGCAAATATGGGGAAACGCTCTTTTTGCAAAATTTTCCCCCATTATTTGATTCATGTTAGCTATGGCAAATAGCAAAGCATTTTACAATTGTTATTGACACAAGCATACAGTATACTACCCCCCCCCCCCATGAGTCCTACATTGTTTTTGGACAAATCTCGAGGACCATATTTTAGAAAAATGGGGGGGGGGTCCCCCCATTCCCCCATTTGGGTACGCAACTGCTTACATTGTATAGGTTGCAAGAATTTCAGACGGAAAGCTTTAGTATGTTCTAAAATGTTTCCTTTTTTAAAGCTATATCTAGACATCTGTAGGCAATTACAGATCACAAACTGTATTTATTTTAAATGTCTGCAGGGCATAATCTAATCATTAACGTGGATGTCATGACTTTGCAATCATAAATTAAAATATTATTTTTCAACCACATGGAAGGCGACCTGATATTATTCATTATTGTGATATTATTCATTAAGTCTCACTCTATTGTCGCTTGAGCAAAATTGCCCAGAATAAATATTTTCTGCTATGATTAAGATTGGCAGCAGCATTATATTAAAAAACTCCAAAAAGGAATGGTTATTTCTACAGCAAAGGGATGGGTTTTTTAAAGAAATGAACTTACCGGAAAAAGGCAAGGCTCAAAACCTCTTTTCATATCGATTAATACCAAAGTGTCAGCTCTGTAATGTAAAGACAGAGTCATTTAATGGGTTCTTTATACCTTTACATGAATAAATGATAAAATAAACAGTAATAGATGCCCATGTAGCCTGACTTGGAAACAGAGAAACAACAAAAAATATTCACTTGACCTAACAGAGGTAGCCTTTAGAAACACCCAGTCGCCTTTGTAATGTTTTTTTCTACCGAAGGAAGTCCCTGTTTAAACTTTTAGTCAACTCTAAATGAAAAAGATTTGAAAATGTCTTGGCTTCATTAAGCAAATTTATTCAAATAAAATAGCCTACTTTCATCTAAAATACTATCAAAGAAAAAGGTTTTCTTTTCAGCAATTCAAGTCTTCAAAATATTTACTTACCAGAGAAACACAAGGTTTACGTTGTCCTTACTAGCGGAAATTTCGCAGAATATCAGCTCTATAATGTAAAAATACAGCATTATTAAAAATGGTTCTAATACCTCTCCGTGATTAATTGATAAAATAAAAAATAATAAAGACTCGTTTGCCATGTCTTTGAGCAGCAATACATCAATGATTCGTTAAACCCAACAGTGTATAGGGGTATCAAAGACAAACCCCAGCCGTTCTTTGAATTGTCGATTTTTACCGAAGGAAGTCTCTGTTCCAACGTTCAGTCAACATCAAATGGAAACTTTTGAAAAAGTTTTGGGTTCATTAAACAAATTGATTCAAATAAAAGAACCACCTTCAACTAATTTACATCAAAGAAAAAGTTTTTCTTTTCAACAATGAAATGGTAGTCTTCAAAATAGAAACTTACCAGAGAACCACAAGGTTCAAGATCTCTTTATATGCAAAATATCGCAGAACATCGGCTCTGAAATGTAAAAATACAGCAACATCAAACGGGTCTAGCATCATTAAGATCCCGCCCAACAGCAGTCCTTTTAAAGTAAACCCCTACCTTCGATTAAGCCCCCGCGGGCTGATACATTGTCTCGACAGAAATAGGTTTATCCCAAAATATCTATATTTTTAAGCACTCTTACCAGCAAGGAATAGAGCTGGAAAATTTTCCTGGTAGTTTTTTGGCTGCTGTTATATACGACCTCATCTTCAAATAAACTTCCAGGCTTCAACTAATGGGCAGTAGTTCCTCTTCTGCCTAATTCTATTCTGTAACCTAGGGGGCCTGGGCTAAACCCAATCAATTACATTGAAATTATGTCAATAAAAAATTAATTTTGTCATTCACAATTAATTTTAATCTCTTTTAAAGGTCAGGATTCGGGAAAGGAGGCAATAAATTTATTCCAAGATTCAAGGGGACAGTAGGCCATTTGTTAGAATAAATTTGATTCCAAAGACAATCGGAGGTCGCGTAAATTTGTTAACCGGAGGTCTCAAAAGCTGTTGTGTCATTTGAGATTCTTTTTATCGCCACCTTCCACGCTAGATTGCATTGAGATTTTGTCATATTGAGATTGCATTTGATATTTTCCATCAAATTGTTCATATTTACTAATTCCCAACACCTTTTAGAACTATATCTGTGGGGTAAAACGTAGTGAAACCATGTTGACATATGTTCTTAGGATTCTCCTTGTTATGACTTCCAAATGAGTTGTTTTTCTACTGATGACTCTCCTACACCTCTCGAACAGTTTAGATAGCCATACAAAGGACGTTTTTGATACCAGCTGTGGTTAGCTGA
The DNA here is from genome assembly GCF_013076305.1 of Rhopilema esculentum. Next base: position 10,621,421 of record NW_027019384.1, read on the forward strand.
TTGGGGCTGATTGTCGACTCCAACTTTTGTAATGGGAGAGAAACTCGAACAAATTGTCAATAACCCAACGGAGATGACAAAGGCTCGGTTCTGATTGGTTGTTAAATGGAGTGCAATCAAAACCGACAAGTGGACATTCTTTTGACTTTAAGCAGGAAGAGAGCTATGACCTGCAACAATGAGAACACACATGAAGAAACGAGAGATTCCTTTGCCGATAATCCGCAGCAGTGAAGTACATTTTTGCCTCAGTGAATAAATGCCTCCTATTTCCTTATTTTTAAACGCAGTCTTCGAGATTTCGGAAGTCATTCCACGTGAATGAAAGGACCCAAGGAATGCTTGTAATTTGCACCTTAAATTTTGGCAGGTCATTCAAAGAAGGTATCACTTGTTTTACGATTACGATAAGCAATTTGGAAGCCCTTCTAAAAAATATACCGCTACATGAAACTTGAATGCTTCTGTAGTTACTGAAGAAAACCTGTTTGGATACTTGAAAACCTGTCTTTTTGATTAAGTCATTCTATTTCAAAGTTACCCTTATCGACAATGATATGGTATTTTATCCATGATAAGGAAGTTGCAGAAACCATGAAGGATTATTTTTGCATTTGTTTGCATCTGAACACATTGTTAATTTCAGTAACCGTAAAAGTTCTGAAAAGCAGCCCCAGCCTTTGCACCGAATCGACGCAGTGTATTTTCTATATCTGCGTTTAAAATGGTGCGTTTATGGACTTAAAAAACCTGCAGATGTCACTTTCCTTGTAAGAAAAATTACGCACCCGGGAGCTTTGGTTAACTGTTTAGCAAAATTGCGATCTCACCTGGTTTTTAAATTTTTTCTTTTTTTTTAAAAATTTAGTTTCCTGTGCATAATAATCTCTGGACATAGCCTATGCATGATAAAGTAATTAAAACTACTTTGCTTCTTGCTATTTTTAGCTATTTTTAAATTTTAGCTATTTCTCTGTTGCATTTTTTCTATTTTTCAATTTTTGCTGGTATATAAAATTACTTGAGTTTAGTTGAATAAACTCATGTTTTTCTTACATTTTGGGCAAAACTCAGACTTGTGGCAAGCTTATTTATCGTCACTTCTACGTGGTTTTTGCACGGGGTACAAGGCGCACCCTGCAATGCTTCGAATGTTTGAAAAATGGAAGCAAGCTTAGAACATGGGAGAGAATGTGGCGGTATCCTAATGGATCTCTCCAAAGCGGTGAATTGTACTAGACATCACCTCTTTATGGCTAAACTAGAGGCTCACAGATTCAGCCTTGAATCATTGTGGCTTGTTAAAAAAGCTATTTAGAAAATAGGCATCAGAGAGTCAAGACTAATGGGTCATTCAGTACCTACAGTCATTACTCAAAGGTGTTCCACAAGAATCGGTTTTGGTCCCCTGTTCTCGAACATCTACATAAACTATCAACTGCTCTCCTTAATGGATACGATTAGCTGCCATTGCGCGAATGATACAACCACAAATGCGTGCGATAAGAATCTTAATAATGTTATGGTGAGGCTAGAGAATGATTCACCCAGAATATAAATATCTGTTTGCTGATAGTTTTATTAAGTTGAATACAAACAGCTGTTATTTGCTCATACTTGGCAGAAATTTTAGTCAGCAGGTCAAAATTAATACAGAAGATTCTATCATGGTAAATTCGAAAGAGGAAAAGCTACTAGATCTTGTCATAGACTAAAGACGCGTAAGACTTTTAAACACATATCAGTAAGGTGCGTAAGAAGGCTGGTAGCAAACTCTTTACCCTCGCGTCGATTTCTGGATAGATGGATTCTAACAAACTAAGAATCTTTATAAGAGCCTTCGAATTTAGCCAAATTCAATACTTCAACTAGTTTGGTTGTTCAACAGTAGGCACCTGAATGATAAGATACACGAAAGAAAACAGCCTTGAGAATTGCACACAAGAACTATGATGTCAGTTTCAACGCTCTGCTAGAAAAAGTTGACTCGGTAAATATTCAGCTAAAGAACCTGCACACTCTTGTTACTGAAATGTATAGTAAAAAGGAGATATCAACCCCCTTTTGTGAAGGAGATTTTTTGTGATTTGCGAGCCTCCAGTAATTCATAATCTGAGAATCAAGTGAATCACTTGGCGAAAATACACAATTTGATATGTGTAACAAGATAGGATATAAACCCCTTCTGAAAAATGCCCCTTTGTGCTATTTTTAGACTAGGGTACTTGTGCTCAGTCCACGGAACACGTTATTGTGTTAAATTCTTTCCTGTTAGCTTTACAACCAAGAAACTTTGAAAACTTACATAATTTGATATACCGAAAAAGTTAAATGTAATCTCTTAACTTGGAAATACCCCCTTGTGCTTTTTTCAGACAATGGGCACTTGTGCCCAGTCCTCGGAAAGTGTAACGTGGTTAGTATCTTTCTAGTAGTTATAAAGCCACAAAACTTAATAACTATATAATTTAAGATGATAAAAAAGATTAAAGTGGTTTCATAACTCAGAAATACCAATAGTGCTATTTATAGACCAGGGTACTTGTGCCCAGTCCACGGAACGCGTTAACATGGCAACTTTCATACAGTTTGCTAAATTCTCATCAAAACTTGGTAAACCTACACAGATTGATATGCTGAAAGAATTTAACATGATCCCAAAACCTAGAAATATCGTCGTTCCACCTAGCAGTTTTGGAATCTATCTACATAAGCACGAAAAAACCGCTACTGTGTAGACAAAAAGAGTTCGTTTTCACCTTAGGACTCCATTGGTAACATTCTCAATAGGCAAGCGGCACTGATTGGTCAACCTATACAGTCATGTGCTCGTGTTTCTGATTGGCCTATTTCGATTCACAACTGGGTATATATATTTCCTAGCGTAGAGTTTTCGGTCTATGTTCTGACGTTTTAAACTCTGAAGAGTGTCAGACGAAAAGCTTTAGTTTACTAAATGTTTGCTTTTTTCAAAGCCATTTACAAGTTTTGTACCACCAAAAAATTGTTTGCATATCAAATTGTATATTTTCGCCAAGTTTAATGCTTTTATCACAATTTGCACGATTGCAGCCTGTTCTAGGCCTTGTCAGCCCCACTATAATGCATTTATGCTAGTAAAGGTTAGAGCAACAAGTCACAGAACCGAGTCTATCAAAGGTAGAAAGTGCAAAATGAAGATTTCACCTCTTTTGACTTGAAGCTTGGAACAAAATATCTATAAAAGAAAAAGGGATCTCATCGCTTTTTCAGTTTAAACTAAAATAAAAATACATTTGAAGAGCTTAGCAAACCCGAAATGACACACGACTCCCAGGAAGATCATATGTCTGCTTTGATTCAATCATTGATATAACCTTGTTTGTTAATTTTTTATTTTAATTATTAGATTTTTATTCATTCCTAACTTGTGCGTTAATTTCCGGTGGGATATCGTGAATAAATGTGAATTTGATAAATAGAACAAAAAAAGATAGAGAGCAGCGCATTGTTTTTTTCTACCCAAGCACATGAAAAATTCTCAATCTATTAGTGTGTGTGTCAAGAAAGAAATTCGTTGCTGAAATGGCACTGACTGCACATGCAAACCATGTAGGACGTTCGTACCACAGTTTGGATTTTTGTATTACTATCGTGACATACATAGATGGACTTTGTTATAAATAGCTAAGATTTAAGACTTTATTGATTTTGTTTTAAAGTAAACTATATGCTTGAAATTCAATGCTCTTAACTGTTGAAAATATAAGAGGACCTTTCACCCGCGTTTTTTGTTCTGTTATTCAAACTTGTTATTTTGTCTATAGACCGTACCACAAGAATCTCATAATCAGGTGAAAGTCATATCGCATATCGTATTTCAGTCAAGTTGTTTGAATTCGCATGAAGGTCGCTTGATACTTTACCAAATTAGTTTTATATCTCGAAAGAACTCGCACGGTTGGGGAATTTCCAACATAACCTTGTACGTTCTTGTTAGATGTGTTAATTTAACTGCAGTAAATTTGTGTCCTACCATTCGAGAATATACATACTATGATGAAGCTGCTTGACTCATGTTTGCCCTTGAAAAATTATTCTTTTACCTTAGACGGTTGAACGATCTAACAAAATAGCTAAAGATATCCTTGTAGGGAATGATGCACTGCATGCTCTGTAAATACTTTCTTTTTTTGATACCCAAAGTTGACCGAGAAGCTCGTCCAAGTAGTTCGTCCAAGAAGTTCTTCCGAAGAATCAAAACAGTTGCAAAATCAAAGAGAAAAAAAGATGTTCTAGGAGCCAAAGTAGATACTTAGAGAAACAGTAAATTTACGACCCTATTGGAAAGAACCAATTAGAAACAATAACCACACACAGTATTCCCCATGATTCACAGGCACATGGGTAAATCAAAGTTAAAAACCAAAACTTAAATACCGCTTCAATCATATAAAATTTAGACCAAAATGTGCAGAACTATTTAATTTAGCTCCGTTTACAGTCGCACTTCTTTAGCAGTCACAAATTTTCAAGTAACAGTTGAAAACGGTAAAAGATTAAAAAAGAAACACTAAGGTTGAGTTGGAGAAAAGTCGCATTACGTGAAGGATAAAAGAAGTGGAGTCGGTAACAATTGCTAGTGGAATCTAGCAGAAAATTGGTTCACTTCTAAAACCTCTTTCGAATCAGTAGAGTGAACTCCACCTGGCTCAAAACGTCCCTCCAATATGCGAAACGCTGTAAATTACGTCCCAAAGAAAAATTGTTGCCAATCTCTGATTTATGGAAAGTGCATTTCAAATGCACCTTGGGCCTTGCAAAAGAATGGCAATCCTAAATGAAATCACCAGAATGTTGATCACTGGAAATGCATGGCAATAACGCTACCCCTGGTTAAGCTTTTGACCTTAGGAAAGTTATGCTACTCCTGTTTCGTGTTAAAAACAATGGTTCGCGTTCGAATTTCCGTGCCATATTTCATTTTTATAAGCAACAACACGAAGAATAAGTGGTGACTTCAGGAAAGGTTTCTAGGGGTGATCATGATCTAGCGCCTCGCCTATCTTAAATCGATGGAGCACTGTCCCTTCCAGCATCATAGTTCAAACATATTGGAGTCAAGGAATCCGACGAATCAACAGTTAAATTAAAGCAGTCAATTGCAAGTGTGGGCGAATGCTTAAATGACGTGCAGATTAGGATAAAAAACATAACAGAACATAAAACGAAACGTAAAGCGAGCATCTGAAGTGAATTAACTCTGAATTAAAAACAACTACCTAATTTTACCAACCTCACATCTGGACGTCTTCTCTCCAAGTAGATTCTTCGCCCCTGCTCGCCAGCTTTTATCATGTACAATAAAGTGCAAGCACTTGCAATCATTCAATTCCGGTCATCAATCAAAGGTGGCTCGTCCTCCCTGTCACGTCCATCATGCAGGCACCGCGGAGCGTTGAGAAAAGTGGGGGGACTAAAAAAGTGGGGGGGGGGGGGGGTAAACCATATAAAAAGAGGCTTTTCTGGTAGTTTGATACTTAGTATTTTACCTTTTTTGGAAAAAGTGGGGGGGGGGGGCTAGAGCCCTCCCCTGCTCCGTGGTGCCTGTCATGGATAGACCTACAACATGTAAAATTGTTGCGCGCATTGTCACATCCTTTTTCTTCAGATTTGCGCCGTTTGTCGTCAGAAAACGCTGATACAAAATTTGCAAATGGGATTTCTAGATTTTAACTAGACATGACTTATGCTTTCTTTTATTTTTCAAAATGCTTATAAAATGAAGGGCTCCGATGGTCTCCTTTACCTCTTGGCAAAGTAACGTAGAGAACTGGTCATGTGTGTAGTAAAAACCCGCGTGTAAGAACCTAGGAATTCCAGAATCTTCTGGCAGAAATTTGCCTTTTTAATACGCAGGAGCGGTAGCTCGAGTGTTTGATTTTCGGAATTCACATTTGAAAGCAGCGGTATAGGTTATCAAATGCGATTAACAAACATGCACTGCTGGCAATGTGTCATCACAATGTCTCTCCAGATAAGATATAAAACACTGAGCGCAGAATGGTCTAATATTAAAACTTAGACGAATCATAAGTTTCGTTCTTTGTTGACAGTAACCAACCAGAATTGAGCTACAGTGGATATTCCGAGCTAAAGTCGGTCTGGGGATTTGCTCTGGAAAAGGCATCGAAGACAATGAAACCCGTATTATAATTTTTGGCGCGAGCTATAGTCAAGCTATAGTCAGGTTTGAAAATGGCCTTTTAACCAATAGAATATCAGTATCCACGGTACTTCTCCGCTCTCTGTCCCCTGTAAAGCAACAGTAGACTATTGCTCATTTTCACATCCTGGGTCCCCTGTAATGTAGCTTCAAAGGAAAGGACCTACTAGGGAATAGACAGGGACGGCGGGGAGGGCGTGGTTCCGATCCCAAAAGATTTGAGCTATAGTCACCAAAAATCCTGGATCCGCCCCTGGTACACCAAAATATAAGAACCTGTTAAGCCAAACAATTTTCAACAGGTTCTTACATGTTGGGTTTAATAATTCAATTTATATAGCTTTTTAGAAAAAAACAAAAAGTGACAACAAATTGAATTGTTGAAATAAAGCTCAAAATACACAATGTGTGTTTAACTAAAAAGTATTGCTACTATTTTAAATACAGTACTGTATCATTGATACATTGTTGGAGGGCTTTTGGCAGCGTCAACGCATTTACTATACAAGAACCCTTTTGGCGAAACTCTGAAAAAAGTAGCTTCTTACACGCAGGTTATTACTGTATTTGATGTCCTGTTATAAGGGGCATTTGGGGCCTCAATTGAATATGCAAAAATGTTAAAATCCATTGGGTTATTGGCAAATTGACAGTTCTAATACCTTATTCAAAGAATTGCCAAACCCATTCTTCTGTGTCCTACCAATTGTGTCACTGCTTAGTATAGTCAGGGAAATAGCGGTAGCTATAGCTAACTAACCGCAGGTGTTGTCACCTTTGAACTTTTCGTACACTATAACTCTGGTCTGTACCATGTCTTCGTTGTCCTTTCCGGGGCATGCAACAGTCGGATGGAAGTCCCTAGCTCTTTTAAACCTAGCTCTTGTAAAAGATCTTCCTTCTTGGCCTTCAGTACTTTCTTGAAGGGATTTATCTTTCCAATACCAAAAGGCTAAGAGGTTGTGTGGCACCCCGGTAGGGAATGAAAGGCAGATAATATATCGCACACCTTGTCGCCATAATAAATTGAAGTCATGATTGAAATGGATCGTATGCATATATAACAATCTGTGCTGATTCGCATCCGATTGTTGATTTTACAATGGCAAATACAATAGTTACGGATATTTCCCTGTCTAAAGACTTTTAACCGACAATTTTCATATATTACATGTGTAGTTTAAGACCCAACAAATTAGACTAGCTCTAAATTTTTTTTCAAAATATTGATTACAAATGATGCTTGAATGTTCGAAAACATTTTTTGCTCTTAGGGAGCCATTCTTATAATGAAATTTTCTGATGAATTTACTTTCTGTTGTTTTTCTAAAATTGAAGCTAATCACTCTCTGTGGAAATGTCGGACATCCACTGGTAGTGACGGACAGGCAGATTAAACACAGTTTTGGTGATCTAGATAAGAATATGAAAAAAGGCCAGGGGTAATGCAAGAGTTTAATTCTAGTGTTGGAAATTTTTATTGTTTCCCGATCAATTTATCTATTAGTTGAAAGCAATTAAAGGACAAACAATAATGAGATCCAACAGAAAGACCACGATTCAATCCGAACTTATGTTATTCATAGTTAAATTGCAAAAAACAACATCAAACTGGAAACCTGGTTTTTCTTTAAGGAAATAGAACTAATTTATTCCATCGGTATGGGTTTTATCAAGTTTTTCTGGCCACGACATTTTCCAGGGAATCATCCCATTAGCTGTCCGGAATTGACCACGCTCATCTGCAATATACTTCGTCCAGAGATGTTTCGGAATCTCAGAATCGTGCCATCTGATGAGGATGCCTATGTTATCCAAGCAAAATCCAAGCATCTCTCTATCATTTAATCAACTATAGTATAAAGTCAAAACTTGAACATTGAGCTTTCCCCGATCACTGCAGAAAGCAACATCTCGATTTCGAAGATCAGAAAATCGAGGGAATTTAGGCCCACTCACTTCACCGACATGCGTTCAAAACACACAAAAAGGGCTCAAAAAGAGAAATATATAAACATGAATGGTACCAAATCATGCTTTCAACAATCTTTTCATATTTTTTCATGACAGATTAAAAAAAATATTCCCAAGTATATTTGTCTGTGATTGCCTAGCGTCCGGCATTACCCATGACTACCTTACTTTTCCTTTTGATGGAACCGGTAGAAACTTAAAGGGATTTGTTTTAAATCTCCTTCAAGATAGATAAGAGGAACTTCCTTTCCTTCTGAAAATTACTTGTAGAAATTTTCAATTTTCATATTATTTGAAACGCTTGCATTTTCTGCAGTGCAGTTGTCGAATTGTCCGGGTGTTCGAAATAGTACCATTGGTTTTCTAGTCTGTAAGAAGATAAATTATCTTCATCTGATGTAAATAGAGTTTGCAAATAATAAATTTTAACTATAGCGTTGAAATATCGTGTCCGTTTAACGTAAATACAATTTCTTCAAATAAATTGGCAGCTAAATTATTAACAAACAAATTTTTTGTGTGTTTGGTGATGTGATGACTGTGGAGGCATTATCGTAAAATAGCTGAGCTTTGAAAAAAGATTTCAATTGTTCTTTGACGAAAATAAGAAGAGAATTTTCTTGAGGGAACGAAATGTGTACCTCAATTGTATTATCGAGGTTTACACCATTTACATTTACTTTGTTGTACTTTGTTTTGACGATTGTATTTTTGCGACTGAACTGAAAGTTAAATATTCTGTCCCTGGTTCAGAAGACACACAACATCCAGGACCTTCTTTTTAATAGTTTTAGTGATGGTGTGCCCCCCCCCATGGTGCTGCTACTGATGGTGGGTAAAACAATTACACTTGAACTGTTTGATGAAGCTGTTGCTTTTGTTGATAAATCTATTGAAACGTATTGAGTAAGGGAAAGGTAATGAATAAGTATATAATATTCTTTTTTCACACTATTTTTGTTATTTGCTTTTTTATATCATCATTTAAGTTGATAAGTGGAATATAAATTTTCTGTGATATTTTTGCCTTATTTTTGATCTAGTTTATTGAACTGTTTTGGATTTTGAACTAATATCTTTAAAAACTGATGAAGCGATAGGAGACTCACATGTTATGTGAGCTACTTTTTGATTTACTTGTGAAACTGCAGCGGGGTTTTCTCACGTTATTTAATGTCTTCCTTACTTTTCTTATTGCTAATGCTTTCAATCTTTTTTAAACGTTTCTTTCTTTTGATTTAGCTTTTGGCTTGGCTTTTTCAAACAATCTTTTACCAGTTGTTGAAGCGACATGTTTAGCGGGCATACAGACTTCATGTTGGGCTCTTATTGGTCTGCAGTAGGAATTTTTTTATGGCTATGTAAGTCGTCGAACTTTTAAGATCACATGTGAAAATTGTTCATTTGATCAACTGGAGTGGGTAATAGACGAAACACAAAAACATGACTGGTTTGTTCAGTGAGATCACCGAGGGCTTTATTACAGGGGTCCAAAAACCGTCATTCGCAGGCGCATTAAGTCAAATTTCGTCGAAAGGCGAGAAATTCATCTTATGTGAAGCCAGGGAAACCATTGTAGAACACCTAGATACACGACGAAACCAAGATGTTTTTAAAAAGCTGAGTTTTTGAATCGTTCTTGAACAGCTGTTCACATGAAAAAACGAGCTGTCCAACTTATATGCTCGAACTGTATGTTTATACCACAATTGAATAGAGCTAATGTAGCGGCAAAAACACCTCACATCTATTGGTCACCTTGCGTTGTTTGACACATAAGAACAACAAAATAACGCAGTCATATGCAAGGTATCATGAACAATTTTTAGTTGCCTATTCTTAGCCTGCCCAGGCCATTTGCATTTTTATCCGTTGCGTGTCTTTAACTGATAATATAAAGGCAATTTCTTTCTTTGCCACTATCACAAAAACGGAGGCGGGACACAAAAAATTCCAGGTATTAACTACAATGATCGTAATCTTATCAGTTTTATGCAAATCATATCGATACAAGTTACACAAAAATTCATGTTGCTTACTAAAAGGTTATTGTTACAAAATAATAGCCAGTTATAACGAGGTAACAGGCGAATTTATCACTTACTAAATATGGCCTAAGATACGCGTGCTATTTGCGAGATATCAATAACTTTGAGGACAAGCAAATTTTTGACACCTTTCAGGATAAAAACAAGCATCATAAAAGAGAATGGAATTTTGCTTCTGTATAATTTTGCATTTGTAGGGGGCTTTAGGATAAAGGCACAGCGACATTTGCTTGAAATGAAAAAAGAAGCAGCACCTGCTGTTGCATGACATTTACCACGAAAAGGCAGTTCAAATACAAACTGGTTTAAAATCACTTTCACGTCATAGCACTTAAATCATCGTTCTTGGGTGCCACGCAGAGGCTGAGGTCTGACCAGGACCTTATGTTTCCTGCACTGCAAGAAAAAGTCTGCAAGACACCCGATTTGTTTTGTTGTCAAATTATGACTATAAGCAGATCTATAAGAATTATAAGCAAATCTTGGATTGCCTATTCACCCAGATTTGAGCTTTATCTGTTACCTTGAAATTAAAAGCCTTAAGCTACTACACAAAACATCTAATGATCAAATGTTACATATAACTTGTTTGGTATACATTAAACATCACGGTTTATAAAATAATATTAGAGAGTCTTGTATCTGTCATCTTCCTCGATGGTAGTATGCAGTGTTCCTTTATATTTTCTACAGAAGAAAAACAAAAAGACTAAAGGTTGTATTCTATATTTACATCCAACTAAATAATAATGGAACATTCTGGATCTTTCATAGTGTATTTTGATTATCATACCGGTGAAACCCTTCGTCAATATTATACCAGCGTAATTCTTCGTCAATATTATACCAGTGTAATCGTTCGTCAATATTATACCAGTGTAATTCTTCGTCAATATTACACCAGTGTAATCGTTCGTCAATATTATACCAGTGTAATTCTTCGTCAATATCCTACCAGTGTAATTCTTCGTCAATATTATACCAATGTAATTCTTCGTCAATATTATACCAGTGTAATCGTTCGTCAATATCCTACCAGTGTAATTCTTCGTCAATATTATACCAGTTTAATCGTTCGTCAATATTATACCACATAGTCTATAGAATTTGCTAAGGTAACTGCCTCGAATATTCTTAACATGTTGCTGGGCCAAAAAGAACACGATACATGGATATCCTCTTTTTGTATTTTACTCAATTCAGCAATGATATAATCGTAGTAAATACCTGCCAGTTCCAGTGCTTTGTAATGCATATGGATAAAATTCAAATAAAGAACATTCGCCGAAAATTGTAAACAATAGACAACGCATTTGTACAGGCAGAGTAGATTTTTCACGGTTTAAGGAAAAACGTCACGGAAAACACATCAGAGAAATTTTTTAGTGTAATTAAGAGTTCTTTCTCGGAGAATTCCCAACACACATAAATATGTCATGGTTCAACACGTTTGTTTAAAAAGAACACTTGTTAACGAAACAACCAAAAATGTCTTACTTTCGAATATCATACCCTCCGGTTGCAGTCGCTTTGCCATCACGAGACACTACCAGTTTCAATTGCTTGTCTTCGTCTGCGAAATAAAAAAAAACTGATTACCAAAAATGCATTTTGTCAATATTTGGCACATAATGTATTGTACACAAAGACAAGATATTCGACAGTATGATTATCGACAAAAAATTCAACACAATGAGGGGTACATGCCTGAAGCCTAGATGGACTCATTAATAATTAAAGCAAAGATAAAGATTGTCGAGTACTTCTTTGCGATGACAAACGTTGTTTATAACTACACAGGCATTTGCAATCCATCATTTTGGCATACATCATAACTTAATACCCTAATCCACAATGTCCATAAAGTCGGTTTTTACAGTAGCGTTAAATAAAATGAAAATAAATCTTGAATGTTGACCACCACGTTAAATTCGATGGTAAATAACAAATAATTTAAGCCGTAGTGCCACAAACTAGCTAATTATATCATTTAAGACGAGGCGAATGTCCTTTATCGTTCAAGTTTGCAATTACCTGCCTTTTGATATGTAGCAAACACAAAGAGTGTAGATTTAAGGCAAGATTGTTACTGACTGGAGATATTGTGACAAAAAGTATATATGGAACAAGTTTAGGGGTTGAATCGTACAAGACAAGTCTGGGATGGCGTGTTAATGATAACCATATAGTATTAATATCATTCAGCATTTAACATAAAAACTTCATACCATTAAAACTTGCATCTGCTGTGAAATCGTGCCTGAAATTACAATTTTAAGTCGTGAAAAGTTTGCCAAAAGCAAAATTTAGCAAGAAAGATCATACACCAGACAATGGAAGACCTCAGTTATTGATGATTAAACAAATAGATATCCACCGATTGGCAATCGATTGTGAAACGAATGTGAATTGAGATTACTATTAACTAGCATAATTCACCCCTTGACATTCTATGAAAACCGACTTTAAAATAACAAGTAACGAAAGCGTCAACTCCCAACCCTTCAAACAGCTGATTAATGACGTCATCAACATCAACCCGCGTGGTGTCCATTTTCCTTTGAAATTCTTCACTTGCCTATGAAAAATATGCGAGATCAACACTAAAGGAAGCGGCTATCAAAATTTATTTGCAGGCACTCGATCTAGCATAGAAAACAAGAGAGCCATACTACAAAACAAATGTGGATCAAGACCCATGCACTAACAGCAAAGTTCAAGAACTAATTTTAATTGTATTAACAGTATCAATAGTATCGATAGTATCAATAGTATCAATATTGTGTTGTATCAATATTGTATATTGTATCGGCCGTGAAAAATTGTATCAAAGACAGGTAAAGATATCGTAAGAAGCATAGCAAATACCCCCCAAGGTAGTGTACTTGGGAAATCTCAGGCCTTCTAAGATTACAAAATGGCCGCCTATTTTTTGGAATTAGCGACATTTGTTTAGCTGCCATTATCACTGCTGCATAAAGACTAGGCATGTCTACTCGATCATTTCTTCCGTATGAGATAAACGAGGAATTGCAAAAACAAGATACGTTGGAATACATACCGTGGCAAGGGCACTAGGCCCAACGTCCCCTTCTAAGTGTATATCACTTGTATCTGGCAAGTGGATTAAGGTCATGTGTTATATATTAAATATATTTCTATAATCAGAATATTCCAAGGAAGCCAAGAATATCTCCCATTTCTTCTTTAATTTGCAAAGCTTACATTTAAAGACTGCAACGACTAGAGGCACTTTGGAGAATAAATGGCACAAAAAAATGGAAATTGTATAAAGACAAAAAATCATCGTTGTTAAAAAAGTAAGCAAGAATTGGCTATAAATCAAGTTCACATTGCATATTATTGCATTTGATTCGCACAATGAAAGGATACTGCTTGACTGTCTCGAATGATCTGATGAGCCAAACCTTACAAAATATGAAAATACACTGTCAGTTGATGTCCAATTCTCCCATTATATCATAAAACAACTTATCCAATTATTTGGTGTTGCATAGCACTGTATTGAATCAAACTACATTGTACTACATTTTATCGAATCATTTAATCGTATCGCATCATATTATTGTACCGTAATTTTATTGCATCGTATCACTTTGTGTTCTCTCGCATTATAATGTAGTTAAAATTTTGTATGATATTTCGTATGATTACAATTGCATTCTATTGCATTCCAATTTATCCTGTATTGTATTGTATTGTATTGTATTGTATTGTATTGTATTGTATTGTATTGTATTGTATTGTATTGTATTGTATTGTATTGTATTGTATTGTATTGTATTGTATTGCATTGTATCCTAATTCGCATTATTTTGTTGCATTGCACTGTATTTAAAATGTACCGTACTTTATGGTATTGTAGCTGCTTGCAACTAGATAGTTGTTCAAACCAACAAATAATTCTTTAGATGCTCTTGAAATTTTTATTGTAAAAATAATTAATGCAAATGTTTTGAATTTAGCTTGCAATTATTGCAAAAATGTATGCACTCTACTTGTAAAAATCAAATACAAGATAATAGTCGATACACAAATTCTTATGAAGATGAAATTACGAAGTATAACAGATATGCTTTTAAATCGTAGCACAATCGTAGTAACGTGGTGAAAATTTGAAGAAACTGCAAAGTAAAATTAAGGTTACCCTGGGTACCAGACCCTCAGTGGGTTGGTAAAAGAATGGGTCGATAAGTGGAGGGCCGAAACCGTTAGACTATCTTTTTCACAGAGAATCAGGTAACATATTGACAAAAATCCTGCAAAAATGTTACCTAAAGATAAGATATCAGATATCAGATATCAGAAATTATTACCTTTTATCCATGCTTCCAGATCGTGTGTGAGTAGGCAACGATATTCTTCCCGGTTGGTTACCAACGCTTGCATGTCTTTTGTGCAGCGGGAAAGTGCTCATACCATCCATTGGAGGCAGAAGATGGTTCGGCTGTGACGAATCACTGAAAGACCTTGGTATGCTTTTAAACTGCTCGTCATCTTTTGGGATATCATCTTTGCTACTTGAAGGAGTTGGAACCTTTCCTGCCACATCACTAATAGCTGCTGAAGCAACTTGAGGCTTCGATACTTGACTGAAAGAAGAAAAGAAATAATAGGTTGGGTCGAAATGTACTATTTGGGTTGATTAAGACATTGCAGAATTCGAGGCCAACAAGGCACACGCCGTGAACAATCGAAATCTGTATACTTTTGGAGAGAAGCAAACACCACTATACATCTAGCATAATAAGGAAAATAAGATATCTGAATTTGGATTTTAATCCTAATAGGAAAAAGAAATACAAGAAGGTAAGATAGGTTAGGATAGGATAGGATAGGATAGGATAGGATAGGATAGGATAGGATAGGATAGGATAGGATAGGATAGGATAGGATAGGATAGGATAAGATAGCTAGTAAAAACAAATCTACAATCAGGAAATAAACTTTGAATGCATTTTTAATAATTATACTCAAGACTGTCCATAGAGATGCCGTCAGGTTTGGTTAAAAAGGAGCCAAATACTCACGGCTTGAACAGCGGATCTCCAGATATCAAAGTCATGTTGACATTCACCTGTAAATACGAAAAATTAGACAGCGATCAGAAGCCATCAGAGCCAATTCCATATTCTGCTGGTCTCATGTCTTGATCAAACATCCACTCTCAAATACACCCCTTTTCCTATTTAACGTAACATCATCTCAATCAACAATGACAATATTTTTCAACCAAATGCAACCCTCCAATGGGCATAACATAAATCAAGGTGCGAGCCTAGAATAGATATGACAGGCAAGATTGTACCAAATGAAAGATTTTATCGAGACGAGTTAAAAAGTGGCATTGGTTTTGGGGTAATACCCAGTGAAGACGTCACTATGATGTGTTGAAATCTTAGCACATTTCAGTACAGTACACCTACAAACTATAAATTATACTCCTAGCATTCAACAGCAGATAAAATCCTTCAACTTCTTTTGATATGCAATGTTAATTATAACATGTTACTTTGGCTTCCAAATTATCAGTTTTGCTGACAATCTCTATCATTTTTCTTAAGTGTAACTAGCAGATCTGCAATCATTGCCAAAAGTACTTGGAACAACAAGCAATTTACGTTGTGTTTTTATATGTTTCAAATCTTTTCCCGGATACTCCTATTTCTGCACCCCCCCCCCCGAAATAATGATGATAATTTATAAAAATATCATAGAAGTCGCAGAAAAATGCGTTCTTCCTAATCCCCTACACCGTTCTTTAGTAAACCAAAATTGTTCAAAGAGGGAAGGGGAATGGCTAAATTTGCCCTTGAAAACTGACGTTAGTGTACCAAAACTTTTGGCAAGCGTCAGATGCATGTGGGAATACAGTACAAAAGTGGCTCAAAAAGAGGGGTCTGGGGCTAGCTTATGCGTTCAAGTTACATCTTAAGGCAGGAATGAAAAAAGAACTAAACACAATATCGAGCCCAAACTCCCCTACCATCACAATAAGCCGTACCTCCACAAACGAAAGGAGAAAAGGACGCGCCAACTTTAAAGGTGAACTGACACGCAAAAATATTTTTTGATATAATGCAGAAAACGATGCATGGGATCTTAATTTAAAGTTTTCGGCAAATTAATTCCATCGCGGGGGCCCCTTAGTTATGATAAACAACACCCTAATCTCAGGAAAAACATTTTGGGCTTTCGGTGCATCAGCCCTTGTCTTGCCTGAGCAATGATGCAATTTTATGGTCGGTGTTTGATTCCAGGGTAAAAACTGCCTCAGTTTTTTACCCCGATAATCAGACTGATACACCTGTCACACAATCGAATGACTGTGTGAGAAGAAGTGAGACAGGAGAAGGCAGAAGGGAGCATATAACGGGATATAAGCAGGAGGAGAAGTGAGTACAAGGGGACAGGGATGGGAGGGGAAAACGCGTACAAACAACGCGTGAGTCTTGCTGCAAAATATGACATGACCCTAGCTGCATCACTGTACGTAAACAAATATGCCAGGAAAAGACCACCTAGATAATACCACAAGGTGATTAGCAAATAGCTAAGGTAGCATGATATCCACAGCCTACTAAGGATATACGTGTGGGACCACCCGATTCTAGAAAAGGGGAATCTGCGCACTTTCCCCGCGGGTATTAACTCGAATTAAACGATTAATTCCCATTTATTATTGTCCGTTTTGACGCAATTCCGCTCTAAATTTCATGAAATTATCGTCGAGTGTTTGACCATTGTCGGCATTTAATGCGACCCAGTGCGTGTGATGTCATAAACACCATGTTTTTATTCTTGAATGGAAATCAGGCACGGACTGGACAGTTCAGTTCATCTTGTTCAGTTACTATTCAAGGAGATCTACGTAGTCTTTGATCAAAGATGCATGAAAATTCGAGGCTAATGAAATGTACGAAGGGTATGTGGTGGCTGGTACTGCGTTATGTTAGGAGGGGATTTGAGTTTGGAAGGAATAGGCACTTTTAGCTGCTCGAAGAAATTCTCAATTCTGAAGTCAATCGTGCGGACGAATGTAAGAATCTTTTCATTTTATCATGAATCTAGCTTCTTTTTCCAATAAATTCAAAATATTATTACTTCGATAGATTATTTCTACATCCATATAAATCATGAACGTTATTCTATTTTGGGTTTGCAAACTCATCGGTTCACCCGAATTACAGGAGTGCAGCGGCCTGGGAATTGACAATCTTATTAAGTTGTTTTCCTGCAAATAGCGATTCGATCGTACCAGGTTCTTAACCCCTGAAAATCTTTCATGTGATTGAATAAAAAATATGCCGAAAATGAGTGACTTAAATTCGAAATCTTTACTGCGTATATTGAAGTTAACCAGGATCAAAAACCGAGATTAACTTTTTTTGGGGAAGGGGGGGCCTGATAAATTAGTCTAGCAGCAGCCATATTTAACAAAATAAAAGTATTTTACTTAGGTTTCCGGAAAATAAAAACCCTGCCAAATATTTATCGCTACCATTATATGATATGTTGGCCCGCCACACACTGGGTCCTGCAAGACGGGGGAAGGGCCTCAAACACGTTGAATAATACGATATTCTTGCAAATCTTATTATGAAAGGTTTGTAAAGGAGTCATAATCTGTTTCCAATCAGGTTGTCGAAATGGAGCCAAAACCTTCTCAATTAATGTATCGATGCTCATCCGCAAAGTCATAAAAGTACGGCCTTCCAGACTGTCGTGTTGCTCAAGTGATGTGAACATGGTGTTTGTGACGTCATGATTATGCGGAAGGCTCGGACAAACTTGTCTGTGCTCGGAAAATGTTCAGTGACTTACATTGACGCTCAATAACTCAAAAACTGTGTTGAGTATTAAAATAATAATAAAGTATCAGGTATTTATGCTCGATATGCTTTCATTTGAGGTCAAGTTAATTTTGCGTGTCAGTTCACCTTTAAAAAACCGCGTTCACTCGCCCTCGCCCAGTAAACTCATCATTTAAACCACCGCAACAAATTACTCTTTTCAACTACCCAAATAAATGTTTAGACGAGTCCTTAATTACACTTTCCAGGTTCCTAAACTCCATTATTAAAGAATTTAGATAAGCAGGCGTGTTAAGGCCACATCAATCTAGACAATTTCGTTCTTGGTCATTTCCGTTATTTGCTTTTTCAAACCAAATTATTAGTATCTGTATTACGTTGCTTAGCCGCTTCACAACAACATCCGCTCTTTAATTCAGCGTTGCATTAAGGAAATGTAATGATACCCAATAAATAAAGCTTGATGAGCCACTGCTAAAATTTCTGTAAAACCTCCAATAGCATGAAAATTATACCTAAAATTTGACCATACGATATCGTTGTGAGCATTTTCAACGATTTTAAAAAAATTATACCTAACACTGTGAACAAAATTTCAACGAGTTCATTTATGTTTTAGCAATATCTCTTCTTCTCAATCTAGGCCCTTTTGAAGTATTTGGGTGACATTTCAGACCAGTAAACTAACCTTCAGGATAGAATTGTCTTGTCTTTGATCTTTGTTATCACTGTAACCTTCTAAAATATATCGCCTGGATGATGACCCACAGCCCGCAAATTCAGCAAAATTCATATCAACATAGCCAAGCTGAAAAGAAAAATCAAACCATCAAAATCAGATCGACATATAACAACATTGCACAAAACCCTTTGGGAGGAAAAGGGTAAGCAGAAAGCACAACTGGGAAAATGTTGATAAAAATTAACTTTTGCTGGTGTGATATACTGTAATTACAAATTATGACTTTCCACTTGCTTGCAAGAAGTAAGCTCGTTTAAAAGAAGTGACCTTGCCAAAGGGGAGGAAAACTTTTTAATTGTTCTTAGAATCCAACAATGGCTAAAGAGAAAACAATCATAGAAGGATTGGCAATAACAGGTTTATGCATTTAAAAGCATCACAGGCCAATTGGCAGAAAGCTGTGGTTGATATCTCCTGATATTAATGTAAATCTTTCTCTTCTCATGTGCCAGCTTTATTTTTATAACTGTTTTTTATCTATTACAAAATTTAGAAAGCTATGGTAATGCAGAACGAAAACTGCTTTGTGGAGGCAATGTACCGCTGTACAAAAATCATCAGCATTGCAAACCTTTTCATATGATTTTCCACCTTTTAGTTCCTGGAAGGAAATGAGGCAATTAATTGCATTTCATTGTTTAAGAACATGTAACGCTATATTCCTAGGAATCCATTGCTTGCTACATCATAATTTGAAACAGAACCAGGAATAAAATTTAGAATATGCAAACATATAAATTGAATATGCATACATATGAATTCAATATGGATTAAATATAAATTTTAAACATAGAAAAGGAACAGATGACAAACAGGAATCTAAAAGCAGGAGACAAGGAACTTGTAGGAGGAACAGGAATAAAACAATCAATTTTTAAGAAAGATGTATAAATATTATTAGATTGAGTCTTTCATCTTTTATGTTACAGTCTTCTAGTAGCAGTTTAATATTATCAATCATAATTAATATTAACAACTTACAACTATTTCTTGGCATCTTTTCCTGCAGTTTATAACCAAGGTTGGTTTAAAAAAGGGCAGCTTACATTGTTCTATCTAGATCTTATCAAGATTTTCTGCTACCTTGAAGCAGAGGGTGATATCACACAAGATAAATCAGAATAACTCTTGGAGGATGCTTATGATCCCGTGCTAGACGTGGGTGTAAGTTCTAATGTCTGTTTTTACAGTTAAGAAGTTTTAAAATGGTAATAATTTTTGTGCTTTTGGATCTGGCTTTTAATCAAGGATGGCTTACATTATTTGATGAACCCTACCAAGGTCACTTGAATACCAAGGTCAAATGGAACAGTTGAAATAAGAACGTCCTCTAATAAGCTTCTATTAAAAATGTATTTAAGAAATAAACATCTAGAAACAATTTAGAAGTTACTGAACTTTGCAAAATTTGTAATTGGGATTGTCATGTAATTCAAATCAACGATACACTTGTATATAAATGTTTAGATCACTGAAACAAAAGGGTACTTTAAACATTTCTCCTAAAGGAATATCCTTGGATTTCTGATCTTGCTTCTATCTTATTGTGTTTTTGCAATGAGAAATTTTTAAAGTGTGTTTTTGCAATGAGCTGTTTATTCTTCTATTGTACTATCACTTGACTCCAATTCAATAATGCTTTGTCGTGACTGTGTTTTAGACAATAAATTCCAGAATAAGTATAGGACTAATCTATTTCCAACTTTGCCAAACCATTTCACAAAATATCAGAAACAAATTGTAAGCCATCAATACAAAGGTGCAGCTCCAGTTGCAGCAAAATCATTTGCCAGTGGCACCAAAAGTTTTGCCAAGTTCCAGATATGTAAATCTGTTTACATCTGGTTTTGCTTCAAAATTAAATCCTCTCAAATATGTCTACTGCTCAATGTAAAAGTTTTTTCCCGAGAAAAACAGCCACATGCAAAATCCTACAAAAATGTATACCTGTGGCCAAAATTAGAACCCAAGTACCAGTCTTGTTCTTCTAGACTTCACTATTTTCTAAATCAAGATCTTTGCAATATTTGATTAAATGAAAAATCACCAATTATTATTTCTATGTATTTCACTTTTTTGACTCAAATTTTATTGGTTGTGTAATTTTTTTTAAGGTTGATCAACAACATAAACTGACCAGTTAACCACATAAAATAGCGTCAGGCTTGACAAAAGAGACAGCGGGTGAATGGATTTAGATGCAAAAACAGCCATTACAACCAGATAAACACCAAGGACTCAATGACTTGATTCATTCTTGAAGCTGACAAAAACTGCTTATGACATGGCAAACAATAAAATTGTACTTGCAAAGTGCCGTTTTTTGTCTATATGTTAGATAAGGGCAGTTTATAATTGTGTGAAAACTTGCTCAAGTCATAAGAAAGAATTTATCATTCCTTTATGAGATAGACTTGCTCTATTGGAGCAATAAATTTGAAAAAATTTGCCTGATTAGAGGGGCTGCAGCACCCCTAGCCTATATTTCTCCTTTGCCTGCACCCATACAGATCACAATACTATCAACCTTTTTTGGGTGATTTCTTGGGTACATCATATCCCTATGCCAAGACCCCTTGTGCTCCATTAAAAAATAGAATAACAACTGAAACATAAAGCCAAACAAAAAACAAAATAACCATAACAACAAGAAAAGTAGATGGCTACTCAATGTCCCAGGGGTAGGGACACTGAATGAAATTTGGGATTTTTGAATAAGGGTTGCATTCCACAACTTTGGTACAACCGTGTGCCTTATTCTAAATTATGATTCAGAATGAGCTTTGGTTTGGGCATCCTTATCGACAATTAACTTGAATAGCGGTGTCTGGCCTTATGTTGATTGACGTATCATGCATCACAGAAAAAAACCAATATGAACCAACCTTTCTAACTGAAACTCGACAAAGACATGTTTCTAAGATTCCTGTAGCCTGACTTGCTATCAATTTGCATGAAAGGTTGAACTTTGAATCCCATCTTGCCGAGTGATCTGCGACTCTTTTTCTGAAATTCGACAAAATTTCACTGTTATGCCGAACGGCTTATACTTTTGATCTAGCCTTTTAAATGAAATGCAGCTGGTCATTGACTTTTCCATGACTTCATTAAGCGAGGAGAATTAATCTCAAAGGAGAAAAGATTGTTGTTTTACAAAAGGTTTAAAAATTACCTTGTTGTGAAAGCAGCAAAATGTCCGCCATTCAATTGGCGAACTTTGCAGAAAACTACACCAGTTAGAAAGGGTATGCTTGATAGCTCTTGGATCTCAAGGCGTACATCAAACACGAACTTTTTCTTCTTCATTGGAAAGGCGACTGTTCCTTTTGAATCATTTCGCTTCGTTTTGATTGGAAGTAGTTACTTTATCGGCCATTCCCAAACACAAGAACATTCGCTGATATAGCCTCGATACCATTAAGAGGCTACAGTAAAAAGAATTTTGAAATTATATTTAGAGGTGACAATGAAATTACGGAAATGTTGACTGTGCACTTCAAACGAAATAGATGATGAAATTAATACCTTCAGTATAGTTCCAAGCCACTACCGTACTTACCTAGTTATTTCTATCGCTACCCATCTGTTTTTGAAAGCCTCACACACGGTAGCGAAATTTATGAAATAAAATTCATCTATAGAAGAAAAACGAAAACAATCTGTAAATTAAACTACCATATTAAACTGCTGATTATATTTCTTAAAAGTTGTGTTGCAGTGTTTAGCTTTGTTTTGCTTTACGCTGCAATGACATTAAAACTCTAAATCGACGCTTGGTAATTTAAAAGAGTTTTTACAAAAAATCTTGTCAGATAAATTTTCGACGGATAAACTTCGTCGAAAAAAATTGTGGACAATTTTTCAGAATTTTTCATGATTTCATACCGAGTACCTTAAATTACAGTTTTGCATAGACAATTGGTTTTGTTGCATTTAAAAATGACCGAATCAACAACCTAGGGTAAACAACCGGTTGCTGTTGTGTAAGTTTGCTGTTACTGCGTATGTTTATGTAACTGCGCATATCTGTTTTATAACTAACTAGAGGATAATTTACCATAATGCGTTCACAGTTCTTTTATATTATGCCGTGGGAAATTTAGCGTGTAATATATTTACTTAAATTATTTCTTTTTGGTTGTATTCCCAATACTAACTACAGTTTGTTTGTTTGTTTTGATAACCATAGATACGTTCACTAATTTTTTTATTCAGATTGGTTGTGAGTTGTTGAAGTGTAATAGTGATTTTGATTGATGAAATGTTATGTTATTTGAAATGAAGTTATCTCCTTGAAAGTTGGAATCTGTTTCGCGGAACCAGTATGTTGTACAGTTGCTATCATTTGACTTTGTCTTGTCCTGTTTTAATGTTTCATGCATTACACTTTTTATAAGAATAATACAATTTTTCAACACTGGGTGCTCTATTTTAGTAATAATTTTAAGCCCTGGTGTTCTGAAAATAGTATTTATTTCAAAATTAATTTTTTTATATCTGTAATTTAATGGATACTTTCCGAGGCCCCTGAATAACAGTTATGCATGACATTTTTAGTGGCACTGTTCAATAGCTGATAAAATCGCCTTTGTTTTGTTACTACGAGAGAAATTGTTTCAATTCAAAATCCAACCAATGGGTCATTATCAAAGAAAGTCGCAACTCCTACAGCCCCTACCAAGTCCGTCCCTGGTTTTTCTATGCGAATTCTCAAAAATGTTAAACTGTTTAGATTTGCCCTCGCAATAGTACGAAGGCTTTACGGGTCAAACAAAAAATAGACTTTTTACAAAAATGTTAAATGCAAAAAATTTCTTCGTGACAAAATTTCTTCCTTTTGAATTTAGTGGACGAAAATTTCGTCAAAATACTGTTGTCAGTGCGGAAATCAAAACCGATCTAATCAGCCCCCCACAAAAATTTTCGAGAAATTAGAAAAGCAACATGTCCACCACAGTCCACCCCATGGCGGTCCCACTGCAGTAGCTTTAGTTGATTTTTGCACTTTCTTATTCAGTGTTCTCACTTTTAAGGAAATTCCCTTAAACTAAGGAATTTGTTGACATTTTGAGGTAATTCAGTTATTAAGGAAATTTCAAGGAATTTCCAAAATTTTGAGAAATTTGTTTTAATACTTTTCTACGATCAAGGAAAATTACACATTTCGAACCAAGCACAAAATTGAATAAAAAGTTAAAAATAGATATGAGTCATCAAATAGGTCTTTAAAAAACTTTTTTGATAAATGCGGACAAAACATTTCCAGACAAACACTTATTAAATGATGTGCCAAAATCAACTGTAATTTAACGTCAATATAGGTGTAATAGAAAATTCAACCTTGAAATGTTTTCTACTTTCAAAACAAGACTGTTTTTCGATGCAATTATTTGTGTTTTCTTGATTTCTAAAAATTCCAAACTTTTGGACAAACAAATTTAAGAGAAATAAAGTTACAGAATTTTTGTCCGACAATTTGATCGTCTGAATTTTTGTTCATCCGAAAGTATTCAGATTAAATGTAGATGGATGACTTGATTTGACACTTAAATTTATGGCAACGATTGTTTTAAACTCGGTTTTAACGATATATTTTGCAAAAGGTAGGTTTTCGTAAATCTAAGGAATTTTTCTGACATCTGGGGGAATTTTCGTGCGAGTTTAAGGAAATTTACATGAAGCAAACTGAGAACACTGTTGTTATTATTATGATTTTGTTTTGCGTCGAAAGCAACTCACATTTTTTGAAAGTGCAAACTCTGATCATATCATATAACCTAGAATTTTTATTTAATAATTTACCTAGAAAAATTTAGTCAAAAGTTATTAAAGGAAAACTTGAGGGTAGTTTGCGTGCGAATCGTCAGAGCGAATCGTCTGGGTCGTCAAGCCTAATCAGATTCGAAATGACGGAAGGACGAGCCACCTTTGATTGATGACCCGAATTTGAATGATTGCAAATGCTAGCACCTTATTGTGCACGATTAACACTGGAAAGAAAGAAACGAAGAAGCCACGCGGAAAAAGACGTCCTGTCACACAAGTGCGGTTAGTGAAATTTTCGTAGTTATCTTTCTTTTACTGTAGATCTTGCTCGCTTTAATGTTTGAATACACTAGCCGTTTAATTGCCGCATTTAGTTGACTCACAATAAAGTGCCTAGTGTATCGCAGAGGTTCCAGTGTGGAATCCATGAGCTTTTGTCGGAGACTAACGATTTCCCATTGTATTTCTATTGTTTATTGGCGTATGTCTGGCATGAGATTTACATGGATGTCCACCCTGGCATACATTTTCAAATTCATTAACATCGCGAAGTTCCGTTTTAAAATTTGAACTTGCTCAACGTTTGGACAATAAAATGCCCAGGGTTCCTTTTGTATTTCCTAATCCTTGTTGACTGCTTTTGTTCAGTGAGTCGCCAAGATCATTTCAAGGACAGTTTAAAATAGTTTCTCGTCGATTTCTGAACGGGGCAAAAACATGGCATGCAAATCGCTGTGACTCATAGGCTATTGCAGTTTCGCACCTCTCGGTAACCATACATCATATACATTAATACTATATACCAATCGATAGCTCTTGATAAGACCATTAATATGGAATATAGTTTATTATAATTTACCTTCACGGGGGCTATATTCAATTAATAATCTTCTTATGTTTCTCAGTTCAGCGGTTCCCCGTCACCGAAACAACAACATCAATGAGTGGTGTCGTCGACCTTTCTTCCGAACGCGGAATTCCAGGGGGTAACTTTCTCGACGTTGCATCGAAAATTTGATCGGGCCAGAGGCGGAGGGGGTGGGGGCGCTGTAGGTGTTTTTTTATTCATAAAAATAAGAAGATTTCCTGTTGTTTATGTTGTTCTTATATTTTTTGGGCAAATCTCAGCCTGATTGGTATTTTTCTGAGGCCTTGCACCCCTTCTTTACTATCACCTTTACTCATAACAACTGACAGCATTCTTGAAAAGAATTCGTATCGCTAAATATTAGGTGTATAAGCATATTAGGTGTTTCTACGAGGGGGAGGGGGACATGGCCCCCCAGTTTTTTTCAAAAGTTTCTCATAAAATTTCAAGAATTATTCCATATAGGCAGGGAATTCCATGTAAGTGACTGGATTTTTGCCTAACCTCAAATGTTATTACTGATTTCTACTAAATCGACCCTGTAGATTACAAATCCAAGATGAGTCACTTTAGATTTTGACCGGAAGTGCCTTAATTTGATGACGTCAGAAAACAAGAAATTTATCCATTCTACCTGCAATTTCTCGGTACCCTTACACCAATTTTCAAGAATATTTTGCATATTTTGATTCAGCACCGCAAGGCATATCGATTGATATAAATTTTATTAATTGTTACTAGCAAAGTTATTTTTAGAAATGACGTCATCATGACATAAAACGATGTTTTGCTAGGACTCCACTTATTTTTTGTTACCAACATGTGTTGTATGATACAGAAATGCATGTATACTGGGCGGGTACGTGGCCACCTTGCCACCTTATGAGAGAGCAGTGGATACTGGGCGGGTACGAGGCAGAGACAAGGAAAGGGTTCCTGGTACCGGTCCCTGCAAGGGACCAAGCTACATTACTGCCGATCATCAAGCAATGGGTTTGTACCCAACATAACGATATGGACGGATATAAGGGCAGCATATCGGAACCTGCCACAGCTTGGGTTTGCCCTCGGCACGGTTAACCACACCTTGAATTTCGTTGTCCCCTTAACAGGGGTAACAACGAACAGAGTTAAGGCAATGTGGCAGAGGGCCAAAGCGAAGTTCAAGGCAATGTACGGTCCAACAAACTGAGAAATGGTGGAAGATTACCTTTGTGAATTCATGTGGAGCCAGCAATTTAGCGACAATCCATTTTTAAATTTTTGGTACCAAGTAGCCACAGATCTATATCCTTTACAATAATAGAACATTTTCAAAATCCCAAAATGCACCATCTTTGTTTACTTAAAACTATATAAAACATAATTTACTTCCGAAACAATTAATAAAATATTCCTTACCATACCTTGGTAAAAAACATTCTGTTTATGCGTAAATTATTGCGTGGTCTCTTGCAGGCCGCATTTCTTCCATTGTAAAATATTTTTAAATATGAAAACCCATGCCCCCACCTTTGAATTAGAAAGTACCGACAGTAATTATCTGAATTCCGCCGTATGAATTCCGCCCTTAATATGCTATGAATATAGGCACTCAGTATATATGTATACACTCATTTTTTTTTTAAAGAAACAAAGGTCGATGTTGAGAACTCCAGTATCTTAATGTTCTGGAAATTTCAATACTCGTTGTTTCTGAAGAGTGTCTTAATTATGATGTCATAAATTTTATATTTGGGTGCCTTATATTTAATTTTTAAGTTTTTTAAGGAAGAAATTTAATTGAATGTTTGGAACTATTACAGAAGATGGAGGGGTTTTCACAAGAAATTAGACTTGTCGATGCTTCTACTGTTATGCCAGGGTGCATTACATGTACTTAGGCCCGAAGATCTTCGACGTACACCCAGGTTTTTTTCGGCGTTCGGCGTGCAAACAATTAAAAATTTTTTATGCGTGCCTAAAATTTTCGTTAGTTGGCATGCTAAATATGAAGTCATCATTGGCGTACCCAGGGCTGTAGTAGTGGGGGGGGGGTTTGGGGTGCAGCCCCAAGAAATTTTTTTGGACCACGTCCTTCAAACACTCGCAAATGCGGGGAAACGCCCTTTTTGCAAAATTTCCCCCCATTATTCGATTCATGTTAGCTACGGTAAATAGCAAAGTATTTTGCAATTGTTATTGACACAAGCATACAGTATACTACACCCCCCCTAATGAGTTTTACATCGTTTTTGGACAAATCTTGAGGATCATATTTTAGAAAAGTGGGAGGGGGGACTCGGACCCCCCTATTCCCCCCCCCCCCCCCTTGGGTACGCCACTGGAAGCCATGTACATAGTTAAATTGCACATAAATATTTACAATAGGTTATTGCGGGTTATTATAGAAAACTTCTCTTTGCACACCCTTAATTTGCCAATAATGCCATACTTTCCAGACTACGGAAGGCAGCATAAAAAACATGCAAAAGCAACAAACAGCAGCTGAAGAAATTGCCTTGCGCATGTCCTAAACTTCCTTGTCGCTGTCTGGCTCCATTGTTACAGACTCATTTGAAGACAGCATACAGTGAAACCCCGTTAAAACGGCCACCAACGGGCTACCAAAAATTGGCCGTATTAACAGAGTGGCCGTATTAACGAGGAAGGGTCAAATTTTGGAGTTTAAGAGGTAGAAATTAATGATAACACGTTAAGGAACTCTTCGGCGCTATTGCAGTTTCGCACCTCTCAGTAACCATACATCATATATATTAATACTATATACCAAACGATAGCTCTTGATAAGACCATTAATATGGTATATTGTTATAATTTACCTTCACGGGGGGCTATATTCAATTAAAAATCTTCTTATGTTTCTCAGTGTAGGGGTTCCCCGTCACCGAAACAACAACAGCACCATCTTCAGCAATATGACAAATCAATGAGTGGTGTCGTCGACCTTTCTTCCGAACGCGGCATTCCAGGGGATAACTTCCACGTCGTTGCATCGAAAATATGGTTGGGCCAGAGGCGGAAGGGGGCGGGGGGCCAAATTATTACAATCTTTCTTAATTTTGGTACACAGGCAGAGCTTTTAGCTTTGAATTAATTTTTCAATGACTCATGAAATTTATTCTATCTTGGCTTCTACAAATATATTGTTCGGGCTTTTACATTTTTGATAGAGAGGGCCTCACTATGCTTGGGTCCAGGGGCCCTAATAATGTTAGTGCGGTTCTTTTTTAGAAAGGTAGAAAGATAAACTTTTCTAATTTTTCTAAAATGAGATGAGATGCTGATATATAATCTGCAATGTGAATTTTTTGGAAAAACGTTTATTGGTGAAGAACGCAGAAGAAACGTTTTCGGTTTACTGTCTAACAGCAACAAAGATTCGGGACATGCCAATACAAACGAAGGCCAATAAAATTACTGAGACAATAATTCATACACACAATGCTCAATATTTCAAAATTGCGAGATTATTGCAAAATTCAGGGCAGTATGTATACACTCATTTTTTATAAGAAACTGGCTATAAGAAACGAGTACTGGAGAGTCAGAAAAAATAAAGAAACTTCTGTACTCGAAGCAGAAGAAACAAGAAAATATTAAATCGTGATAAAACTGAGAACAAGAAAAAAATTTGTAAAATCCAAGAACATTATTGCCCTGTTGGCCAAGAACGTAAGACACAATGGATAAAGATATACTTCCCGCATCTAAATACAGTATCAGAACGGAAGCGAATCTCTTGACGTACTTATAAAGGTCACGAACATTTCATAACATAGCATAATTTCATAACAGCCAGGGTGCATTCCATGTCAACTGTACGCTGAAGGTCCACCGGGACATTTGTTTATGTAGGTCGAAAATATAAAAGCAGTTAGTAAAACTGTAAGCATTATTGCGCCAGACAAAGGAAACTGATTATTAGAGAAAACTGTGGTGTGTGAGTCTTTATTTTACGTTAAACTTTTGGCATATCAATGAAAATACTGATGTACCCGCATGTAAGAAACTTGAAGTTTTTTAATAAGACAATTTGGTTTCCTATACACGTAAGTATTTTTAATAGACTAATGTAAAAGTGCTGCCTTTCATGTTTTGTTTTTGTCTGAACTTCCAGGAAATCAGTTATGAATTATAAGCTAGATGCCATCGAAAATACACTCAATTTTAATTTTAGAGGAAATAGACGAAATGATTTACCGCATAGAAATAAATTCAAAAAAATTATTTGATAATTATTTTTTATAATACAATAAAAGGGGTTCTCAGGACAATTTTTTTGCATAAACATGTGCAAAATTGGCAGGAAAATTTCAACAACCGTTCTATGACAACTATTCGAAAAGGGAACAAGGAGAGATAACTAGAAGAAGCCAAAAAGATGTCTCTAAACGAGTCTGTCCATTGCAGATTCATTTGAAGACAACATATGATGTGAATAAAATGCGGAAGAACGCCGTAGTGGGCTCAAAAGCGCATTTTACAGTTGGGCCCTGTTCACACGATACAGTGGCGGATCTAGACAAAAATTTGAGTGGGTTCCAATATGGGCGTGGTCCCATATTTTGTGGCAACGCCCTTGACTTTTTTCCAAAATTGGGCGTCGCCCATTTTCACTTTTTGATAAGATTCACAATTGCAAGATTTGATTTTAACAAGATATTATTTCATCGTGATTCCAAGGCAAGTAATAAAATAAATTGACTGGCAGTTAAATGCCTAGTGTATTCCCGCCTTGACCAAACTAGGTTAGAAAACACGGACTTCTCCGGTGAAACGGTCCGAGTTTTCCAAGACCGCGTTTTCGAATAAGCCCCAGGCTCTAGAGGCAGGCTCGGACATGTAGAAACTTGAAAGCATGGACTTATCGAAAGCAAAGGGTTGCCAAATTGGCCTTCTTCAAGCCGATTTTCAAATTTGACCTTTTAAATTTCCAGGAAAAATTGTTTTTGGCCTGCGACTCAAATTTGGCCTTTTTTGCTTTTCGTCAGAAAGTTATATAACTCTTTACTCCAGAAAGTTATATATAACTCTTTAATGCAAAATGGTTTGTAATGGGCATAGTCAGCAACGCCTTTTTTGCCTCGTTTTTGCCTCGTCAAAATGAAAAACTCACTTGCGAGCGACTGCAAAATTTGAAATGTAATGCAAAAATATTAGCTCCATTTTCAAAATTAATTTGGTCCTTAACCAGTCCACAAAGTGAATAAATTGCTTTCGAGAAAAACCTTTTTGTTTTTAAGTAATTTAGTTTAAATTAAATTATTTTATTTGAATAACGTTGTTTTAGAAACCAAGAAACTTTTTCAAAACTTTTCCATTTGATATTGACTTATCGTTGAAACAGAAACTTCATTGGGTAGAAATAGACATTTAAAAGTCGGCTGGGGTTTGTTAAGGATACCCTCAAACCCAGTTAGGTTGAATGAACCCTTGATGTATGGCTGCTCGAAGTCATGTTCATAAGTATTTATTATATAATGTTTATCTTATCATTTATTAATGTAAAGGTATTGGAACCCTTTCAATGGTGTTGTGATTTGAGAAGTTAGCAACTTGTTAACTGCGAAACAGATAACTAAGAACTCTACGTGACGCGTAGTACGCAGTTCTATTTCAGCGATCGTTAGAACTTTCTACAAGCTTCTACACGATCCTTAATTAGCTAACAATAAAGCATCGAGCAATCAAGCCTAATTATGCGTCCTAAACTGGCTACTAATTACGAAAGTCATAGGCTTACCTACATAATCAGCAATTACGAAACTGTTGACTGCACGTTCTCAGCAAATGGTTCTGTATATTTTACATTACAGAACTGATATTCTGCGATATTTTTACATGAAAAGAGTGTTTGAGCCTTGTGTTTATCCGGTAAGTTTATTTTTTGGCGAAACCTGTTTTATTGCTTCCGAAAAAAACCTTTTCGTTTTCAAGTAATTTACGTTAACGTACGCTATTTTCTTTGAATAACGTTTTTTAAAAAAGCAATCAATATTTTCAAAACCCTTTAATTTGTTTTGTTATTTTTTGAACGTTGAAGCAAAAATGTCCGTCAGTAGAAATTGACAGTTTTTTTAATGAAACCTGTTCCTTTGCTGTCGAAAAACCATACCATTTTGAAATGTTTACATACGTATAATGCTGATGCCATTCTAAAATCATACCATAACATATATATATTCAGCATTTTAAGGGAAGCGACTTTAAAGTGAGGCTTAGCGCTAGAATAAATGATAGGGTGGGTACTCATGCGTAGTGTCGGACACCCTCAATTGTTTTGCCAAGCTGTCAATATTGTACTTTTTTTCGATAACATTGTTTATTCTCAGAAAACTTTTTCTATAAAGAAATTTTCTGATTATTTTATTCTTATATTAGACTAAATTGGTTTACTATTCTTCTGAAATCAGTGCTATTCATTTCGTGTGGGTATTGTCGGACGTCCATGCGTTATGTCGGACATCCATGGGTAATGTCGGACAGGCAGATTAAACACAACATAGTTTTGGCGATCTAGATGAGAATATGAAATAAGGCTGGGGATAAGGCGAGACTTTAATGTTAAGGTGGAAATGGTGATACTTTCCTGATTAATGTCTTTATTGAAAAGAAGGCTAAAGAATAATGTCCTTCGACGGAAAAGCCACGATTCTATTCGAACTCACATTATTCATTGCATTAAATAGGGCCATTTTCCTCGAAATTGGGTAAATCAAAATTTATTGACCACTCTATTTTCCATTAGCTGTCCGGCATTGCCCACGCGCACGTGCAGTATAGTTTGTCCAACAATGTTGGGGAATCTCAAAATCCTATGCTACCGAATCAAAATTAATTTCTTAATCATACAATCAATCATTTTATATAGTGAAAAAATAGCTTTGAGCATTCCCTGATCACTGTGAAAGGCGACATCTTGATTTCGAAGAGTAGAAAGTCAAGGGAATTTAGGCCCACTTACATCACTGAAATGCATTAAAAACGCAATGAATTTATTTAAATAGCGCAGAAAGCAATTAAGTTTCAAAAAGAGGAAATAACAAACATAAGACAAATATAGGCCGTGATCTGTAATGACCTACAGATGTCTTAGATACGGGTTTGAAAAAGCAAACATTTTAAAACATACTATTGAGCTTTACGTTTGACACTCTTCAGAGTATAAAACGTCGGAACATGTAAATTGTAAGCTGGGAAAAGTATATGCCATGTTTTAGGTCGAAATAGGCCAATCAGGTAAGCAATCACCTAACAGTAAAGGTTCCCCAATGAACAGATAAATACCCACACTAAAGACATCTGTTCATTATGAAACAGTTTCCAGAATGCCATTGTTTTCACAATTATCATAAAAAACAAACCGTGCTAATAAGGAACAATGTTTCCTAATTAGGATCTAGTTGGCAAGCAGTGTCACCTTGTGCTGTTGTTGAAGATTAAATGCTTTTAGGAAATCCTTAAAAATTTACTAAATTAATTCTTATCCGTTATATTATCAAAATCGAGCCAATAGTATTTTTAAATTTCAGAATATATATTTCTATCAAACACAGCATTGTCATGGCAATGTCCAAAGCTCAATGCCTTCAACTGCTTGGCACTAATTACAACACAATTACAATAATTATATTCCAAATACTATTTCTTTTTAGATGGGTCCTGATTCAAAATCGCCTAGGCCGCAGAGAACTCCTGGCGTTTTGTTTTTTAATCACTTCCCGAAGAACTTTCTACGGCCTTATGGCCGGGCAGAGGGTATGCCCTCGAAGGAGAAGACCCTCTCCCGGCTTCAACCGGAGGGATGCGAATGGCTAAGGCGTCCGCACGTTGCAGTTTCTGAGCTGGCTGCAACAATGCAGGGGAACACCGATCTTTTGAAAGAAAAGGCAGATTTTTTTACCACGGAGAGCTTGGCAAGTTTTTTCAAAAATATTCAGCCTTTTGTAACACAACTCACGCCATTCAATAAAGACAGTCCAATGAATCCAAGCGAAAACCAATGCAGGGACCTCCTGAAAACGATGCTTTCTACATCAGCTCAACTGGATAAACAGTTGGATACTGCTCTCGAAGTTGGATCTGCCCTCTTTATCTTGGCAATCCAATTCAAGGTTGCACAAGTACTCATATCCAACCCTGTGGATTACGCTAATAAAATGACCTTACATCCAAACCCTGAGCCAGCTTTCAAATATTCAAACAATCTGTTACATCTTATTCCACTCCTCCGCCAGTATTCTTCCATTTCGCAACCAACTCCGCCCGTTTCAAGTCTAATTGAAACACTACTCGATGAACTATCTTCATCATCTTCGTCCTCACCTTCATCAACCATCACAAAGCCAAAAAAGTCAAAGAAAAAGAAGAAGAAAAGATCGTACTCTCCAGAACCCGAAGAAGAACCTCCAAAAAAGAAAAAGAAGTCAAAAAAGAAAAAGGAGTCAAAAGAGAAAAAAGAGTGAGAACTTTAACTGAACTTAAGTTGTCGCAATTTCAATTCTTTCGGGTTTCGGGGTTGCAACAAAACATGGTTTGCGCCATTGGTGTACACTTTGGCGCAGGATTGGCTTGATAACGTTTTTTCGATTTTGAATGATATACACCAAGCCTAGAGAAAATTGTCCTGTGGTAAGCCATTGTTTCGCTAAATATTGTACCCATTGCTACGTCAAAAGGTAGGCCTATCCTTACAAAAGGGTACTCCATTGACGTAGACCAGTTCTTGTCACAGCCAATGCTGTTTACTTCAGGATGCTTAATTGTAAAGCTAGGTTTTCATGGAGCTGTATCTATGAAAACGTTGGGGAAAAGTTTCTGTTAAGCTTTGCGTTTATTAGTTTCCGTTGAGCCACTCTAAAGGTATCTTATTCCGAATTCATTGTCGTAGAGAAGAAACCCGTTGTGTAGTTGTATCGTCTGTATATATTTATAGCCAACCGTATATCAGAAATTAAGACAGAAAGTAAAAGCCTAAACAGGAATTCTAAATTATTTCTTTTAGATTAACGGCTCTTCCTAATTTATATGACAGTTTATAAAAATCATTCCCATAACATCAACCACATAAAATTTCGTCATATCATAATTTAGGACAATAATTTGACGTAGTTTCCTTCGACGAAATTTCAAGACAAAATTTTGGTCACGACGAAATTTTTTTCAGTTCTAAAATATTTACATTTCGAAAAATTAAACTATAATATGGGGTCAGGTATGAAATTTATAATAATCCACGTCGTTTTCATCGTCTTCTAATTTTAATAGTACAACTTTACTATTTCCTTTATTCGTTCAAGGTATTTTAGCTTTTTAACACAAATTTTGAACTCTACATGGAATTTCCAGGCTAACTTTTCCTACTGTAGATGGTCTTCTACTGTCCAATTCTTATATTTATACATATACTTTTAACGACGAAGCTCCTTTTTGTAAATGTACTTTTAAATGTCAAGATCAATGTGCCTTCTATCAGTGGATTTTTGTGAAATCGATTAGATAATTTTTTCTCGAAAAGCCGGGACAAAACAGTGTAGTCTGACAGTTGTTTAGTTATTTGTTTGCTGAAAACGATCAACACGGCCTAAAATTTCTTGACATTACCATCTGCTGAGGGTTGTGCTTTTTTCTTCTTCAAAGAGTATTGTATTTTGTTGTCTTTAGCAGAAAATGTCTTCGAAAATGGAGAGTTATTGCCTTTTTGTAGTAACGACCCCACTAATTCTGCAATTTGTAAATAACCTTTCGTTAATGTTGGCTACACTTTTAAGCTTGTTTACATAAATTTTGAGCTTTAAAATGTGGAGTTATCTGAATGGCATTTTCTTGTTATACTTTCTCAACTTTTTAATGTTGCGTAGGTTTGACTATCTAGATGTTTTTGAAATTTGCGTTAATTGCCAGGGGTGGCGCTTCAGATGGAAGCATTCTGCAGGTCTTAAACTAAAGGGATCTTTTCCTCAATTTATTCATTTTTGAGAATCTTTACTCATCTCGATGACGTCATTAAAGACCCAAATATATTTAATGATTTTTGAAACCCCCTCTCTTTAATCCCAACCTTATCGTATTTTATCTCGCGATTTTGTGGTAATAGCATATATGCTTTCGTTTCACAACATATAATCTCAGCGATGAAATAGTAAGGTTGCTACAGAAACAGCAAGGCAGTATGCCAAGAACTTTCAGAAATGAAGCATTCGTCAAAGTCATCTAAGGTTAAGGAAAGGCTTACCTCTGATAAAGTGATTATTATCTAGAACACCACGTGTTAAAATCGAGGTTTTTCATGATTTTCTATAAAAAGTATGGGCAAGAATTTTATTACAGACAGGCAGGTTTTCAATGCCAACTTCATCAATCCACCAAAAGCAAGAGACATTTATCCGAGGATACTTATACGAAAGTTAGTTTTAAATCAATAAGGTGAATATGATGTCACAAAAGTTGAAAGTTATTGCCCAATAGAAATTGCAATTGGTTAAAATGTTATCCTATTTTACATCTGAAAAGTTTCGCACCATTTGATCAAAAATATAAATATGTTTTTATAAATATAAATTTATACGTTGGTATGGGAAGTAATCATACCAACGCAAAAGAAACCACTTTTCGATTCTTCACTTCAAATGTTTGAGTTTTGTTTACTAACATACATTAATTCACATTATCAAGATTTGGTAATTGAACATCATGAAAGAAAACAATTATAGTTTAAAGGCTGTACACGAAATCGAAAGACCAATTGGAGGGAAACCCATTGCCTCTGTTCTAAGGACAAATTTCTTAAAAGTATTAGATCGTTTACATCCACCACTCCAAAGCAAAAACATCACCATTTAACAGCTGAACAATTCGTATTTGCTTTGAAGGACTTGTTTCCTAAATGAGAATTACAACGATCAGACCACAGAAGTACACAATGAACAGGGAACCCGGAGCACATATTTGAGTGGGGGCTCTAGAAAAGTGGGGGGTGGGGCTTCTTATATAGCTTGCCACCATTTTCTGTTATGCCACAACCTTGATATCATACTTTAGCGAAAAAGTAGGGGGGGGGGGGTCGGCTACGGTTTGCCTAGTGGGGCTTCCGTACCTCTGCACAACAAAACAAAATCCATCTAAGCCTTCGTCTTCAAAAGTAAAAAAAGGTGTATAAAAGTAGAAGTAATAAAAAAGTAAAAAAAGTGGGGGAGGGGGGGGGGAAAGAAATGTTGGAACAGTGTTCAAGATGCACTCTTAATTTTTCAAATTACGGATTCATGCATCCAGAATAAAGATAAATATCTATCATGATTAGTTAAATGTCCACTCTCTTTAAAATATATAGCGTTTGGGTCAATTTTGAAAAGCATTTGTGATTTTGAAAAATGAATATAACCCCTCCCGTAAGCAGAAGTGATTACAAAAGAGGACTTTTACCAACAGTTTAAGATTCTTTCTTACAAGGGGGCAATTGCTCGAGGAAAAAGAGAAGTTGTAAATGTAGAGTATCCAGTTGATAAAACGACAGAGCTGAAATTAATGATGCCTACTCCCAATTTTGGAAAATTTTATCCTACACCGGGTCATCCAGGTACCAAACAAAATTATACCGATAACTACTTTTGGTATTTTCCACCAATAAAGAAAATCGAAGAAAAACATTTAGCTGCAGAAAACATCGTTGAATACGAACATATTGGAAATTATGAGTCTCCTATCGTATGCACAATACCAGCTCCGGTTTACGGTTTTGGTTATAAAAATCTTATCGCTGACGAAAATAGTCGTGTTACATCTTTTGTAACTCAATGTACTCAACTTGTGCTTCAAATACAAACCAGGCGACAGTTTGCAATCTAAAATCAAAACAACTCAATTTTTGAAATGTTATATTCAAATTCAAGACAGCTTTGGCGATTTGGCATTTCCTGGAAGATTAATTCTTGATTTTCTTTTACGTAAAATCAGTTGATTAAGTACACTCTTTTTTTGAAAACACACTTTATAAGAATAATGAGGCTCGATTTGCCCAAAAAGTAAGAACAAGGCTAGAACATGCTCAGCTTCAGCTGAGAAATTTGAAAAAAAACAATTCGCATTTGAATTTAAAAGCACTCAACTACTGTACCGACATTCTCTTGACAAAAAACTTTGATGAGTTTGTCCATAGAGGCTAGCAGTCATTGATTTGTTTTTAAACTTTACCCAGTAAAACGTCTTAGAAACTATATACAGCATGAAATTGTAGAATTAAGGCCCTGAACGCACTGATTTCTAACATAAACTCATTATCTTTGTCAAAATAGAAAATCGAAAATCTTTTTTCAAGATTGACAAAGATAATCCGATTTCTCCTTGAAAACTCTGGCGCACTGCATTTTGTGTAGGAAATGGTTGTTTGCTTGCGGACCGCAAGGTTGCGGTTTACCTTCCTGGAGCACTCTTATTTAAGTCAGTGCTCAATGCAGGTAACATTAAGATAAAATAATGGAAGAGGAAGATGTATTTCAATTCGTAATTCAGGAAAAATAACTACATCTCGCGTACCTACAGCTAGGGATATAAGCATAGAAGTCTCCCGTTCGGGAGAAATGTATCCTGTTCAGGAGAATTCAAATCTTTGGCTGCTCAAATTTTTTCTCCCGATCGGGAGAATTTTTTCTTTTAATGGCTATTTTATGACCAAGAAGACTTAGGCGGTTTTTTCTGATCAAGTATTTGAATTCTGCGTGTCAAAAACGGGGGTTTAATGAACAAATATGCATGCTGGAAATTGCGAGCAATTGGAGAGTTCAGTTTCTGATGACGTCATTCGTGAGGTGTAGTTCATGTTCATGCTCTCTCTTCGGTGGCAGTACCACTAAGTCAGAAAAAACTACTAACTTTACAGTGTAATGTATGTGTGTATTTGCTTTGAACGTCCGAAGATTTGTCAAAAATTGGCTGAGAAACAGTAACAGTCAAATAAGGTTATAAAGAATTTCGTATTACCAATTTCTTACTCTTTGCTTCACTTTTCATAACTTCATCTTCTTCAATAGTTAATCTCCTCATAGACATTGTATAAGCAAGATTGTAAGTTATCAATTCTTTACTAACAGCTGATGATGTTGGATTATGGATTTTGCTCGTAAAATCGATTGATTAGATTCTTTAACCAAATCGTTTACCAATTCTTTAACAACTGCTTCAGAATGCTGTTCTTCAGTGTCACAACAATCCCTTCTTTTGAGACACAATAATCCAAAAAAAAATTCATTACAATTCAATGAAATATTGTCAATAAGATTTTCCAATTTTCTCTTTCTCTAGAATGAATAACTTCATTTATATGCAGATTATAATCTGTTCCTAGTCCTTCAAATGCTTTGGGGTCTTTGTAATAACAATCATCGCTTTCTACAAAGTCGTCAAAATCATTTGCACGTTTTTTTATAAGAAAGTATTTTGTGAAAAAGTAAAATGCTGTATAAGAGTGTTGTTGAAATATGTTTACTTTCTGATTTCATTTTCCCACTTGAAAACCCATTTGAAATTATGGCGGGAAATGAATCACGTGACACCGTGACGTAGATTGTGATAATTTGTTATTGCTGCTACTGGTATAGAGTGCAATATTAACGTTTACAACACGCTTGTAAACGAATACAGTTCGTCTGGACCTGTCGCGTCGTGTTTCGTAAACTCTCTATCAATTACAGGAAAATTCTGAGTTATCACAATGTACGTCATAGGGTCACGTGATAAAAAGCAAAATCGCGCCCCCTGCGCCTCCTGATTAGAATTTTTTGTTCCAAACCAGGAAAAACTTACTTCTAATAGATGATCTATAAGTTAATGAAAAGAAAAGATAGGGTTAAAGTGTGTCACTTGTCCTTTAAGAAAGTTCAGGGCCTGATCTTTAAAACCTAAGAAAGTTGAAAAATTCAGATAATCAAAGTTTCAAAGGAAATGGTGGTGTAAGAGTGAAATTGTTCAACAATACAGTTATGTGCTGAACAGGAAACGACGAATACAGTATGACATGTGGAGTTTTGAGAAATATAGCATATTTATAGCATTTCATCTTCTCCATCTCTGCGCATGCTTAGTAACGTAAAACTTTCAAATTTTACGTTAAGAAAGTGTTAAGAAAGTTTTAGTGCTGAAATTAGGAAATAGCTAAGAAAGTCTGAGAGCTGGGCTGAAAAAAACCTTTTTATAAAAGAACGTTTATGTCATCCAGTAACATCGCTTTACCCGCCAATTGTTTAGAAACATAAAACGCGAAAATTTCATCTTCCCTGTCCAATGTGTTAAAATCAGGAGTTTTACGCACAGAAACAAGCGATTTAAGATAAATTCATCCAAAACATAACGGCGATTACAACTCGAACGAAAACTTAGACGAAGTAAATTCTTACAGCTCACAGCATGACAGCGTGCAATAAAAGCGGAAGTAAACGTCATTGTTCGTAACTAAAAAATAGCTCTATTTTTTGTATATTCTAACACCCTCACTCAAAAAATAGATTATAACAATTAAAAAAAGGTTGTTCATGAGTCTCTGCTCAAACTCTGTTTGTTATGTTCATCATCAATCGAAATTTTTCAAACAGTGTTCTCGGTAGTGCCTTAGTGAGCATATCAGCAATCATATCGCTAGAAGGACAGTACTTTAAAATTAACTCACCGTTCTCCACTTTTTCTCTGATGAAATGATGCTTGATGTCTATGTGTTTTGTTCTAGCATGAAACTTCGGATTTTTGGACATCGCGATTGCTCCTTGATTGTCTTCCTGAACAACTGTAGGTTCTTCTTGAGTAAAATTCAAGTCAGCAAGTAGTGAGCGAAGCCATACTGCCTCCTTGGTAGCTAGACAGGCTGCAACGTATTCTGCTTCGGTTGAGGAGAGAGCTACGCTGGTTTGCTTCTTGCTTGCCCAACTGACAACTCCACCACAGATTATAAACATGTAGCCAGACTGAGATTTACGTCCATTTATGTTACCTCCCCAATCTGCATCGACAAATTCACTAAGTTGTACTTCCTCTTCTTTTGAACCATCAAATTGAATTTCCCAGTCTAGTTTATCTTTAATGTAACGTGAAATACGTTTGACACTTTGCCAATGTTCTCCACTTGGGTAAGAACTAAATTGTTTGACAGATGCTAGAGCTTGTCTGGTCTTGTTGCTGTAACTGCACAAGTAAGACTTCCAATAAGTGCTTGATACCTCTGCTTATCAACAGGATCACCTTCATTTGCAAGAACTGTCAAACCTGTCACTTGTGGTGTTGGAACTGCTTAACCATTCTGCATTCAATATTTCCGTAGCAAATTTGAAAGATATGTGCTTTGATGCAGCAACATCCTCTTTTCAGCTCGGATACTGCTCCATTAGCATCATGTTTAATCTCGAAGACCAGTAGTGTATACCAAAGTTCCATCTGTTGTATGTTAAACCTAAAACTCCTGCACAGCGACCGCATGGTGGCGGGCGGATGGCGGCTTGCAGCGGAGGAATTTATTAAAAAAAAAAATTTTTGATTCACCTTGTTTTAAGTAAAAAAATCTTACGTAAAAAAAATCGCTGAGAACGCACCCTTCCGAATAAAACATCACTATCCTCCTTCTGACTACACTCTATAATGTTTGCTATAAACATCAATCTGTACTGATGAAAAGTATTCATGAATTTGTACGAGGCATCTATATTGCGAGAAAATGGATGGAGAATATGTTATCCAGCTAGATGGTCAGGTTGTGACGTGGATCCTAATCATTTCAATTGCTCAAAACTGCTATTTGTCTGAACAATTTATCAAATGCGTATTTTGATAATATTCCTATTGATCTTTCACATCAAAACTGTTTTCGATATGAGGGTGGAAAAAAGAGGCAGCGTTTATGAAAAGTCGAATTTATACGTTTTGTTTATCTTCAATTTTTAAAAACGCGACAACAAATTTTGAAGCGGAAGATCAATATGATTATTGCCAAAATACGCATTTGACAACCTGTTCGGATATATAACAATTTGAAACATTTAAAACGTTCAGGAACCGTGTCTCAACGTGACAATCTAGGTGGTTGACATAGTCTCCATCCATTTTCTTACCATATAGTTGCCACATACAATTTTACGGTTCATCGGTAGAAATTGATCTGAAGAGCGAGTTCTCAGCGAGTCGTTTTACACTGGATCTCTTCTCAACTGCTGAAAGATAAAAACTGAAAAAATTGTTGTTAATAAGTGAAAATATAATGATTAGAATGTAATTACGAGCCAAAACATTTAAAATGTTTATGTCCATAATTACAGTCTGATCACAAACATGTTTCCACTTGTTATCATCATCCTGATTGAGACCGAGAATTAGCTCTAGTGACGACAAAAAAAATAAAATTTCAATCGCCACAGTTAAAGCAAGTTCTTAGTGAATTTTATCTGGAAATTAAGCGAAAGATAAACTGGGAAAACTGTTTTTAAAAGAAATATGTTACTTGATGTTGATTGAAAAAAGAATATGAAAATTGAGGATTTTCTTACCTTTTTTTACTGTTCTGGAGAATACGTTGTTGAAAGTAAAGATGTGGTTAATTAAAGTTCAAATAATCTTGTTGGTGTGTTATTTTTCTTATACCTACTGTTTTGGTGAGGGATTGAATTCAAAGAGTTTCGATGTTGAGGTGGCAAGTGCTGAAGATGCGAACGAGTTGGCTATGAGAAAAATGCTGGCAAATGACCGATTTCTCCATATAGAATTTCAAATGTGTAGTTTTTGCCTTGGGAAGAAAAGTGATTATTTCGGTATTCAACGATGATGATGACAAGTTCTTCAAGAGAACCAACTGTTGTGAACGACCTGAAGTTTCTTGGGTTAGGGAAGCTGTTGGTGACACCTTGTTTACTAAAGTGTTGAACATTCATTTTCATAGTTCTAGCGACGAAAAACATATAAAGTTTTTTAAACATGAAGTAAAAACTCTTGTATATATATAATGATGTTATTTTACTTTCTTTGATGAATACTATAAAGAAGTAAAGACAAAAAAAGACTTTTTTTGCTTATCTTTTTTTTATATTTTCATAAAATTGACAACGACAATCCATTACAATACAAAAGCCTAGGGAGCATGGAAATGAATAACAATCCTAAGACTTACACTTAACATAGAGACACAAATATTACAATAATAAGCTATAAAAGTGATTGGAGTGGTGTCGCCCATCGTTCCAATAGCGTTGCAGATATGACAAATACTCACAAAAAGCTATTTTAAAAGGAGATATCAAGTCTACCTATGTTCCTTACTAATCAAACAAATTATCTTTGTAATAATGCAAAAAACATGACGGCTAGCGTTCATGTTAAACTTCAACAACACCAAATCCCAAAATATTTACAATAAAATTGAAAAAAATTAGAATAGATAAATGACGTCTAGCGCCCGATTAATGAAAAATCAAAAACTACAAGATATACTACAACAATCAATCTAAGTGAATACAAAAAACACAAAAAAACGTGAGTTTACAAATAGCATTGAAACGGGTTTACAAATATGTTATTAAAGTAAGCTAATACATGGGTGCCAAAAAAGGGTTCATAAACAAAAGTTCCACATTTTCGTCAAAATAAGACATGTAGGGGACGCCGTAAATGTAAACTTGATTGGGGCGTTCGGGTGAACCGTAAAAGTCTTGAAGTGGTTTTATATATTTTTGATAATATTGTAGATATTCTTCAAATTGATCCATAAGCATAATACCTCCGTCATTATCATTGCCATTCTCGTCATCTTCGATGACTAAAGTTTCGAAATCATAGTTTCGATAACAATATAAATTAGTATCATCACGGAATCCTTCGTCATCATCATACTCATCTTCCGTTTCCT
Source organism: Rhopilema esculentum (assembly GCF_013076305.1). The sequence goes on from NW_027019384.1 coordinate 10,664,731, forward strand.
CGTTTTTTTATATTTCTCAAATTTTCCTTCTCTTTTTTTTGAACATATTCTTCTCGTAATTTTATCCATGATACAGGACAATTATGGTCTTAAGAAAAAATAATAAATAGTAAATAAGTTTAATTAAAATGCGAAACTAATTCTTCAAATTTGTCAGAGTCTCCTTTTTTGGGGTTAAATCGTCAATTATTTCACTAGCCCCAGTTTATCCTTCTTTTCAATCGCTCACAATTATTGCGTTTAAAAACATTAATTGCCATGAATCGCTATGGATTCTCTTCCACGTGTTTCATTTATCGACATGTTATCTTTTATTCCCGTAAAATAGTCTGTACGGATTTCTTTTGCAGTTCTATAGCTCATGACTAAATCTATATTTCCGTCTAAGTCTATAAGTTCAAGTACTCTTCTATAAGCTCTTTCTTCATCAGGTTCATCAACTAAAAAAGTTAATTAATAAATTAAAAAATTAGTCAGAATTATTTCTATTTTTAGACATTCGAATATCGCGCTAGACAATTACAATGGTACTTTATTTCACATAGAATCCCACATTTGTCACAGTTTGATAATCTGCTAGGGTTGCGTGATAAACATTTACATGGCGCATTTAGGTCATATAAGTATCCACAGTCATAACAATTTACTAGTTGATCTGTTGCTTTCAGATATTGTGAATATTTTCTCTTTAGTTCTTTCAATGTTATGTCTGGTTTCTACAACCCATTTATTGTTATATGAACCTCATCAAGGGCTTCAGTTGATTGTCTGCGAAATGTTGTCCCCGATTTTGAAATAGATATGAATGGAGGAATATTAGTGCTCAACTTTTCAAACATACCTTTCCACATCTGATTATTATCAACCCATAATTCTTCATATGAAAAATTTTCATTAAATGCGAAATATTTTCCATTGTACCATATCAGACTGTGTGTTGAATCATATTCAATACCCTCGTTTATGTGGTTTTCTTCTATAAAGTCCTAACCAATTGCGAGTTTGTACATCTTGTCAACTTATTGATTGAAACTACTTTTTCATTGGAAATTTTATTATCCATATCGTTAATCACAAAATGTTTTGATTTTGCCATAGTTTGCAAAACTTTATTTTTTTCCAAATATGTCTTCAACTGTTCCTCTGTCTTTATTCTAACAATTGTATATTGGGAAGTGTCTGGTATGTCCTCAATGTCGGGTATCTCTTCCAATAATTCGCTTGGTCCCACACTTCCGTCCACATCATTAGTAAAATAATGCTTTTCAACTACCCTAGTTGCTGTCAAAAACATCTTCTTTGGGTTCGGTTTTATGGTCCATAGGTTCGTTAGTGGATTGTTCTAAAAATATTCAATAATTGAAAATTTAGTGTTCGATTGGTTTATCTTTTTACTACTTGGCATATCTTTCAAAGGTTGTGCTTTTCTTTTTCTTTGTGTGACTTTTTGTTTTCTTTATAAAATCGGTAAGCTCTCAGAGCTGAATTTGTTATGGCAATATAGGTATTCATTGTAAAGATAGATAGTAGAAACATTAACATATCATGTAAAAGTCATATAATATAGTAAAAATTCATGAATTAACTCTAATTTAAAAACAGTAAACAGTTCATAATGTTTATTCATCATCGTCAGGGGCGGATCTAGAAATTATTCTGAGGGGTTCTAAAACGTAAGGCTTGGTAACCCAGGGTGTTGCTATGCACAAACTCCGTACCCCTGCTAATAAGCCATAATGAAATGTAAGTCTTCCATAAACTAAAAAGCCTGGATGCCTTGATTTATATAGTAATTTTTGGTTTCAGCTTTTATGCCAATTGAACGCAATTTGCAGCTCGCCCTTCTTATATTCACTTAGGGTACAAAAGTATAGAAACTGTAGTCAAATATGATATGATGGCCCGCAGTGGCAAAAGGCCCGAGCCCACAAATTTTCAAAGCAAAATTTAATTTTTGACTCTTTGCAGCCATTTATTAGAACTTGATCAGCTTGACCAAAAAAATAACGTGGCTGGTGGAATGAAGCCCTTGAAGTGCAGTGCAAAAGTTGAACACAGGGATTCAAACACAGCATGCATCGACATATGAAGCCAAACCAAACAAAGAAGGCCCTGAACGTTTCGCTATGGGCCTGGCGTTTTGAGTATTTTTATGTATTTGAAATTCTTAGAGAAAAAAGTATTCGCAGGAATATAAGTAGGTATAGAAAGGAAACCCCTTTTGGTCAATAACAGTAAGGGCAAGTTTTTGAGATGTTTTTTATGTAGTTCTTGAATGATTAAAAAAAGAATAACAAGGGCTCGGGCAAGCTTTATCCTCTGAATATATATCATACCTCATGGTCTATGAATAAGACGTGAAACACGGAGTTGAAACTTGAAAACCGTTCTGTTATATAAACCACAGCGTTTACAAGTTCTGCCGTTACAGCATCGAGCATCAGGTAAAGATCGTCAAAAGATCCACGAAAACATATTGCAAATTTGCGCCTAAGCATTCGTCGCGTGCTATATCATAATTCAACTCCCCCTGGTCAACCTCAACTCCCCCTGTTCAAGCTCAACTCCCCCTGGTCATAAAACCACTTATACATTTGACTGTAGATTGAAGCGAAGAAACTCCCCCTGGTTTGTCGGTATGCTTTGATGTTTTGGATTTTTGAAATCCATGGGTTCTCGCGCCAAGTTTAGAACCCCTCGACCTGGCACCGTGATTGGCTAGATTCACTTCCACGGGTGCAGAAACTCGTATAATTTACAGGCCACGGGTTCCTTAAGTGGCTGGATATAAGAGGAGACAATGCTTTCCGAGTCTGTAGAATGCTATACAGGACAACCAGGGGGAGTTTCATAACACTTCAATGCATGGACTGAAATAACAATGTTGAACAGTTGTGAGACGGGGCATTGAAGCGGAAATAACAATTTCAGGAGATGTGCATACTTCCCGGTATTATTTAAATGGTTTAAATAATAATAAACAAAATTGCGGTAGAATAAGCTTTAATTCCCAAAAAGTTTTTTCTCAAATCTGAGGGGTGCTCGAGCCCCCTTCGCACCCCACTGGATCCGCCCCTGATCGTCATCAAGTTTTCTAGAGCGAGCTTTTTCGAAGTTTGTTGAAGTATCGATTTTCTATTGCGCTTTGGTTCTCCTGCGTCTCCATCTTCGTCGTCACTCATAAGTACGTGTTTTCTTTTAAGTTTTTTTGGTGCCTTAGTTAAGAGGGCAATAGACGGTGGTTGGGATTTTGGTGTTGTAGTAAATATGTCATGTACTGAATGGTCACTGTCGTTGTCATCGTTGCCAACAACATCATCACCTTCTTCAATTGCTGAAAGTATTTCAGGCACAGAAACATCAATAGTTTTTTTATTGGTTTTACTTT
>NW_027019384.1:10670618-10674498 GCF_013076305.1 Rhopilema esculentum
GCCTGACACGAGACACGTTCGCTGTTTCTTCCTTCAATTAGTATGGCAACCAAACCAAACCAACAGCTCGCTCGCCCTTACTACAAAAGGCCGCGAGCGCTAGCTGGACAACACAGCCGACTGACTGCTTGACCACCACTAGCCTTTATATCCCTCGCCTTTCCATCCATCTCGTCTCTGTACCTTCTCGATCGGTTGAACGCGACCAGAGAGAGTGCAGGTTCGAATTAGAAACACAGATTAAACCTGGTTTCGGGCTTCCTTAAGCGTTTGTTCAGTTGATGGCGATACGCCATAAACACAACATCCTCGACAAGGCAAACGTGTGCACGGGAAGACGCTGACCGCCTAGTCCCGGCACTCATAGCAGACAGACAAACGGTGGTTTCGTACATGCACCAGCCATCCTGATAGTACATGCACAGACACACACCGTATTGAAAGGCAACCGACGTGGCCATGCGATGGCATAGACACAATGGCATCGGGCTCCTTCTTAGCTTTACCGCTGATCCGTTCGGCAATCCTGAGAGGAACACCAAACTTCGCAACTACGAGCAGGGAAGTAGCCATACAGCCGATCTAAGCAGCGACACGACCAAAGAAACGCAATGGCAACCGTGTGGGCTAATTATTCGTCATTAGGCGATCGTGGAGCATCGCTAATATCCATCCTACAAAGGCAACCATGGCTGACCTAACAGCCCGCAAATGATACCAGGTGCAAAGAATCCAACGGGTACCGGGCAACGCAGCCGCTATTAGCACACGCACCTTTCCCTGGCTTCATCATCGCCGACATCATTTGCCACATCACTGTGCCCACATAAATAGCCAAGACAACTATAGAGTGCCCCCGATATCATACAAATCTTCTCAAAAAGAGTCCGAACCAGCCCCAAATCTTGCAAATGCATCATTATTCTGTTGTCCGCAAACACAAAAGCCTCTAACAAAACTTTCATTGCGGTAGTGAAAAAAAAATTTTTTTCCTCATTTGGACAAAGACCTCTCTGTTTCCGTCTCATGAGACCAATATCACTCGCTCCTTTGATCGGCTACCTGCCCGACTGCTTCCCTTGAGACCTAGCTGTCTGAAAATTTCTCTTGAGACCTATCAGTCTCTGTTCATTGAAACTCGGCCTATTTGATCCTTGGATTGAAGGCCTCTTTGTTACTGTCTCAAGAGACAGACTGCTAGACACTCTCTTTCCCTTGAGACCTGCTTCTTCCGTCTCTCCCGTCTCTGGAGACCAGTGTCCCCCGCGCCTTTGATCGACAGCATGTCCGTCTCTTTCCCTTGAGACCTGCTTCTTCCGTCTCTCCCGTCTCTGGAGACCAGTGTCCCCCGCTCCTTTGATCAGCAGCATGTCCGTCTCTTTCCCTTGAGACCTGCTTCTCCCGTCTCTCCCGTCTCTGTAGACCAGTGTCCCCCGCTCCTTTGATCGGCAGCATGTTCGTCTCTTTCCCTTGAGACGTGCTTCTTCCGTCTCTCCCGTCTCTGGAGCCCAGTGTCCCCCGCTCCTTTGATCGGCAGCATGTCCGTCTCTTTCCCTTGAGAGATGCTTCTTCCGTCTCTCCCGTCTCTGGAGACCAGTGTCCCCCGCTCCTTTGATCGGCAGCATGTCCGTCTCTTTCCCTTGAGACCTGCTACTTCCGTCTCTCCCGTCTCTGGAGACCAGTGTCCCCCACTCCTTTGATCGGCAGCATGTCCGTCTCTATCCACAAAGTCCTTCTTGCCGTCTCTGTTCCTTGAAACCTGGTTTGCTGGATCCTTGGAGCGAAGCTCTTTCTGTCTCCGTCTCAATAGACGAGGGTTGCCCGCTCCTTTGATCGGCCGCTCGTCCGTCTCTATTCTCAAAGTCCTTCTTGCCGTCTCTGTTCCATGAAACCTGGTTCGTTGGATCCTTTGAGCGAAGCTCTTTCTGTCTCCGTCTCAATAGACGAGGGTTGCCCGCTCCTTTGATCGGCCGCTCGTCCGTCTCTATTCTCAAAGTCCTTCTTGCTGTCTCTGTTCCATGAAACCTGGTTTGTTGGATCCTTTGAGCGAAGCTCTTTCTGTCTCCGTCTCAATAGACGAGGGTTGCCCGCTCCTTTGATCGACAGCACGTCCGTCTCTATCCACAAAGTCCTTCTTGCCGTCTCTGTTCCTTGAAACCTGGTTTGCTGGATCCTTTGAGCGAAGCTCCTTCTGTCTCCGTCTCAATAGACGAGGGTTGCCCGCTCCTTTGATCGGCAGCACGTCCGTCTCTATCCACAAAGTCCTTCTTGCCGTCTCTGTTCCTTGAAACCTGGTTTGCTGGATCCTTTGAGCGAAGCTCTTTCTGTCTCCGTCTTAATAGACGAGGGTTGCCCGCTCCTTTGATCAGCAGCACGTCCGTCTCTATCCTCAAACATTGCCTTTGTGATTCGCTTGTTCATAAATGTGTTGACTGATTGAAGTTGTTGGTGTCATTGTATCGTATGCCCGATGGTTCGCTTGTTAGATAGTTGACAGACTCACGTGTTTGTTTTTATTTTCACTTGTTTGTTGCCTTTGCGATTCGGTTGTTTGTTTCATAAAGGTCTTGATTGATAGAAGTCTTCGGATGTGTCCTCGGATGTCATGTCTGATCATTCGCTTGATAATCAGATGGATTGATGAATAACTCACTTGTTTGTATTCCCTTCTACTCGATTGTTGTTTGTGTGAGTCGCTTGTTTCATCAAGGTCTTGTTTGATAGAACTCCTGGGTGCTTTTGCATCTCATGTCCGGTGATTCGCTTGCTATCTAGATTAATAGCTAACTAACTTATTTCTCTTCTCTTCTACTTGATGCTTCTATTTGATTGTTATGTCCGATGATTAGCCTTTCAGATAGATAGTCATGATAGTTAGATAGTCATGATAGATAGATAGTCGTGATAGATAGATAGTCATGATAGATAGATAGTCGTGATAGATAGATAGTCATGATAGATAGATAGTCGTGATAGATAGATAGTCATGTTAGATGGATAGTCATGATAGATAGATAGTCATGATAGATAGATAGTCATGATAGATAGATAGTCGTGATAGATAGATAGTCGTGATAGATAGATAGTCATGATAGATAGATAGTCGTGATAGATAGATAGTCGTGATAGATAGATAGTCGTGATAGATGGATAGTCATGATAGATATATAGTCATGATAGATGGATAGTCATGATAGATAGATAGTCGTGATAGATAGATAGTCGTGATAGATGGATAGTCATGATAGATGGATAGTCATGATAGATGGATAGTCGTGATAGATAGATAGTCATGATAGATAGATAGTCGTGATAGATAGATAGTCGTGATAGATAGATAGTCGTGATAGATAGATAGTCATGATAGATAGATAGTCATGATAGATAGATAGTCGTGATGGATAGATAGTCGTGATAGATAGATAGTCATGATAGATAGATAGTCATGATAGATAGATAGTCATGATAGATAGATAGTCGTGATAGATCGATAGTCGTGATAGATCGATAGTCATGATAGATAGATAGTCATGATAGATAGATAGTCATGATAGATGGATAGTCATAGTTAGTCAGTGAGACTTATGGCAGCAGCAGGCAACTTCGCCTCCTGTTAATAAGATAACAAACGGAAATTAAAAGGCAAGCTAATACATCTCTATCTGTCTGTCAATGCAAATAGGGTGATAATACAGTAAATACAGTAATCGGCTGTTACAGGCAGTTTTATGGCAGTCAGCATAACATCTTCACAAATGAACGTCACTCACTCACACAAATGAGATGAGTGTAAGGAAGAAATGTAACACGTTGTAAATGTATCTATCTATCTGTCTATCTGTCTATCTGTCTATCTGTCGGTCATAAAGTCTGTTTCCAA
>NW_027019384.1:10674598-10951160 GCF_013076305.1 Rhopilema esculentum
AGATTTTGCTGAGAAAATTTTGGCATGCTATTACCAATTATTGGCAAAATAAAGCCTTGGTTTTTTGCTATAGTCTATTTTCGTACCTCCCCCCTAAAGTAACAAATTTATTTATTGAGATTTTTACTTGGCACTTTTCTCTAGTGATAAGCTTTCCTGAGCATGTGTGGGGAAGCGCCAGTTGCCTTCGCTCTCTTTCCACAGGTCAACTTTACGAACCTAGTCCAACTTGGTGGTCTCTATTTCAGATTAGCCGTAGCAACAACCGGTTATACAAAAATGTTGAGACCCGTTAGCAAATGTTTTAAAAAGAAATTGATAAGAGGGTCTGTCTTAAAAGATGGACAACTTTTTAACTCTAGTAGACATTGAATTCTCTCTTAAATTATTCTGCAAGGATCTCCCTCTTAACTGTACTGAAGATCAAAGTAATAATCTCGACTGTACAAACATTAAAAATAATTAGTTCAGGCTAAACTTACGTTATTGCACAGTAGATATAAAGAATCAACACATAATTTACTAATAGATCGGTTAGCTCAAAATACATCTCAAAGAGAAAAAAAAGGAGATATTCCGATATCATTTAGTCGTATTGTAATGTATTGCCTTACAAGGTATCAGATGCTTAGAAAATACTTTATAGTTCATTTTCATTCATTTACATGCGGCCGGAATCTAATTAGTTATATATGATATTTCACGATTACCTATAATTTTTCATAAGTTCTCGTAAAATGTCCTAAAATTTTAAGAACCGGAATTTTAACTATAGTTATGTTTTTTTGTTATTTCCAATTCTCCCACTAATCTATATTCCGTAATTTTCGTTGCTTTTCGTGTTTTGTTATATATCTGATTTGGGATTCATTTCATAGGATTTACCATATTTCTCTTTATTGTAAAATATTGACTACCTATTAAATGGATTTAGATTTTGTATAATTTAATTTTAAGATTTGTGATTATTCTTCTTTAGACATGTCTTAGGGGAGATGAGGAATCATTGATTATTCAGGTAAATGATATTATTTTTAGCATTTATTACTCTTGCGTAAAATAAATGCTTAAAAGAGCTCAGGGCAAAGTTTATATCGGCGTATTGTATTTAATGCTAAAGTTCAACATTTTATTATGGATTTCAGGCTCTTGGGAAGAACAACTAATTAGTTATTTTATTTAATTTTGGTTATATCGCGGAATTTATTATAGCGTACGGTAGAAGGGCTAACGAATGTAATTTTATAACAATACTTTGTGGAAGTCTTGATAATTGAAAAAGGAAATCATATAATTTTGGGGTTATGGGTAGTAAAGGGTTAATCTGAAATTTTGGGCCATCATTATTCGACTATTGGTCAAGTTTTTTTTACAATGTTTTTATGAGTGTATGGGAACTTTCAAACTAGGTTTCGAAAGTTTACAAAGAGATTAGAGCTGGGACTGGGTTTCTTATGTGATGGAAAACTCCGCGGTTTTATTATACTACACTGTTGTTTTACAAATAATAGTCGTTTAATTAAAGCAGAATTTTAAACGAGGCAGCAGGTTGGTGCTATTTGTAGGGGGCAGCCACTACCATTTAATGGTATAATCGGGAACCGGAGCATATAGGGCTTTATAATGGTGCTCAAGGATCTATTATAGTCAAAATAGGCCAATCCTAACTTGTAGGGCCAAAGATACAACCTGTAGTCTCTGGGTTAAGATAGCCAGGTCAATTTTTGGAGGCCAACCTATTATTGTGAGATTTCAGTAATCAAAGTTTAGCTTTATTATAAAGTGAAGAAGTTTTGTTTTAATTGATTTTGCCTGACATAGGTAGTTTGAATCGTTATCAAAACCGGTGGATGTTATCTGGTTTTGGGAGTATTTGTGTTGATTTATATCTATAAAAATTGTCATATCAATCTCAATATCTCCTTACTAGTGGACAATAGGTATAGAAAGTTACTTATGAGAAATGTGTAAAAGGAGATCATGAAGGGGTTTTAGATGTTGATCTACATTCTAGCTAGGTAAGGCTGCATTAGACTGGGGAAGAGCGTTTACTATGGATTTACATATAGGAGTTAACGATAATCTCATATAAGCTTTGAAATGTTTGAGTTGGTCATAGACTATGTATGAAGAGAAATCACTAGTAAGTAAAGCCAATAAAAACTTCGATATTTTGTGATTGGTTTATATTTAATAGAAATTTGTACTGTGGCGACCACCAATTAATAGACCATTGCGATACAGACTTTTAGTCAAGGGCATCTGGTTTGGAAAAAATACAGCTATGTTATTCTTACATTAAGAGAAACGAAGGGGGCCATAAAGGGGACTGTTTCATTACAGATATGGATAAATAGATAGCTCGTCTGTGGTTACAAGGGGACATAAACTGCCCGTGTGTTATAGTATTTATGGGAAAGGGGGAATGATTGCATTGCATAACTCATCTCGCTGAAAGTATGTTATCCTTCGTGTCAAATTGATCACAGCAAGCACCTAAGAATACGTAAAATGGTACGTGTCTGGCGATAGCCATGGTAAAAAGTGTGAAACGTATACTTGTAATATACGTACTGACTCGAAATAAATGGCGTCACTACAAGACCACACCCGAGTATGTCTAGCTCTGTAATAGTCGTTGAGATAACATTCAACAATTCTCCTAGTTCTTCATCTGTAATGTGTGCAGTATTTTACGATTTGTTGCTTTGGGCTTCTTTGTATGAACTTTAGCGTTACCTGTTGGTGCAAGACAAACATATTATTTTGATTGTGGTTGGTTATTATTTTTGAATTCGGATTTGATACAAACATTTTGGTTTTTACATGTAAACAAGCTATAGAAGTAAAGTTGACAATTATAATTGCCATACATGGATATATTGCGAGGTCTAACCATGGAATACATGGGTAAATATGTTATTTGGTGGCTCTGAAGGATGTAGATATAGACATGTTCAAATGAACCCAACGAGAACAGAGTACCGTGAGGTGAACGGGTATTTGGATCCGGATAAAATCTCAAAAAGTTTTCAAATATGCTCACAACGAAAACATTTTTTTATGAAACGAAAAAGGCTTTGTAAAATTTTAGTACTGTCTTCAACTGATTTTTAATGTTTAGAAAAGGGGTCCATTGAAAAAAACCAGGAATGGCTACTACCTGGAGGAGGGATAGACGCCTTAGCTCATTAGTTTCAGTTCGTGTCTCGAAGGCCCAACATTGTCACCTATGTGGTTGAAGTCACGGTCTTTCGGAGGAGGACTGATTGTACTTATAAAGATGATTTAGTTTGGCAAAAAAGTCAGTGGAATCTTTTTCATTGTAACAGTCGTTATAATTGGTAGGAAATAATATATTATAATCGTAAAGTTTTCTTTGCTTTCACTATTTCAGCTTGGAAATGGCATGACTGAAACTATTCAACTGGCCGAATGCTCAATAATTTTTTAACCAAAGAATGATGAGGGTGTAATGTTGAACGTAACACAAACGCGAATTTGATGACTGAGCTGGCAGATAGTTTTCGTATTGAAAGGTAAATGTGATTGAATCGGAAATTAATATGATTGTGGTGGGGGTACCAGTATACTGGATTTTAAGTTCAACGGGAGGGGTTTGGTGGTGAAAATTGCTACGTGCTTATACCTTCTCTGGGTTAACTCATAGACTCTACCGGTTCTGAATTCAGCAATATCTATGACCGAAATGTTCTGTGAAAGAGATCGATGTTGCATGTCTGCGAAGTAGACCAGACTGATGTCACTTGGGGTGGTATTACTAGTGTAATAGTTTCAGCTAAGACTATAGTTCAGTCCGCTCGCTATTGTGATATTACGGACCGGGGGAGGTCAACCATCAAGAATAAATTTCTGTTCGATGTTGGAGCGCTAGGTCTGTCTTCTTCTTTAGGCGGCTTCTGTAACGTTTCTTTTCCACGATGAGGTTGGATACTAGGGGAATAACCTATGCAACGAAATTTGAATTTTGTTGATTACATATTTGAAGCTAAGGCAGACGGAATTAGCAGGATAGGAAGTGAAAAAGTCCGGCCCTGTGTTTCTGCCCCTGTTGTGTGACATGGACAAACCTCAAACTTGACTTTCATGGTAGACACACCACTCGCTCTGTCCAATTGCTTTTAAGAGACTAATTTGGTTTGACATAGATCGTAGTTTATTCTGGTTTGGGTTACAGAAAAGAAAATTGACCTCTGGTGTAGATAGGTTGATTTAATTTGCAAGGCATCATTGATAGAGAAATAAGGCGAATTATGCAGCAGCTGTGATGGCGAATGAAAAAGGAGAGCCGTCAAAAGTGGTGGGGGCTGACCAACATAACTTAAGAGGCCATAATTCTAGCTTGAATTCTGAATGTTTGATTTTTTCTGCAGAAACAGAATGTAGGTATGACAGCGCCGCATGACATACTTCTCTGATGTCTGTCAGTGTTGCTGGGCATACAACATCTACTTTGATCAAAACAAAGTGTTGATAATTTCCATTGCTTCCAATAATCCAATTCTGTACTATAACTTTTTTATTATTTTCTGGTGGCTATCTTATCTTGAAAATTTTTTATGGTTAGATTTTCGTATTGCATTCTGTGAACCATCGAAAGCTTATCTGCAGAGATTGATTTTGTATACAGGGGAAAAAGTAGACGATAATATACAACGAGAATTTTAGGACGCCGTTGTTCAAAATATATATTTTCACAGAACACAGTTAGTCTTCATTCGGGAGGCTAATTGATATTGGGTGAGGTTTTGTTCATTTGTTATTTGGTATTTATCCAGACGCACAAAATTACAAGTGGAAAAATGGTTCGTGAAATTACACGCTATAACGATGTACTAATGTAACATGGGATTTGCATTGGTATTACTAATATTTTATAACCTTAAATAACTTTTTCGGCAGCTCGACTAATGCTGCAAACTTAGCCTTATAAATTTTGGTTGTTGAAATTTAGTATAGACGCAGAAAAAACTTATACCTTGAGGCACAATCACTGCCTAAATTTTAAGGCTCCTCGCGGGGGTTATCTTTTTACTGGGGGAAACAGAGAGAATAAGCTACCAATAATTATAGTGGATGGGAGGGAGATAGGACCATACATCTTCCGCTGGGTCTCAATTCTTTGCTTTGGGATGCTCAATTTACTATCAAAGATTGAATATTTGGTTTTTTTTTAGTTTCTATTGTTCGTACTAAAAATAATATTTCTTTTGGGGGGTTTTATTCACAAATCAAGAATCATGAAATTCGCCAGTACAAACCAAAAGCAAAGTGGACATGTTTAGGTTCTGGAAGAGAGGACCTTTAGTGAGTCTGACATACTATTCATCTTTAGAGAATATCCAATCTTTCAGTTCCTCTAGAAAACTTAAAGTAGAGTCAGTGCTTTTGAATGGAATTCTTTATATCAAATCGATAGGATTTATTGAGTCTTACTATTCTTCAGTTTACACAATCATAGAATACGTAATTAATTACTATATATACTAAGTATTAATGCAGTAGTTCTTTAGAATGTTAAACTTAGCAAGATTGGATGTCTCTGTGATCTTGTAAAATTAACCATACCTACACTAATAATGTATGCTAGTTATCGTCGTTCTTTCACATTATCACGTTTCATCATCCTCCAAATGTGTTATTTCTATAGTCATTTTGTGTGCGCAATCAGCTGGCCGTTTCTATCCACTTTTCTCGTTAGCGAAGATGCGTTTGGAGAGTGTTATAAGCATTTAATGTGTTGTATTTGTAGAATCCTTTAAAGGGTTATTTCTCTTATTGCACACTTTGTACAATTCATTTCTAGTCATACTTGAGTATGATCTTAATGAATCATTTATTTCTCACATTTTAGCTCTTGTCTTAATGTTGGCAAGAAATATTGTTTTCCGTATTGTGGTCAAGAAGCTTTGCATCATCTTTGGGCGGCATAATTTAGACATTGTACATACGTGCAACTAAACAAATGAATACATTGCTATTAGGAGTTGGAGCCCATGTCCTGCTTACGTAAGACTGAGCTCGGTAAGAGCTGATGGAGCGGGAATATATTACTTAGTGAATATTTTGTTGCGTCCAGAATCCTGAACTGTGTCAGGTGAAACTAGTTATAGCACTTAATCGGAACAGAACTTATGAATACTTTCTTAGTATATTTCTTAAGTACTAATGTTATTGAGTTGGGTTGACTAGCGTCAAATGTCGCGGTCATACATTCAACGTCCCGGCACCAACAAACTGGATCGTAATATGGCCATTCTTGCAACTCTTATGTATTGGTATTGAAGCAGTCTTAATACTCAAATGGGCCTTGATAACGATCAGCATTCCTTCTAGAGATTTGTGTGGGACTGTATTAGCTTTCATGAAGTGCGACGACTTTCCGCGCATGTTTGAGAGAGTAACAGGAAGGAAATCAATTTGAGCTACATTTTATTTTTCTTATGCTACTTTGAACTGCTCATCAAGCTCAAAACCCCACCTAATGTACATTTAGAGCTACTTCCAGTGGATAGTCTTCCGTTTGGTTTATATTTTGGACTGAAAGTTAAAACATTTTCAATGTCTAAAGCAGTTTTTTGAACCAATCTAATCTTTAAAATGGAGTAGGGTTGATTTAGGCTTAGGCCCTTGACTTTTCCCCAAGTTGTACTTGCATTGGAATAACAAGCCGCGGCCCTGGAAAGAACACACGGAGAAGCCCTTGGAACCGGCCATATAAATGACCAATAGAGAATGTTATGTTAGAGTAGACATCCAACGGAGGTGTCCATCATGAACGATGGACAAGAGACGAAAGACTTCTCAATAGCATATCTTCTCTCTAGAGCCCTATCCTTGCAATTAGACGAATAGGAACTTGAAAGAGCATAAGTTATTAGTACTCAACCGCTCCACATGTATCCTTTTGATCAATGTAATCACAAAATAATCATAGTCTCGGGAATAATCCTATAGAAATTAGCCCTAATCTCTGTCACCACTATGCATCCTACTCATGCGAACTCTTGTCTTGTTTTTCAGAGTCGTGAATAGCATTAATATTAAGCCGTCTTTCAAATGGTTTGTATTTGGCCCAGCTGTAGGCGGTATGTCTTCTTGTTTCAAAGTCAATCATGATAAAGAAGCGAGTTAGCTGGGCTGGATGGGCTGGGCTGGGCTGGCTGGGCTGGCTGTGCTGGGCTGGGGCCTGGGCTGGGCTGGTTGGGCTGGGTGCATGCTGGGCGTGGCTGCGCTGGCTGGGATGCTGAGCTGCTGGGTGGAGCATGGGCTTGGCGGGCGGGCTGGGCTGGGCGTCTGGGATGCGGCTGGGAACTGCGGAGTGAGCGCTGCTGGGCAGAGCCCGCTGCGACGGCAGTGAGCGTGGTGCTGGTGTGCTGGCTGCTCGGAGGTGGACCTGGCTTGGGCGGGCGGCGACTGCTGGGCTGGACTGTGGAGTGGCTTGGCTGGGTCTGGGTCTGGACCGGCTGGCTCGGCTGGGCTGGGGGCTGGGCTGGGCTGGGAGCTGGGCTGGGCTGGGCTGGGCTGGGCTGGTATCTTTATCTCAGACTCAAATAAACTAATTCTTTTTCTCCTCCTCTTTTCTTCGTAGGGTTTTTAGTTTTTCCGGCCGAGTCTTTTCCAGCAACTTTCTCCAAAGGTATTTTTGTAGCATTTGTCTAACATTATCGTCTAACGATTAAATCTAACAAATTTATTAAAATTGAAAAATCGCATTTGTTTTGAATGCTTCCTTCTAACAGAGGATTTTCGTTGAGAGCAATTCTGGTATTAGAGCTCTTTAATCTGTGTCACAGTTTTTCCAAGTAGCTACATCGTTCAGTCAAGTTTAATACAGTAATCTTTTATTTTTATTCTCGCTCTCTCCACCTAAGTTGTGTTTATTTAGGTAGCTACCTAGACGAGTTTCTTTCATTTCATTTATCGCAATGATATCCTCTTTCCAAGATTAATGCATTTGGCAATTGGTCACATTTAATATATGCACAACATGTGGTCTGCATTTTCAGAAAATTACATTTTGAACTTTTTTTTAGATTCTTTATTTGGAAAGTTCCCATATCTTCTACCAGTATTTATAACTTTCGTTATGTTGGTCATATCCTTGTTTCTGACCTTAGTGAACATCCCAGAGACTCTTAAAAGGTAATCGAAATTTTTTTCATATTAGTTTAGAAAACTAGTTTCTAAGCGTCTAATTTTTTCAACAAAGATGATTTATATGGAAAGTGGATTTCAATGACTTTAGCTGCAATCTAACTAGTATTTTATCGTATTTGTATTGTTACTTGAAAATTAGATAGAGTGATGATCATATAAGGCGTGTACATTCCCTGCCTACAGTGCCGGACTGACTCAGAATTTTAAACCGGCTCCAAATAACTGGAGGGGCATGAGTGGGTGTGGTCTGAAAATTAGGGCGTGGTCAAGTGAGCATTTCATCATAATCGATCAATTTCTAAGCAACATAACATATGTAGCTGGAATAGCAAAGTTGAGCTATTGATTACAAATGGGCGATGAGTACTCTAATTGAAATTTAACATTAAATAGTAAAAATTCTGTCTCATTTTGATTTCAGTAAGTTTGCGCAAGAGACCTTCTCGTAGAAAACAAAGTTAAAAATAATAAAAACACTAACGTCAGATTCATAAGAAGTACTAAGTTTAAAATGAAAGAATATCTGAGGTGTTAGGAAGCCTCTCATAACCTACAAAAGTCATTTTTAGCTTCGACACAATCCATGTTATAGCCACATGCTATGCCGTTTATTCAACCTCATTTTTGATGTATTCTTTGATATTTATTATTCGTAATAGGACATCGTAAGGCCCCACATTTTTAAAATGGGGCTTTTTTCTGCAAAGGTGGGGCCCTTTTACCAAATTTTAAAGGGGGCCCACCGGCCACGGGGCGATGGGCCGGTGGCCCAGTTCGCCACTGCCTGCCTATTTGCATATGTTTCTATCTAGCATTTGAAGGTAGTTTTGGTGCACTGAGAAGCTTATGCTTATCGAGCAGTGTCCTGGTCCTTCCTCTCGATGTGACCACACCTCGTGATTCCTTCGCCTGGAATTACAGAGAGCTTGACATCATAACGGAGCATTGGACATCAATTTCCATTATATTCCTACTTATTTTTTGTTTCTATTTATATTCTTCATTATTTAGTTATATTCAATTAACAATTCATGATTTGCTTTCGTTTTTCCAAATGAGCTCGATTTTTTTTTAAATTGCTTAATGCTTATTGGTTTTTTTTCAGAGAGAAGGCTAATGAAAAGATAAACTTGCTGAATGACATTGGCAGTAAATCAAAAGAAGGATCGCCTCGTAGATCGAGAAAATATTTGCAGACACGTCCAGCCTCAACATGTTGCCGAGGCTTGAAGGAGTCGTCGTTATGGCAACTGATGAAGTATGAAAATCTTTCCCTTTCAATTTTCTACTTAACGAATATTCTTATAATATTCTATTTTTACCTAAAAAGTCGTTATGTAGAGTCTTGCCCAAATCGAAAAAGTACGCCTTTGCGAAATAGGCCATTTATACTTTGTGATACACTAAAGTATCACGGAGAGATAAAATTCCCCATAGATTCTCTTTTCAGAATGGGATACTTAGATCCAAGCTTATTCGACTTTTTCATTTACTGTTAAAATCGCTAATTTTGATGTGAACACTCAAATGTAGCTTCATACAACTTTCAATCACCGAAAAATATTATGAAAAAACGCAGTTGATTAAAGAGATATGTTTAAATATGTACGCGTTTCCTGCCTCTGAAGGTCAATGCAATTTATCACATGTACAGGAAAATGTGACTTTCACATTTCGCTACTTCTGAAAGTCTCACACAATTAGTATAAAATGCTGACCATCCAAAGTAGCAGAAATGCTTAGTACCCTTCTGCATTTTCAAACTGAAACATATTCGGAGGGGCGAAAATCGTTATAATTATAGGCTACTTTTAGATACGATTGATGCTAAATCGGCAGCCAGCGCGAGTAGTTTATATGATAAAGGCTAAACATCCAAGGTGCAATCTGACTAAGGGCACTTGGAAACACGTGATGATTTGACTCCCTTGTTGCTTTAACTAGCAACAATAGCATTGACTCTAACTCCATTAAAAGTAAACTAGTAATAGAATTGTACTGATTCTTCTAGCCTCTGTGTTTTCCAACCTTCAGTAGGTAGTTCTTCTTTGCTTCTCTAGAAGGCCTCTGAGAGAAGTAGTAGCAATCAAGAGATTTAATCTTCACTTTATTTCACATTCATACCAAAAATAGTCAGGGGCGGATCCAAAGCAAACTTGAAGGAGGGGCAGATGGTAGGGGGGGAGGGCGCTGAAAAATTCTCAAGAATTGATGACCAGAGTACGCTGTATACAACAATTTCAGATCTATTTTCCGAATAAATAACAAAACTTTGAGGTAATCCTTGAAGCAAATTAATCTATCGGTCTCAGAATCTTTTTCACCTGATTCTCATTCTTCAAAAGGGGCGCACAATTTCCAAAAAAGGGCGCCAGACTTGCTTCAACTCGTCGAGGGAGGGGCAACTGCCCCTAGTTGCCCCCCTTAAATCCGTCATTGATTTATAAATAAAAACTTATCGAGGCCTGGGCTCCAGTAGTCCACTCTAAAAATAGCATCAAGGGTAATATTTTAATTGCTTCTGTGTTATACTTTTATCGTGTAGAATTGTGTTTAAAGCTTTACCTTCATGGTCATTTTAAACGTTCGTTAACTACGTATGGATGAAACCCAAAATAGAGGACTTGGGTCAAGTACCCCAGTCTAAAAATAGCACTTGGGGGCGTTTTTAGGCTTGTGTCTATTCAGCATCATTTGCAACGTTTTAAATTGCCCCAGTGCAGCCATTTTCACGCTGGTACCACAATTTGCACAATTCAAGTCAAATACTGTGCTTAAAGCCTAGGCTATGAAGGTAAAACCCAAATTCGAGAACTGGGTTCCAGTACCCCATTTTAAAAAATAGCATCAAGGGGTAGGATTGTCAATTACATCTTTTCGTATAACTTTCCAGTTTGTTGAAAGAATAGAGAAAGCTACATTTCATATTCATATAAAAGAGAGTAATTATTTAGAGAAGAATGCCTAAAAATAGACCGATATCTTATTCTAAAAATAGCATCAAGGGGCAATTTTTTTATTTCCTTTCTCTTAATATATTTAATATATGATAATGCACCTAAATCTTTCCTTTTGCACCTTTTTTACAAATCAGTAATGACATATGGAAATTGGCCCAATTCGAGGACTGGGGCCAAGTACCCCAGTCTAAAAATAGCATTTTTCGGCTTGTGTCTGTTCGGCATCGTTATCAGCGTGTGAAATTACCACAGTGTACCCATTTTCATGCTGGTATCACAATTTGCATGATTCATGTTCTAACAGCCCAGACTAATCGGGAATTCTTTAGAAAGGATCTGTGAGTCAAAATCAGAATAAAATTGACAGCCTTCTTTAAATGCTATTCTGTTAGTCAAACTGGAAGATTTTGTTTTTCTCTTTCAGTTCCTGTTACTTCCTTCGTCACAAATAAAACAATAATTGTTCGCTTTCAAAAAGTGACAAAATTCGTAGACCTGGGATCTGTATCTCGAATCGAAAAAAATACTGCGAATCGTAGCAATTTGAAGACTGTATCAGCATTCTTTTCTTGTTGTTAATTGTTTGTAGTTTTGTAGTTATTTCATGAGATTTCTATTTCAATACTGTAGTTGTCTTAATCATTGAACAGTTTTCTATACCACGATTTTTGTCGTAACCAAGACATGTCATGTTTCACATGAAAGTAAAGTCATAAACTTTTAAAATGATAGATAAGCTTTTAAAACTTTCAAAATCATAATAAAGTCTTTTAAGTTCATACAGACATAAGTGAACGTTTTGTTTATCATTTATCTCTAATATTTTATATTTATGTTTCGTTTATAAACTAATCTAGGCCTTTTTTGTTTCCAGGATAAGAAACGTGCAGCTATCCCTGGCGCTCTATGCTGTATTCTCTTTCATTGCAACTGGGTTCGATGAAACATTTCCTGTCTACGCAGACTCATCTAAGATTTACGGTAAAGTGTCACAATTTTTGTTTATTTATGTAAAATGCCACAATCTGTGTTTATCAACTCGATTTTGTAAGACTATTTGCTTTTCTGTGGGTAGATATATACTGGCACGAGCTCTTCGTGTGAAGGGTGCCAGAAAGTTTTTGGGCCCTTGACACCAAAAAATATATATCTTTTTGTGTTAATCGAAGACCTCTTTGACACTTTGTATTTCCTTATGTGTCAGCTTCATAAGGGGAATCAACAGGATATAAATCACAAAATACCTTGCGCAATTGTAAATATCGGTTTTTTGTCCTTTCCTTGTTGATGTTTATTTTAAAATAATTTAATTAGGGTTTATTATAAATTGTATATATTTAATCGTAACAAGGTTGATTTATTTTTAACACTATTACAGTTTCTGTGAGTTTTTTTAAGTAGAGAGTCTCTTGAAAATCAGCATTGCAGAAGGGCTGCTCCACTTAAACATTTGAAATGAAGTGAAATATATGATACAGAATCCCAATTGCAAATCATAGACCTGATTCCCATAATGTAATTATTCTGGATTATTTTTGAAGAGTAACCACAGATTGAAATCAATAATGTCAGAGAATTATATTAGATGAATAGACCAGGAAAATGAGCTTTGTAGTTTTTATTCAAAATCTAGAAAAAATTGATTGTCTGCCAAACTCAAACACCAAATATTATCTTTCGAAATAAAGATTCAAGACTCCCAAAGGCCTTTGAAAAGTGAACGCACTCGTTTTTGTAAAATTTTGACAGTTATCTTCCTTTCAAGGTGGCCTAGGGTTCGCGTCAAATCAGATAGGGACAGCCACTCTCATCGCAGCCGCGCCTTTGGTCGTGTTGGTTTTCTTCATTGCAAGGGTATGTCAGAATTCTTAAACTGTATCGTCTTTACTTTATGTTTGGTTGGGTAACCAGGAATAGTGCACGAAATTATTGCGCATCGATATGTATTACTGTTGGACATGTTTGCAGATATCAGAATGCCCAAGCATCGGCCACTAAGATCAACATTTACTCAAGAATCCAGTATGCCAAAACGTTTGGAATCACTGGGCAAGCAAAGTTGTCTATTCCTTAAGACATTTTAGAATCTGTCTAGATCAAAAAAGGGTCCTGCTTTGTGTAGACAGAAAGAGTTCATTTTCTGTCTTGGACGCTCAAGATAGATGGGAGGTTACCGGTCGCCGATTGGTCGAAAGCAAGAAACTAATCAAAAACCATTCTTCTTCTCACGTTATTTTCTTTCCAAGACTGGGTATGAATTCATGCTTACCTTCAGGCATAGAAATAATAAAATAATAATAATAATAATAATAATAATTCGTATTTGCCCTAGTGTCCGAGCTGAAAGCTCAGTTAACATGAAAGGTCTACTAGGCTTGTGTTATCCACTACATTCATAATCACTTCATATAAACTGTGGGACACAAAATTTAGAAGTCATCCAATGTGAAAATGTAATATAGAACTTATTGTATCTGATCATACGCAAGGGCCGAGAGAAAATAGATTCACATGAATAACTTCTTAACCCAGTGTCTCCATATATAGTTGGCCATTATCAAATTTGATACCGAGCACCACTGTAATGTGCTCTTTACAATCAACTTATCTACTGACAATGATCTCATAACAGTCCAAACATCCTTTTTGATCCAACCAAGTGAGCCAAAGAAAAGCACTTGCACATCCACCTCCCAACCTAACGACTGCAGCAGACTGCATAGCGGCTGATACCGTTTCTCTTTGGTGTCCAGCGCTTTCTCAAAAGACAGATCGTAGCAGACAGTCACCTCTAAGATGATACATTTACGTGACTGATTGTCAATGATAATGATGTCAGGTTTACGATGCGTAATACGCTGTAATTCATCACCATATTCTGTTATTAATGATTCTGCAAGTTTGTCTGCATGAAACTGGAAACCACTTATACTTCCTGAGATCACCTCAAATATTTTGTCAGCAATTCGATTGTGACGTCGACTATAAAAGTTGTGAAACTCTCTACATTCATTCATCAGATGTGCGACATTTTCCGTGTGCTGATGGCAAAAGGGGCATGAAGGGTCATTATCATGATTCCATACATGCTTTGTGAAGTTTGTTGGAAGTAGACTCAACCGTGCTTTTATTGCCAACTTCACCAGTAAATCACTTACTTTCCAGTTGTAAAAATTTGAATGGGAGGATTTCAACTGAACATCAGTCATGCAGAGAAAGGGGCCTTGAATTGACAATTGCTTTGCTTTTTGCAAATCTCGATTAACTGTCTGTTTGAATAGCAACTTCGGAAGTGGAGCACCTTCATCAAAAAATTCACCATTAATAATTACTCCAGCCTTTCCTTGCCTGAATTGATGAAACATGCTTCGATGAGAACTTGCATGTTGAAGCAGTTTTGTAGACTAGCTGCAAACATCATTGGATTGTCTTTCAATGCAGGGATGCTTCCTATAGGGGATGCCTTTTTTGTATTTAGTATTTCGAGCTGATGCAAATCTTCCAGAACAGTGATGTTACTAAAGGTAAACGGCTCAGACGGAACCCAATTCCCTTATCTTATTAATACCTGGGTGTTTTTGATATTTCTTAATAGCTATATCAATAGGGTCACATATTCCAATTGTTGACGATAAATGAGCTTCGTTTTCGGTTATTCCTAGTTCTTGGGTTATATTTGCGAAGTAAGGGTTAAAAATTTCTGCAAAAGTAAGGCCATCATTTACACGTTTCCCGTTTTTGATAAAAGTAATTGATTGGTAAATTTGAACCTTATCTGAAAAGATTGGTTTGACAGACTTCCAGAATTTACGGTTATCGGTAATGTCCTTTGGATCTAGGTTTCTAAAATAATCACGTTTTCTTTTTCTGAGTAGCTTCACACATTTGTTTCTTTGCTTTTTGTATGCAATGAGGTTTTTCTCAGTTTTGGTCTTTTTACATATATTTCTTAACTTAGAACGGTGCATAATTGCTTTTCGTAATTCTTTGTTCATGAAGGCCCAATCGTTGGCACGTATATAATTTTTCTTTATTGGTATGTGTTGCTTAAGTATGTCTGGTATCTTCAGTGATGGTATCTTCAAGGCTATCATAATCCACCCTGTCTGGTATTCTGGGTAAAACATTATGTACTATATCGTAATTTAGCTTGTCAGGGTTATAAGAATTATAATCACGGTATGCTTTGATTCTAGGACCCCTCTTAACGAAGCCTCCTTTTAACGCTGTAAAGATCATGCTATGAAAGTCAGATAGCCCCGTTTCAGCTGTTGTTGTATTTTTAAAATTTCCTTTACCATTTGTTAGTATGAGATCAATGCACCTAGGGTCATCCGACTTAAAACAGGTCGAGTCATGTACAATGTTTTTTAGACCATAGCTATCCATGAAGTCCCGAATCACACTGTCAACGGGTTCACAATTCAAGTCTCCTATCAGTATAAGCGTTTCATATTTGTTGCCGTAAAAGTCCAGCCCTTTCTCTATTTCATTGAAGAAGAACTTTGGAAAGAGGGTCGAAGGTGGTTGCCGGCAAGCCTTGTCGGGGAGGGGGGAAGTGGACTACAGATTTACCTGATTGACAAATTTTTGCCTGAAATTCTTTAATTGCTGTCACAAACCTCTGCAATACATTTTGTCAATATAATTCTGTATATAAATCACAACTTCTCACTTTTATATGATAATAACGGACTTTTCTAATAGTTTTGTCAAATCTCTTTATCGGAACGAGCAAAGGAAATGTTCGAATTTTGATGCTTCTAGTTCCCTGGAAAATGCACTCTTTCAAGCACATTTCACTAAAACAATCCTCCTCATCCTTTGGAAAATTATTTTTATGCAAACAAATTGAACAGCTGATAAAAACAACTGGTACAATTTCGCCGTGGTCTTGAAAAGTACCATGTTGTCAGTTAATTCTAAAGCTAGGTAACAAGCAGCACTTGTTGTCAATTTAGATCCCTCTTTCCATTTTAGCATGCCTTTTGAATGTTAAAAAAAATCTGGAGCTAATAGTGAATTGCAGTTGACGCTTCTACCGAGAAACTTTAGGAGAAATGGATTTTTAGATTCAGGGCCAACAAAAAATCTTCAAATCTTCTAATCATTGGTTTGTTTACCTTCATTCATATCAAGGAACATCATTATTTAACCAACGGAGCAACTACCTTTGCTTGATCCTTAATTTATGACATGAAGGTCTCTGAAATACCTAAAGCGTTTCTTCCACCGAGCGGATTTTACCTGAAATTTCCTTTTGAGATACTATTAGGGGGTGTGACATCCCCACACACCCCGGTTGCGACGCCCCTGCTTACCTTGTGTTATTATCCTTTCAAGTTAAGCTGTCGTTTATCGTTTAGTTTTCAGAAAGGATCGTTGAGAGTCAATCTCCTTGAAAAATTTTCAGCGACGTTCTGCTTAGCTTCTTCATTAAAAACACATTGCAATCTTTAATTTTAGAAAGAAGTTTTAGAAAACCCTTATTTTTCCTAACGTGAAAAGTTTTACTAAGAATAATGCAATTTTTTTCGATTTTTTTAGCTCCAACGCGGATTTGACAACAAAATGGTGAGAAAATTTTAATTTGCAATTCTATCCACTCAGGCTTGAGTAAAAATGGAGGGTGAAGATTAAATCCTGTTTCACCATACGTAAACTAGTTTAATGTTGTTTATCTATGTCTTTCTTACGTTGAATGAAATATGGCCCTAGACGAACCTAACAAGCTTTCAGGAAGAACTTCTGACACACTTAATCTCTATTGTTCATAGAGAAAAGGGATTAAAATGTAGCAAATATGAAACACCGCAATACGCCGAGAATAAACAACAATAAAAACACGTAAATCAGTTAAGGCTTATATTTCGCCTCGGCATACGGGGCTTCATCAGAGCAAAAGTTAACGGGCTAAAAATTTTTTACATATCTAAATAAGGCGGTGGTGGTGTCGGATTGGCTGATGTGGAATGGTGTGAATGCAGCGCAGTGGTAGAGGAGGGAAAACTTGAAAAAGTATTCTCGATTTTCCACTTTGACAAAGAAAATGAGTTTTATGTCAGAAATCAGTGCGTCTAGGGCCTATGTGCCGTCTAACCACAATGAATGTTTTTATTTTTCTCCAAAATTTCTCTTCCCGCAAAACAGGTCAAGTTATGGTTTTTAGTCGCTGTTAATGTTAGCCTGACGTTATGTTTAATCTTTCATCCCTGTTTATCTATATCCTAGCCATCTAAACAATTTAAGCATCAGCAAGCCTGGAAAGGGAGACGAGCTATCGTTACTTTGATTGACAGGTGACGGGAACAGCGGAGCGATGTTTCGCTACCGTCATTTTCGAACTGCGGAAATTATGCTACCCTAGACTTAATCCATAAGCCTCTGTTTCGCTGCTGCCTCTCTTATGGACGCCAAAACAGACTTTCTCCAGGAGTCTCTGTTGAAGCGTCCGTAAAGTGAGGCAGTAGCGAAACAGAGGCTCATGGAGTAAGTCCAATGCTACCCTCGGTACCAAAACCACATAAATTCGCGCGCGGAAATAGAAGATAGAAAATAAAACAAAACTTATGCTACTTTGGAGATATATAAAAGACATAAGTTGCCGATTATTGGTTTACCTTCCTTAAACACAGATTTCGCTCAATTCAGTTCATTTGTTCGCTGTTCTGTACTTGAAGTCTGTTTTTGCTTAAATCACTTTCAGGTTGATCGAAATTAGAAAATTTCCCCATGATCAAACAATGAGAAAAAAAATGCATAAAGCAAAGAGAACATTGAAATTTTTTAAAATCTTTTTACAATGTGAAAAACTAAACTTCCGTGCCTTATCAGTGTTTTCCGTTTTTAAGTTCTGTTTTATTTCTTGCAGTTTTTGATTGCTGGGTTGTATCTGCTCGTGCTCATTATGCCACTTTTTGCATTCATTGGCTATTTACCGTCCAGGTTTGTCTATTTTTCACTATCCATCTTTTAGTACAACGAAAAACGCTTATCTTTCAACTAGAAATTGGCATCAATCCCACAGGTCCCCTCACAGGAACGCACTGTATCACTCGCCACAAAGGTCATGTTAAATTGCCCTCCTCCACACCCCCTTCACAACGTCCTCCACACACCACCTCCACAACCCCCTCCACACCCCCACCTCCAATAACCTTGGTTCTCTAGCCCACAACCCTAACAACAGCGAATTATTTGACATTCGAGCTACGCGTGTGTTGAATATTTGCTCTGATAAATCTGATTCGTCGGTTGCCATCTGTCAGTCAATTATTGGCCAATCAGTGAGCGTGGTACAAATCACATGCTTACTGATTTGCCAATATTGCTTGATAGATGGCTTAAGCCACTTTGGTATCTGTCGATGGAGTTTACATACAGGTTCTTCAGATCGATCAGAGTAGCAAATCAGTCTTTGAAAATCTCGCACGCTTTGATGTAATGCTATCGATCTAAAAATCCCTGGAAAACCTTTTTGTTTTCGTGGAAAATCTCGTTCGCT
Source organism: Rhopilema esculentum (assembly GCF_013076305.1). Next base: position 10,693,244 of record NW_027019384.1, read on the forward strand.
ATTTGCAAGAATGGATTGCCCCCTGGACCGATCCTGATTGGCTGTCTATTTTTAGCCTGCCTAGGCCCTGACTTGAGCTACTTTCATATCCGCCATGTGTCTTTAATGCTTTTCGTTTACTTGATTTGGTGCAGAAAGCTATGTTTGTCTGATATCGTCTTTTATTCTTCGCAGATATGTATGGTTCGCGCTTATTCCATTTTTGTTCATCGTGAGGTTAACATTCGCCTGCTGCTCTATTGTAATCAATGTAACACTCAATTCTGCTGCTGACCCAAAGTACATGGGCCTTGTCAATGGACTGGGAATGATAGCGTCATGTGTCTTCCGGTAAATATGTCTTCATTTTGCTAGTAAAGAGTCTTGGCTATGCCCTTATCTTTCTCACTTTTCTGCATCACACCCAAGCAATTGAGCGGTGGCCTTAGACCGTAATTTGTTATTTGGAGCCCTAATCCTTGCCTTCCTTTTGAGTGAATTTCCCTATGGATTTGTAAAACAACGAACTGTTTTGAGCAAGCATTTCGAACACCTGGGGGCGAGGGGGGATGGTCGTCCCCCACTACATTGGAGAGGAATGGTTTTTTGTTCTAAGACAATATGATGCCACCTCACTACAACAATAGCCTTCCCTCCCCCCCCCAATCTTTGACCCTGGTTACAAGTGTCTGCCCCTGGTTACTCGCACTTTTTGTTTTGTCTTGGGGATGTTCTACGTGTCTTCCTCTTCCAGTAATTGACCATTGCTCAATCTTCAAATACTAAAGATAATTAGGAAATCTTCTGAATGCAAGTGCGAAAATATTAACGGTTGCAAATGTTATTGAACATTTCCCTTTTCACTAAATCGTCAAGTGAAATAACTATGGTCGCCATACTTAAAAGTCAAACTGTAAATGAGGACTGTTTTGTTGAAAATCCTTTCCTATTATTTCATTTTTCTTATAGCTCAATTGCACCCGCCTTACTCGGCTCCCTCTACTCTTGGTCGCTAACGAATGAGGGAACATTGGGGTATCCATTCAACCATCACTTCTCCTTTGTTCTGACTGGGTTCGCTGCTCTTATCACGTTGGTAATTGCAGTATTTTTGCCTGATCAAAAGTAACCAATCACACAGTTCGAATGACGAAGGCCCAGAATTAGACACCAAGATTTAGAGTGAATCGTCACATTTAGCGATTGTCAAATACATCCATGTAAATCTGATCTTATGAATAGATGCAAGTCCATGTAAGTCCAAAAATTTGTTATATTTATTAACTTCTATAGTAATACTGCAGATTTTTCCGCCATGTTATTAACTTGTTATTAATTACGACCAAGAAAGCTGATTTGTCAGATGGTAGGCCTAAAACCGCCCCGCTTCCAAAAATCGACTTCTTTGGACAGTGAACGGATAAGAATCCCACAAAGCGGGGGAGATCGTACTGAAATTTTTATATACGGTGGGTCCATCCGCAATTGATAGGCTGAACATAATAATCTTTTGTGTAAATGAAGAAAACGCCACTGTAGCAGGCTGCTCGACTGACTCCAAGGAGTTCTTGCGGCGAACCTTTCCTGATTTACGTGTTTTTATTGTTGTTTATTCTCGGCGTATTGCGGTGTTTCATATTTGCTACATAATATTCTTTCCCTGTCTTTCAGAGCCCAAATTACCGAAATTCATATATTTACTTAGTTTTGTCTTGTTGTATCTTACTTTAGATGAAAGATTTCAGATATGCCCCCTTTTTAAGTATGCCTCAGAATTTGTGGGCTAAGAATTTTTACGTATGACAAAATTTTTTATGGAGTTTTAAAATTTTGACACATAAACAAACATATTACCATAAATTTTTTGAAATATTTTATATTTGAATATTCGAAAGAACTATTTGTGTAGATTTGCCTAGCATTGTAAAATTACGCTTATGTTTTGTTAATCATTTCGTACATATTTGACTGGTTTTTTATTTTCATTTCATACGCAAATTTCAAAATGTTTGCTTTTCCAGTCGATACTTGCAGTTTTAACTTTGATTTTCATTTAATGCATGAAAAAAGAAAGTCCTTTTTTTCTTCATCAATCACTTACTTCACAAAGATTAATCGATCTTTATACAATTCTTTGAAGACGATTTTCTGCAGTATGTCTGGTAAAAAATAAGCTGGTTCACATGGTACAGATTACTTTGGTCCATAATGTCATGTTGTGCAGTGTGGCCTTTTTTCTCTAACGAAACGAAAGGCCAAAGAGAGGAAATCTTACTTCAAAAACTAAAGCCGAACAAAATATTCTCTTCAAATAATTGGACTGTTTCTGAATAAAAATAACGTCCAAAATATACCATTTAAGTGAGCTTGTGCCCATTCTTGCAAATCTCAAACCAAAGGGTCTTATTCCAAAAGTTTCAATTCTGTTGAGCCTATAGGCTCGCTTTATTAGGAATATATACAACCCATAGATACTGCTAATTCTTAAAATAACCGTTTAAAATAAGATGGAGATACGATCAATATCTTTCTAGCGTTTCTATAGTAGGGATGAAATCGAGTGTCGGACTAAAAATTATCAGTCAAAAAATGTTTTGATAAGCCTATAGGCTTGCTTTTTTACGAATATTAGCAACCCATAGATACTGCAGTTTCTCTACGAAAATGAGGTATGATTTATACCTTTCTAAAATTGCTGTAGTGTGAAATAAATCAATTTTTGGACTACAAAAAAAATTTTTGTTTAAAAATGACCATTTCAGTAGGGCTATAGCTTTATGTTTTTTTTGCGAAAATGGACGACTAATAAATTCTATGATAACTCTACAAAAACCGTTTAAAATCAGACAGAGAAAATCAATTAGGGTTATTATGGCGGGATTTAAACTCAACTTTGGACTAAGAAAATATCAGTCAAAAATTTCTATTTTGGCAAGCCTATATAGGTTTTCATTTCTAGGAAATTTTGCAACCAACAACAAACACTGCAATTTTTCTATGAGAATCGTTCAAAATCATATTGAGTTAAGATTCATACCTTTCTAAAATTGCTATAGTGTTAATTAAATCCAATTTTGGACTAAAAAAAATCTCAGTCAAAAAAATTCTTTTTTGTTTAACATATAGCCTTGTTTTTTTACGAAAATGCACGACTAGTAAATTCAGCAATTTCATTAAAGAAACTGATTGATCAGACAAAGATATGGATTTTCATTAAACTCTTTTTTGAAGTTTAACAGCAGACATGAAAACAAAAGGCATTTGAAATTTCCACTAAATGTGGAGCCTGTTTATTGAAACCAAAAATGAAGGTATAGGTTCGAGGCTGAAAAATTGCGACCATATTTTTTCTATACTTGTAGCTATGATAATTTATGATAATTTTTAAGCATAAATTAAAACTTTTTACAACGAATATATACTAATACCTTTTTGCTTATAATATGGAATATGCTACATCAGAGGAATTCTATCCAAATTTCACCATACTTGAATGTCTGTTTATACCTAGAAATAATTTTACCTTGAAATAAATAACAGGTTATATACAGTTAATCAGCAATGAAATGACGTAACATACCACTGACTGACAAACGTTCTACAATCTTAGCGGCCATGACCTGCAAAGCAAAGAAGAATTGAATTGTAAGCTTGTTAATAAACTGCTATCTAAAAGACTCCAGTAAAACTGGAACGAATTATTTTGTTATTATTTCTTTTTATGAGGCTAGCTTTCATAATAGGACTTTCAGCAATTGAAACACTTTGCCTTTTTATGAAAATGCAATTAAACTATATTGACGGCCATTGCGGCACTCAAAATAAGCAAAAGGCGAAATATTCCGAAATTAACTTTTCAAGTGGAAGTGCTTGAATCTGAAGTTCAGAATTGTTCAGGGCACAGTTGCTTTAGAACAATAGTAACAAAAGGGATTGTTCACTGGAAACAAAAGATTTTTATAATAATTTTTGGGGTGACGAGCCCCCAACCCCCCTTTCCAAAAACAAAAGTGGCTACGCTCATGAAGAAGGCAATTTCAAACATTCGCAGGAAATTACTTTGTTCTAAACGACTGAAATTCCCAAAGAACAAAAAACATTTAGTATCTTACTGCAGAAATATAGAAGCAGCAAAGCCATAAAATGGCTTAGCATAATTCTATTTAAGGCAAAAAACTTACCTTAACACTTGCCGTTCTTTCTAACTTCGATGTGCTTGCCACTTGAACAGGCCGCCCGTCTGAGTGAGCACCAGTTCTTGTACGTTTTGTTGTCACTGCCGCAAACAGGTTTCTGAATGTGGAAGCCACCGATACAGAATGACTCGCATTTGACGCAACGGACATTGCTACCGTCCGTAAGACATTTGTTTTTGCCACTGCATTTAATCTTCTCGCACGTAGCATGGCCTAGATGAGAAATCTTATTAAGAATATTTGCCAGCAGTTTCAATGTTGAAAAGTTTGTTTACAAAAGTTTATGATTAATTCTGGTCCTTATGTTAATTATCTCCATATGTCACACCACAAGGCGAGTTTCTTTGCTACACCTAATTTAAAAGAAAACGCGTTATAAGAACACTAAGGCTCGATTTGCAGAAAAAGAAACAGCGTAAGAACATAAAAAGTCTCAAATGAAACATTAAAAGAAAAAAAAATGTATTTTTGAACATTTTTTCTTACGTTGACATAACAGTGCAGAATTTTCAGCTAACAAGCTGTGTAGTCTCTGTTTTTAGTGGTCTTAGAAACAACTGATAGTATGTAGATGTAGAAAAGCCAATTTTTAAAAGAATCGAGGTTTTTTTAGTGACTATGTATTAGGCCCTATCTTAAACATCATCAAGATTTTTCATCAGTCTTGGTGTTTTGCCAGTCACATTAACCACGTTGATCAATACAATAAAAGTGGGGAACGGTTTAACAGTTTCAAATGTCTCTTGGCACCGCTAAGTGCTTTCTGCTTAAATATATCTATTATTTGAAACATAGTGTACTCAATTCTTCGTACACAAATACACAAATTTAAGCCAATAACGGCATCATGAGGAGGGGATCTTGGGGGGACACGTCAGTTCTCAACAGGGGTAGTTCTCCATTTCATCTAAAGTCGAGGAGAAAATGTTGGGGGAAGGGTGATATTTTGGCACAGTACTTTTTGTGGTGTAATCATATGATTTTGAAACTGCCATTACGCAACCAAAATTTAGTCATGGGCGTTCCGTTCAGGTAACATTGACGTTCCTTGTTGGTAAAAGGGAGTTTTCTGGTGGTAAATGGGTGTGGCCTAACATTTTCTTTTGTCAGCGTCAGCCCTAGAGCCTAGTGGCTGGCGCCGTCTCTAATTGAGTCATCTGAAGACATCAGCAGCGGTTTTAGGGACTGCGGGGCCTGGGGCCAAAAACATCTGCGGGATCTTGTTCTTTACAATTTATATTTTTTCTTAGGGGTTGTCCCCATTTGGCTACCATAAGCGCGGGGCTTGGGGCCATTGCCCCCTGGACCCCCATTAAAACCGCAACATGAAGACATACTTATGCATGCTCCTTTATAGGCGATTCCAACTCGTTCCTTCACTCCATGTTGACACACAACTTGTCTCAGGGCACACAGGCTTGAGTAGGTGACTCCGTTAGTTCCGCAGAGCATCTCATCGTCCGGCTTTATATCGCAGCTAGACTTGCAAATGGCGTTACTAATGCAATGGGGAATTCTGTACTGATCTTCCACACAAAGCTTGTTCTTGGGACAAATGACTCCGCTGCAGGATTCTGAAATGGAAAAAAGCTTAGTAACAACCTTTTTTCGGTTCGGAGGACGAAGCTGGTAGGACGTGGCTTTTATGCGCTCTAAGAAATACTCTTTTCATTGCAAATTCACTCATATTTCAAATGGCAACAGACATTGAAACTGTTATGGAAGCTACAGAAATTCTAAGGAGTACAAGCAAAGGAAGACATATGGATTCAATTGCTAGCTTCTGCTTGTCGAAACATGGTTGGGACAAAACAAAGACAGTCGCCATCTTGGATCAGGCGGTAAACGAGGGGAAATTATACACTACCATGTCCCACAACAAAGTTTCCTATCGTATCAAAGACCAGGAAAATATAGACACTGAGAATGAAGATTTTAACCCAACCTCCGAAAGAGATTCTGAATGGCCAAAGTCGAAGGGTTATGTAAACGTCGGCGACTTTAAGAGGATCCAAGCAGAACTCGAGGAATTCAAAAGATTCTCACATGGAGAAATTCTACTATTAAAGGCCCAAACTGCTAATAGACCAAGTATAGACCCTTCTGAAAGTGATAGGGAAGCGTTGCTAAAATGTCTTCAAGACCGCATTATCTCTTTGGAGCAGCAGCTGTTTGACAAACAGAAAATTATTGAAGGTCTGTTGGAAGGGCCTAGATTTGAAGTCAAAACGATTGATGGAAGCAAAAGCTGTCTTGACAACGAAATGAGACCTTCTCCCAGCGGAATACAGAAATTGGCAGGAAAAAGTGAAGCACATGTGAGTCCAATAATAACAAGGAGCCTGACAAAAAAGAGATTGAAACAAACCGTTCAAACTGGACATAAGGGAAGTTCAACCAGAAAGAGCTGTTCTCAAACTCACAGCGAAAATGAAAACAAATAACATTTTATAAACATATTTTTAAGACTTCTAGATTCATCTTATCAAGACTGTAGTAGGTCACCTTTGTATTTGGTTTTCTGATGCCAAATTCATGGAATATATTTTAAAATTACTTCAAATTGAAATTATTCTGTCTCCGATCTAGACCAGATCCAACCGTTTACAAAGGATCCGGTCCCGAATGGATCTATACGGGATCCAAAAGTATACGGATCCACCAGTTCCCGTGTAAACACAAGGCCTATCCATACCCGTGTAAACACAATATGGTAACAGTAGTACGGGGGCTGATATCCGCTCTCCTCCTCCTCTCCGCCTTCCTTCGCTATGTATACATATACATCTAAAAAGATTACAAGAGCTTAAGGCTCGAGCATACAATACCTAGTTACAGCCAGCTTATGGTTGACACCTTCCCAGCCCCTCGCCGGTTGGCACACTCCCAGCCCTAGAATGCTGTGTAAGACGTCAAATAATGTTTTGAAATCACTAACCTTTGCATTCTGATTGATAATCAACCTCAATTTGTTTCCTGGTACGGCAACTCTCACTCAGAAGGTCACATTCGGACGCATAAGTCCTTTGGTCGGTGCTGCAGACCTTGCCCGGGTGTGTATTACTGCAGTCCGGATTGCAAACACACCTAGCTTTTCTCGTTTTGGTTAAAGTACACACTGCTCTACTATTCACTCCACAGCGGACACCAGCACAGGGGTCTGAAACGAGAATCAAGGTCATTATTAATGACGTCATAGGCGATGTAAAAACCGTTCTCAAAGGAGCGTGTTTTAATGAAAACCTCTTTCATAGGACAAACTTTTTTAAAAGGAACAAGGTCCGAATCGTACTACCTATTTTGCGAGAGTGAAGATGATTCTACTATTTCAGAAAAAAAGACCTACTTTATCATCAACGTAACATCACGAACTCGTAAACTATCTCATCAAGATGTTTATCGTGTAAAATTTGCTCCAGCTTTGAACTTACCCGAGCATGGCTTGCAAACACGTGGGCGGTTCACGAAGACGAGGAAGAAAAGCTGTCTTGAGGACTTTGCATCTCGGTCTGAATAAGCAAGTCGATTTTTGCTGAGAAACTGTTCGTTGCTTTTGCAGCACTGGTCGAAGGAGACGCCTCGCTTGAGAAGCTGGCCACACTGGCCTTTCTTGGAAATACTCCAGCAGCTGCCAGCTAAAATGAGATAATTTACCAAGAAAGAAAGTTAGTTATCATATGGCGACAAAGTGGGGTGACTGAGTGGGTTTAAGCTAGGCACGCAGAGAGAAGGGCAGATTGCCCCAATTCTCCGAGCTGAGAGGGGCCCGAAAAAGCTAAAGCGAGGTTACTAACGATAAAAAGCCACAACAAAAGTCTAAATGATGTCATCGTGGACTGCATTTTCTTTTGGCCCCAGGCCCCTAAAAAGCCCCCAGGGTCCTAATTGTAGCTGTCATTAAATTCAGAAATATACACAAAACCAAGCATCGATCATGTTGTCCCTTATATTTTTCATATTGATCACTTATCACCACCTCCCCCCGTTAACAAGTTTGTTCCATAGGTCACTGAGATTTGCACACAAAGCTCATTTTACCGTCTAAGTTTACAAGTTTAGGAAAAGAGATCATGACTGATTAGAAAGGAGACCATGGTTTGTGATGTAAAAGTAAACTTATTTTACAGTTGAAGGAGACAAAAATTTTTAATGCTCAGAAATGAAAAATATGATCTACCAAGCCTGTAGAGCCTGGGGGCTAGGGGACCACCCTCCCAAAAAATTTCCAAAGGAAAAACGTAGGCAACATATATGAGTGGGTTCCTTTTTTCCTCCAACTTTTCTTATCTGCTCCCCCCCCCCCCTCAACAAACTTAGCCATGCTACGCCCTTGTTTACCGTTTATAAGTGTATCTAGACAGATTTGTTCACTATGGTCTAGTGGTCGTTTCTCTGAGAGCTTAATCACTTCGAATCTTAATTAAGAGTCAAACTTGAGTCCAATAAGATGGGAGCAAAGAAAAGTCTAGATGAGAGAGAAGCCGACGTTATTCAATAAGCCTTTGGTTTTATTGACAATTTACAAGGGATTGCTGTCATAGATTTTTTTCCGTTAGAGGTCATGGAGGCTCATCATATAAAAAATTATTTTTGACATCGCCTTCTTAGCTTCTTGATTTTTCCAAGATTTTTGTTATTTTTCTTTTATGGAATTGCAAAAAATAATAATTTGCTATATAAATTCAGGAAATTCTTAAAAATGGGGTGATTTATTTTTAATTAGCAAAAAATATCAGATACTTGGAGAACTTGCCCTACCATCAATCGTGAGTTAATCTTAGGTTGTGCCATGCTTTTTATCAAGGCAACTACTGACAAGAAGTGCCTGTTTGTGGCGACAAAATTTGTTTCTGGCGAACAAAGACTGTGAATACGTCAGAGTTTCTCAGTCTGTTATTTCAAGGTTTGGCTATACTCAAGAAAAGACATAAAAAACTGGCTAGATTATCATCTCATGTTTCCTTATGGATTTTAGATCAGCACAACGACAATTTTTATTAAAGAGGTTTAAGATAACACGAAAGGAATATACATATTGAAGGGTGTGGAGTGGAATACGTCAGAGTTTCTCAGTCTGTTATTTCAAGGTTTGGCTATACTCAAGAAAAAACATAAAAAACTGGATAGATTATCATCTCATGTTTCCTTATGGATTTTAGATCAGCACAACGATAATTTTTATTAAAGAGGCTTTAGATAACACGAAAGGAATATACATATTGAAGGGTGTGGAGTGGAATAGGTCGGAGTTTCTCAGTTTGTTGTTTCAAGGTTTGGCTATATTCAAGAAAAAACATAAAAAACTGGCTAGATTATCATCTCATGTTTCCTTATGGATTTTATATGAGCACAACGACAATTTTTATTAAAGAGGTTTTAGATAACACGAAAGGAATATACATATTGAAGGGTGTGGAGTGGAATAGGTCGGAGTTTCTCAGTTTGTTGTTTCAAGGTTTGGCTATATTCAAGAAAAAACATAAAAAACTGGCTAGATTATCATCTCATGTTTCCTTATGGATTTTATATGAGCACAACGACAATTTTTATTAAAGAGGTTTTAGATAACACGAAAGGAATATACATATTGAAGTGTGTGGAGTGGAATACGTCAGAGTTTCTCAGTCTGTTATTTCAAGGTTTGCCTATACTCAAGAAAAAACATAAAAAACTGGATAGATTATCATCTCATGTTTTATTTTGGATTTTAGATCAGCACAACGACAATTTTTGCTTAAGAGTTTTAAGATAACACGAAGGGAATATACATATTGAAGGGTGTGGAGTGGAATAGGTCGGAGTTTCTCAGTCTGTTGTTTCAAGGTTTGGCTATACTCAAGAAAAAACATAAAAAACTGGATAGATTATCATCTCATGTTTTATTTTGGATTTTAGATCAGCACAACGACAATTTTTGCTTAAGAGTTTTAAGATAACACGAAGGGAATATACATATTGAAGGGTGTGGAGTGGAATAGGTCGGAGTTTTTCAGTCTGTTGTTTCAAGGTTTGGCTATACTCAAGAAAAAAAAAATAAAAAACTGGATAGATTATCATCTCATGTTTCCTTATGGATTTTAGATCAGCACAACGACAATTTTTGCTTAAGAGTTTTTAGATAACACGAAAGGAATATACATATTGAAGGGTGTGGAGTGGAATAGGTCGGGGTTTCTCAGTTTGTTGTTTCAAGGTTTGGCTATACTCAAGAAAAGACATAAAAAACTGGCTAGATTATCATCTCATGTTTCCTTATGGATTTTAGATCAGCACAACGACAATTTTTGCTTAAGAGGTTTTAGATAACACGAAAGGAATATACATATTGAAGGGTGTGGAGTGGAATAGGTCGGAGTTTCTCAGTCTGTTGTTTCAGGGTTTGGCTATACTCAAGAAAAAACATAAAAAACTGGCTAGATTATCATCTCATGTTTCCTTATGGATTTTAGATCAGCACAACGACACATTTTATTAAAGAGGTTTTAGATAACACGAAAGGAATATACATATTGAGGGGTGTGGAGTGGAAGAGATCGGAGTTTCTCAGTTTGTTGTTTCAAGGTTTGGCTATGCTCAAGAAAAAACATAAAAAACTGGCTTGATTATCATCTCATGTTTCCTTATGGATTTTAGATCACCGCAACGACAATTTTTGCTTTAAGAGTTTTAAGATAACACGAAGGGAATATACATATTGAAGGGTGTGGAGTGGAATAGGTCGGAGTTTCTCAGTTTGTTGTTTCAAGGTTTGGCTATATTCAAGAAAAAACATAAAAAACTGGATAGATTATCATCTCATGTTTCCTTATGGATTTTAGATCAGCATAACGACAATTTTTATTAAAGAGGTTTTAGATAACACGAAAGGAATATACATATTGAAGGGTGTGGAGTGGAATAGGTCGGAGTTTCTCAGTTTGTTGTTTCAAGGTTTGGCTCTACTCAAGAAAAAAACATAAAAAACTGGATAGATTATCATCTCATGTTTCCTTATGGATTTCAGATCAAAACAACGACAATTTTTATTAAAGAGGTTTTAGATAACACGAAAGGAATATACATATTGAAGGGTGTGGAGTTGAATACGTCAGAGTTTTTAAGTCTGTTGTTTCAAGGTTTGGCTATATTCAAGAAAAAACTTAAAAAACTGGCTAGATTATCATCTCATGTTTTATTTTGGATTTTAGATCAGCACAACGACAATTTTTGCTTAAGAGTTTTAAGATAACACGAAGGGAATATACATATTGAAGGGTGTGGAGTGGAATAGGTCGGAGTTTCTCAGTCTGTTGTTTCAAGGTTTGGCTATACTCAAGAAAAAACATAAAAAACTGGATAGATTATCATCTCATGTTTCCTTATGGGTTTTAGATCAGCACAACGACAATTTTTGCTTAAGAGTTTTAAGATAACACGAAGGGAATATACATATTGAAGGGTGTGGAGTGGAATAGGTCGGAGTTTCTCAGTCTGTTGTTTCAAGGTTTGGCTATACTCAAGAAAAAACATAAAAAACTGGATAGATTATCATCTCATGTTTTATTTTGGATTTTAGATCAGCACAACGACAATTTTTGCTTAAGAGTTTTAAGATAACACGAAGGGAATATACATATTGAAGGGTGTGGAGTGGAATAGGTCAGAGTTTTTCAGTCTGTTGTTTCAAGGTTTGGCTATACTCAAGAAAAAACATAAAAAACTGGATAGATTATCATCTCATGTTTCCTTATGGATTTTAGATCAGCACAACGACAATTTTTGCTTAAGAGTTTTTAGATAACACGAAAGGAATATACATATTGAAGGGTGTGGAGTGGAATAGGTCGGGGTTTCTCAGTTTGTTGTTTCAAGGTTTGGCTATACTCAAGAAAAGACATAAAAAACTGGCTAGATTATCATCTCATGTTTCCTTATGGATTTTAGATCAGCACAACGACAATTTTTGCTTAAGAGTTTTTAGATAACACGAAAGGAATATACATATTGAAGGGTGTGGAGTGGAATAGGTCGGGGTTTCTCAGTTTGTTGTTTCAAGGTTTGGCTATACTCAAGAAAAAACATAAAAAACTGGCTAGATTATCATCTCATGTTTCATTATTGATTTCAGATCAAAACAACGACAATCTGTCATCACCATCTTACAATTCAAATCCATTTACTCGTTCGTTTTTTTCACTATGATGAAGCCCTGTATACCCTGGCAAAGTATTAGTTTTTGTTTTATTTAATTTATTTTGAAAATTCATCTCATTACATTGGATTCTCGTCGTCGTATTGCTTTGTTCCTGAATTTCTTTCTTGATTCGTTAAACATCCAAAAAACTGTTTTACATTGGTCCGAAAAAGTTTTGTCCGGAATTTCAAATATATGTCCTAAAGTATATTCACCCAAGTTTATTGTTCGAAATATTATGCGCTGGTTTTTATCTTACGTTTTGTAAAGTACATGTTGTTAATAGTTACATGATGTCTCATTTTCTTTGTCTAAAAACTAGGTAGCTTTTAGAGTCCTCAGGCTCGTGCGCGCAAACTGTAAACATTTGAGATACAACTCAGTGAGCAACCACAAAGCGGTCCTATCTGTAAAACGTCATGATTGCCAGCCACTCACGGTTCAAGAATAGTGGCACTAAAGATCTACTCTTATGTTAGAGACCTCGCCCCAGGTCCCTAGGAAACGGAACACGTGTCGTCGAGAGTTGTTGGTAGGAGGAGGAAGGTGGATAGGGCGTAGATTTTGAGTGCAGTAGCAAAGTAATATGTAATCAGCTTGTATCTTATAAATAATCAAATCAAAAGCTAGAGAATTTTCTGTCCACAGTCTAACACGTCAAACGCAAGGTTCGCAACAATGTAAAGAGACAGGGAAATTTGGCAGAAATGCATGCTCATTTGGTTCTTTTCTATCATTTTTACATTCTTAGCAACTCTCCAAGACTTTCAACCCCACTTTCAACTGAGGTGGCACGGGGGGGGGCGGGGGGTTGGGGCAAGAGGTGGGACTAGGGTTACGACCTACTCAATGCTTGGCAGAATTTGTTTAAATCTGACAATGAAATGTTTGAGGAGTTTTGAAACCTTGGCAAAGCATTATTTTAAATATGACTTCACGATTTGACACTGCGTTACTAACGAAAAAATGAGCATTCTGTGGGAAAAGACGTTTCTGACAGGAAAAGCGCGTGCCCTTCCTCAATATCCCACCTCCTCAACATCTTAGTTGCTGGTCTCCTCGCTGATTGGTTCTGTTGTTTTTCAAGACTTAAACTGACATAACGTTGTTGAAGTGGATTAAATAATCTAGGAATCTGATTTCGTGATTTAGTTTCAGCTGAAATAATCCGATATAATAAACGAAAAGTGTCGGGAACGCGAGACGCTATGGAAAATAAGCTGTAAGTCATTCAAATCCGAAAGCAGTCTAGTATTTAGCGTATGCTTAACGCACTGAATAAAAACTTAGAGATTTCCCACCCAAGTCGAGGAAATTTTTCGTTTTACACGCACGATAGCTCAGGGACAGACAATCTGCTTGATTACAGTCGCCTTTAAATATAATCCACCCCTATATAGAGCTGCAGGAATTAGTCTTTTATGCTCTCATTAATTTGGGCAATTTTGAGGGAATCCCTGGCATATTCAGGCCTGTAATTCCAACTCAAATGTCCGACTAAGTGTGAGCAATATTTGAATATTCGAAGTTTGTCAATGAAATGCTCTCAGAAAAAATAGAAGCAACCAAAGCCACCCTTAGGATAAGAGGCCGCCCTTGAAAAGAAGTGTCAGCTTCTGTTCATGAAAATACGGTAATAATACAGTATTTATAATATATCTATTTGTAAAAACAAACATGATTTGAAATTTATTTTTTTGAGATTTCAGTTGATACACTCTCTCTTTTTTATAAGAACAATTTTATTAGAACACGAGCCTCAAAACGGGTCAAAAGTTAAAAACAAATTAAGAACAATCTGAGGCTGAGCTTCTGCAAAATGCAATTTTGAACAACGTTCTTTCTCAAAATCGAGGATTTTTAGCGATGTGTGGGTGCTTTTTCGGTGGATATTCAAATTTGTCAGCAAATTAAGGCTGTCCCACTCACATTGCTGGCAAATGAGGCCTGAACACCTCCTTAGAGCGAAAAAGCTAGCAATAGCACTGCGTACACCCTCTTAATTTAAGAAAAAATTAAGAACAATCCAGCCTCAGATTTTCGAAAAAATTAAGAACAGTCAGCCTGAACTTAAATTTACTGGTTCTTATAAAAAAAGAGTGTATTCTTTGTGAAAATTTAGGACGTGCAAGTACCACTAAAAATACTTGGCATTAAATACAGTCAGCCTGAACTTAAATTTACTGGTTCTTATAAAAAAAGAGTGTATTCTTTGTGAAAATTTAGGACGTGCAAGTACCACTAAAAATACTCGGCATGTTGGTTGTCCTCCCATTGAAAGGCCGCTATCGGGCCGGATTTGAACCGCGGGTTGCAGATTATCCACCCTAATGTATAGAATCAACTGCTTGAGTGATTTGATTGGGAACACATATCACGTATGAGAAAACGTGTATTCATGAACTCCGACACAGGCTGGAAAGTGGGTGGGGGGAGGGGAAATTGAACACCCACAACAAAATATTACGAAAAAGCATTATTATTTCGCAAAAATGTTGGAGGGTCATGGCCCCCGGCCCCCTTAATCGGAGGCCCTAGTATCACTATGCGGTGACTCACAGACATGACTGGACTATTTAAAATTCGACCAGAAACTCATTGGTATTGAGATGTCTGAAAAATGCAGTACTTGACCACTTTAAAGTATTTTCAAATTCATCCGATACTTTGCGTTTTAGACAACAATTCATTCGTACGCTGAAGGATTCAGGGTATGTATTATTTGTGGGGGAAGGGGGGCGGGGAGACAGAAATCGGTGTCTCACCGAATTTTACGTTGGTGAGATTATGTACGCAGTAGTAAAATAAGAGATTACCAAATAGGTTGCTTCGCAAATTCAATATCTGAGTCATGTCGTTTCAATATAAGAGGTTTTGCGATAAGCAGGTAAAAAATTTAAGTTAGCCGTCGTGGATTTTTTTTCCTCAATTTCTGACAGTTGATTTCTTATGCCCGTTTTATCTCAAAGATTTTCTAGCCAATATATTTTCTCAATTTTTTCCAGCCTCTGTCTCGGGGACTTTTCAATTTTTCAGGCTCCCGCATCCTTCTATAAACCCTTCATCTCGAAATAAAATCAACGAAAAGCAATTTCCTGGCCTTAAACACAGGGAACTGAGAGAGAGCTACCGTCTATGACCATGTCTCGTACCCCATTCTTCAGAAACATTTCACGAATTTTCCTTCGTATCATCCGTCTGTGCGAATAAATCCTGGCTATCAAACGGCTTTGGGGATTGTTTTTCTAAGTTTATTCTCTTGTCTGGTTTTGCGGATAGTTAACATTGACACTTCAGCGATAGCGTGTTCCACTCAAACTACATTTCAAGGATGGCAAAAGTACCGCTAAACCTTTGGAAAACTGAAAGATTAGAGACTTACCCTCATTCATATGCAGCATGGCGAAAAATGAGAGAGTAACAAGCCAGAATCCCTCAAGCTCTTGCATAATTGTTAGCAGTTTCCACGCAGTTTCTTCTGTTTTGTTAATGGTAGGATGAAGCCTCTGGTGTAAGACCACTGCCTTCTTTGATTTTCTTTCTGTCTGTCTGTCCCTTCGTCACACAAGCCGCTGAGTAGACTACAGAACTAACGAGCAGCTGTCATCGCCTTCGTGTCGGTCCGTTTCTGCGCACCAGCCATGCAGCTGTGACCCCCATTCAACTCGTTGATACTCTCATGCAACAAGCCAATGCAATAGTAGCCCGAATGAGTTTATTTCCTCTGTCTGTTCCTTATTTACGTTTCAGTTCTCTTATTTTCCCTACCAGGCCTGACTCAACCTCAGCTTAAAAAATGAAATCAATGGTATCTTGAGACAGGATATCATAGCTCACGTAACCCAATATTGTCTGTGTCTGCCAACAGCCTCCGACGATGTCTGAAAATTCGCTCGAGACTCGAATTCGGTCCAACCGGACTCGGTCTCTCGGAGGCGGTCTTACGGCTGAGGAACGCGGGGAGCCGAGCACAGGTGTTAGTGCCGAAGGGGGCGATGACCCGGTGTTTTTCTCAAGCATTAAACTTAGGCCCGTTTTGTAAGAAAAAGTGTCTCGTCTTGACAGAAAAGTGTCCCTTTCCTTCAAAAAGAGTTTTTTTCAGGCACTAATGGTTGAAGTAATAGCTGGAGCCTGTTTCTAAAAAAGGGTTAATAGGCCTTTTTCCTACAAAGAAAATTGTCAAGATCGAATGGCAGAGAAGAATGTCTGTTCAGTCGCTAAATTTTATTACTTTTATTGTGATTGCATTCTTTATGCAATTTTAATATTCATGGCTACAAAGTCTCGACTCTCGACAGTACAGACACAAATCACGGCGAAGTCAAATACACGTTTCTTTTATAAGAAACCTAGCTTGGGTCCTAGTGCTAAAAATTTCTTAATTTTTCACCAGATTCTAGTATTAAAAGTTTTTCATAAGTTTCTTATTTCTAGATAAGCATTCAACATCAAATTTTGCACTTTCCCTCGCATGTTAATTGTATTGAAGTTTATAACACAACAGTAAGATTTGATTCCAAGTTTCATGCATTTTCAATCCAGCTTTAGACTTAGAATGCTTGCCACATAGTTGACATCGATACAAACTGACATTCTCAACTTCAACGAACGAAGGACCTTGTAACGGGGCAGCTTAATCATAGGACTCTCCTCGGTGAGATGCTCGTCTTGAATACTCGAAATTGAACAACGTTGCTTGCTTTTTTCTATTTGCCATGAAATAAAACTCCACGAAAAACACGAGGACTGCTTGCTGAGCATTGACTGAAAAACTGATACTTAAAAAAAAGTACTTCATGGCAAAGTTATCGGAAACCCACCTCCTACTACAAGAAGACTCAACATCCTGTGTTACTCTAAATAAAAATGGGTTAGCAAATTTAAATCAAGCAAAAATGGATTGTTCAGAAAGTCGTCTTATTTTTTTCAAGTTTCTTAAAGATATTGGTTTATTTCTAAAATTTTTGGGGCTCTAGTACTAGGTTTTTTATAAACCAGTTTCTTATAAAAAAGAAAGTGTACATTATCTTGTACGGTTTCTTATAACTTTATCTTGTACGTTTTCTATGGGTGTGGTATTGTAAGGGTGTTGCAAAGTGCGCCCCAACCCATACCACTCCTTTCAACATAACCCTTGAAGAAGTTGCAGCTCCATAGACAGTGGAAGCATGAATACTTTGCTAGATCCGTGGACTCTTAAAACATGATGGTATAAGAGTATTGATTGAACAGTAAGAAAACTCCACTTATTCTAGAACTAGAGAAAAAGGGGGGGGGGAAATAGCCAAGAGAAAGATTTTAAAGGGAGAATTTAAAACAATTCAGGGGCAGTTACCTCTCCCTCGACGAGTTGAAGCAAGTCTGTCGCCCCTTTTTTGGAAATTTCTGCCCCTTTTGAAGAATGAGAATCAGGTGAAAAGTTTCTGAGATCGATAGGTTAATTTGCTTCATGGATAACCTCAAAGTTATGTTGTTTATTCTGAAAATGGATCTGACGTTGTTGTATTCAGCGTACTCTCGTCACTAATTTTTGGAAATTTTTCAGCGCCACCACTACCGACTGCCCCTCCTTCAAATTTACTCTGGATCCGCCCTTGATTTAAAATAATTTGCTGAGTGAAATTTCCTAATTATCAACGTTTTAAGCCAACCATCCTTAAACGTTTTGGTGGTCTAAACATGCTGAAAACCAAGAGAACGGCGATTTTTGGTATGGTTCTAAGTACACACTGGAAATTATTGAGGGGGGGCTAAAGCCCACGTAGCCCTCCCCCTTCCGCGGTCCCTGCACTGGTCCATTTGCTGAGAATAATATCCCAAAATGCAGATATCGATTCTATCGTACGATTTAAAAGAGGATCACGAAGATCTCATCTTTTGTGTTAACACGGATCGAATCCATGGAAGATCAGGTAATATACTTTAAATCTTTGAGAGTAATCTTATGAAATTATTGCTGCAATGTCCCTTTTTTGTATATCATAACTGAATGGAAATCATGTAAAAATAAGATAAAATAAAATGAATGTGAATGAGCCGCCATTTATTTGCTAGCGGGGCCAGGGTGGCCATGGCCCCCCACTTTTTGCGAAGCAAGTAGTTTTAAAGCTGCAGTAAAAGGGGAAAGAAACCTTGGCCCCCTTCTTTTGCTAGCCTTTGCCCCCACTCTCAAATTCGTGACGCAGGCCCTGTATATGTTTTTCTGCAAACGATATTAATTCTTAATATTGTCACTTCTAATCCGTGTCCATGGAGCAAGGGAAGGTGAACCATTGCAAGGGAAGAAGAACAGAAAGCATAATGGCGATATTCACTGAAATGATTCATCGGTCGTGCAGGATATACTTGATTGGCTGGATCTGAAGAGTGAATATGATTCGCTGAGTATATAAGTTAGGAATGTGAGTCTACATTGCAAGACTTGATTGTTTGAAGGAAATGTCTACATTTGAAAATGCTGATGTAACTGGATGAATCAGTAAGACTGAAAGTGGCGGAATGAATGGGGCAAATCATTCCATGGTAGCCTTTGGTGGAAATACTATTGTTATTATCAAATTTTGGTAATAACGTTGAAGATGAGTTTCATTTTACAATGATCCTTCATCTATATGCTAAAGAAAGAATGCAGGTTATTTCATTTGCTGAGGAAAGATACCCCCAGGATATCAAATCTGATTTTAAAAGACAAATTTTTCTGGTTGGTGTGTCAAGAAGACATTTCAAAGTCCTAGCAAAAAGAATTAATTTTGCATTCCATAAACGCGAAAACTATTTGAGCAAATTAATAGCCCTTTAGAAGTGTACTATCTTTAATGGTTGATTTTTATCTATTAAAATCTTTGTTAATAAGAACACTATACGCTCAGTTTGTAACGTATGTTATTTATGTTTTGTTTCGTTCTATCATTTGAATACCTAGATGCGTAGATGTTAGGTTCATTCGATTAAGGGCCATCTTTAAAAGAATTATCTGAAAATCCCGACAAAACCTATTGCTTTGGAGAAAATGTCGTACGTTTTTACAAGAGTGAATTGCCCCCATCTCTATGATGCTTTTGATGGTCCCGCATGCAAAGACATGTCGCGTTAATAAGCCTCCAGGGGGGCAATTCAAAGATTTGCAGCACTAAAGTTTTGAAACAGTTTTGACTAGGCGGGCTAAAATAAAGTTGGAAACAGTGGCGGAAATTCGTTTTCCAGGTGGGAAGGGGGCAATGCCCACAAAACAAGCAAATTTGCTGGCAAATGACCTAGTTTACCGGCAAAAGTGTGTCTTGACTGACAATTTAGCAAAACCTGGGGGACACTTGCCCCCCACACATCCCCGCCACTGGTTGGAAAAGGTATATATATATACAGCGGCCTAAAAATAATGGAATCTTTTTAAAGTTTTGTCGATACAATAGCCCAAGTGGAAAGTGCGACTTTGACAGGACTTGACTAGACTAAAAGTAGCGTGAAAAAGCCATGTTCTGTGTAATCGGCCCGATCACTTTCTCGTCAATATGATTATCTGTCTTTTTGCATATCAATACGGAATTTTCCCACGTCACGAACTTATCCGACTGAAAAGTGTCTAGCCAGTTAATTATCCCCTTATACTGTAGCAATCGGGTGGCTGTTTGTGCAATCGATCATGTAGGGGAGGAAGGATGCGGCAAAGTAAATGCCAGGGAAAAACATCAGCATAAAATTAGTTATATAATTCTATTGTCGATTTTATGCTCTTTGGAATTGGTCATTATTTTTCATTTTATCTTTGAAGGCAAGAGGGGGGAAGGTGGGCTGTGCCCCCCCAAACCCCCCCCCCCCGACAACAGCTTGCCCCCTCTGGCTACAGTTTTTTCAAATGATATTTTGAAAATTTAGCATATTTATATTATGAAATTTAGCATATTTATATTTGAAAATTAGCATATTTACCATGACCTTGATTTTGTCCAAATATATCTGTTTGCTATATATCTGTTTTCTTGTTTTAAAGCCTGCCACCCTGAGGTATGGTTCTTGCTTTTCCCCCCCCCCCCCCTAGCCGACACATACGGCTACGTGGTTGGGGGAAGGGTGATGCTAACTCCTTTCAGTATTTACAAGCTTATCAATAACACTGTGGAGCCCAGATGAAACCCAGATGCCGGGGCAAAGTATCAGTTTTCTTATAATTTAGATCACATTTTGTCCTTCGCATTGGATTAATTTATATTGGATTGCTTCTCGCCGCTTTGCAATGTTCCTACCTTGGCCTGTTAAAAAGGGGTAGGGGGCAGATTGCCCCAGGCCACAACTGAGAAGGGCCACAAAAAGTTGACACAGCGTTCCTAGCAAGAACAAGAAGAGTAACAATTAAAGTTTTGATGACGTCAGCACGGGTCCTAACTTGTCTTTTGCCCAGGCCCCAGAAAAGCTCTAAAAGGGTGAGTTTCTAACTATTATTCAACTATCGCAAGATTAATAGAATAATAGGTCTTGTCAAACGTCTCTTTCTTCAGGCATATATTACAATTTCTTGTCTGCCAGTACAGTTACTAGATGTTTGTGATTGGAAAGGAGGGAGGAGGAAATTATTGGGAGGACACGAGCCCCTGTCCCCAAATAGCTACTGGCCTACCAAGGATAACATGACTAAATTGAAGCCTCTTTGAAACTGCGCACCTTATTTATAGGTGATACATCATGTGCTCCGACACAAGATGGAAAATGGGAGAGGGGCAAGGAAAAATTTAACACCCATAACAAAAGATTTAGAAAAAGTCTCTATCGCTGTGCAAAGAAAATGAAACATAATTTCACACAAGGTTTTTAGAAACATTGACCATAAAAATATAACAGAACAGAACAGAACAGAACAGAACAGAACAGAACAGAACAGAACAGAACAGAACAGAACAGAACAGAACAGAACAGAACAGAACAGAACAGAACAGAACAGAACAGAACAGAACTACAAATATATACCCAAAATATAAAACTTAATCTAATAGCACCACCTTAACTCCGTCTTTTTCATCAGCTCTTATGTAGTCCTTTGTATTCTCGCAAAAAGTACTCTGTATTTAGCAAAGAGTTTTGTTAAAGTACCGTATTTCTGTTTATCAGAGGGCGGTGTTTTTCCAAAAGGTTGGCTGAAGGGGCGGCGTTTATCAGAGGGCGGTGTTTTTCCAAATGGTTGGCTGAAGGTGCGGCGTTGAATAGAGAGCGGCGTTTATCAGAGGGCGGCGTTCAATAGAGGAAATACGGTACTCCAAGTCTGGATACGTCTATTTCCAATCATACAGCGAAAAAATCGCATTTGTTATGCTTTGTTTGATTGTTTGATTAAGCTTGTGCCTTGCATTACTCTTAAACTATTCTTAAATTTCAGCAATTTTGAACCTTAATATTCTTATAGAACATTTTCTTTATAGAAAGGTGTGAATTTGAGGGTCCACCTTATTACCTATTTTAAGAGATGGCCGTTAAGTGGAGGTGTCCGCTCGGAGGTTGCATTGTAGAATGTATGAAATTAGTGACGTCTATTCTGTATTCAATCCAGGGTTTATTTTAAAGATTTTTTATCACTGCACACATTTTTGCAAATTTTGATAATATGGGCGTTGTCTTTCTAATTTTTTCATGACCACGCCTCTTCTACTACCGGATTATTATGATCCACTTATTTCGACCTCTAAGGAACAGGAACTCACACACATCATATACAGATGGTTACTTAGCACTGAATTGTTTTGTTTTGGTGTTAATGCTTCGTAATGTAGACCCAGCATTAGAGGAGGAGGTGTCGTTTCTTTCCTGTCGGAATTGTGTTTTTTCAACTGACCAGGTGTCATTTTCCTGTCATTGTAAAATTGCTTCAATAACAGCTCAAGATAGGTGAGTTTCATATACTTTGTTCAGATCTCGTCTCGGTAACTGTTTGATATTTGGTTGTAGCCTACTTTTTAAAATGTCGAAAAGAAAAACACAGATAAATTTCTTCACCGTTCTCATTGGAAGTAGAGACAGTGCCAATGTTTAAGATCTCTAAGGCCCAATATAAGAAATTTGCTGATAAAGTTGGGAAGTTGATAACACATGTATATAATGATGCTAAATTGTTAACTGCCTCGGCATTTTCATGGCCATCCTGGACATCTGAGATTGCCCAGCAATTTGACATCAATGCACAATTTTAACCCTATGTTGCATCAACCTTCAATCTACAGTATGTCACTCCAGCAGGTCACCAAGAGCTTCTTGATGCCATAGTCAAAGCTGATATCCTAAAGTTTCAGAAAGATATTGGCAATTGCCTCGCTGTTTTCTTTCGTTGCGATGCTTCCATGGACAGAACACAAACAGACAAGGAATTCATGCTCATCAAAACAATTGATTAAGAAGGCAAAGAATCTTTGTGATATGTTGGTCTTGGCTTTGTAAAAGGACATGGTGCTGAGGGTCATTTGGAGGCCCTGAAAGAAGGATTGACGGGCACCATCGGTTTTGATAAATTGCTGCAAGTTGCAAGCCACTTGTCAACAGATGGAAAAAAAAAGAACGTCGGAAAGCATAAAGTCTTGTGGAAGCTCATAGACAATGAAGGGTAAAATAAGGGAGTGCAATTTCCAATGCTAAAATCAGTCTGTGCTGTGTATTCTTCTGCACTTGCATTCAAAGATGTCTGTAAAGTTGCAGGAGAAGTTGATGTATTGTTAAGAAAACTCTCTGGCATATCAACATTTTTCATGCATCAGCTGCACGCACATCCGAGCTTGCAGCTTCCTTATTTGATGCCATCCTTATATCATGGAGAGCATTAATTTTATGTTTTGAAAGATCCGAAGAGGAACGAGGAAAAGGATTTGAAAACTCATATCAAACAAAGACAACTTGACCCTCGTGTGCTCTCTTGGTGATGTGTTGTTTCTGCTGAAAATATTCCAGAAAAAGCTACAAGCTGAAGATATCGCTGTAGCAGATGTAGGTCCAGAAGCTATAAAGTTTATGAAAAAGCTTGGAAAGCTACATGAAGGTCTAATTTTAGGCAGTTGAGAAGAAACGTTCAGGAAAGCTTTTGATGAAGAGAAGGGTACATCCTTCGAGAAAATGCTCTGGCAAATAGAACGTCGCCAAAGAAGGATGAATCAGTTTGTTTCTGAAATAAGAAATTTCAATGCAATAAAGTCGGAAATTTTGCTTGCATTGGAAAATTTCATGAGAAATAGATTGGCACTGGGTGATAATGCCAAGGCCAGTTTTCCAACTTCGTGAAATTCATTTCAGATGAAGATGGAACTTGTGAGGTCCATGATGCAGTTGCACCCGATATTGACCTTTGTGTCTTAGCTAACCAATACGAAGATGTAAAACAGAGCAGCATGGATAGAAGAAATCAGAAAGCATCCTTGCGAGCTTTGTGCACCTCAATGAACGATTATGATGCCCTGAAGAAAGATTTGGATAGGATTCTGGTTTGCAAGCCCCATTCTGCAGATTGCGAGAGGATAGTTTCTGCATACA
The DNA here is from genome assembly GCF_013076305.1 of Rhopilema esculentum. The sequence continues at coordinate 10,717,088 of NW_027019384.1, forward strand.
GTCTCATGAAAACAAGTTCAAGAAACCGACTTTAATGCCAAACGATCAGTAAAAATTTGAACATGAATTTGAATATGCCTGTATTGTGGCAATACGATCCACGACCAGCTGTTCACTACTTCATGACAGATAGAAAACGCCGAAACCGTGATACCCCAAAAGCTGACATGCAGTCTTGGTTCCGAAAAGTCTTCAAAAGCCGAGATATTGAACAAGAAGAGCGTGAAAATAAGCTGGTCCAGCGAATTGTTTAAACTGTTCACTATTTACTGTTTATTATAAGTTTGTTATTTGTAATAATGATCATGAGGACGGTATTCATTATCAGAATATTTTCTTGGAAATTTTCTAAATTGGCTCTGTTAAAAAGTTATCACCGCACAATTATGATTTATCACTGCACAAATTGGTTATCACTGCACGTTGAAATAAACCCTGATTCAATCAAAGCAATGTTTAAAGGGGAATAATCATAGTTTGTTCATTGATTGCCTTCGGAAACATGAATGAGAAACGTGATACAAGAATTATCCTTTCGGAAATAGGTCAAAAGAAAAATCTTTACGATAGCTCTTATGTTTGATGGATCTTTGTGATAAAAATGAGATGGGAATGACGGAAGTAAAATCTGGCAAACAGACAAAGTCATGTCATGCTTAAGTATGTCTAAACAAATGAATTTCCTCTCAAAAACGCTCAAGGTCACTTTCGGCCTACTTTAAATCATTGCACTTTCTTCGATGGGGTTAAGAGATACTTGGAGAATAAGAAGTGGGTATAAAAAAACTGAAAAGTTGCAAATGGTCAAAGAAACTCTCACTTGAAGCCATGTTCATGATGAAGGACCAGTATCCTTTATCTTTAGATAGGGGGAGAGAGGAAGATAAAAGTAGAAAAGTATGTCAAGCACGTGCAGGTGTATAGTTTTCTTTGTCACTGTATTCCCTACATAATACTCAAAGGCATGAAAATTACTGTCTATCGGTCTGTCAGAATGTGTTCGATACCGTACGGGCAGAACAGAACAGGACGGTTCTAAGTTGTTACTCAATGGCGGCGCCAGCCATTGCGCTCTGGGGGGACAAAACAAAAATTTTAAGGCCACGCTCTTTTTAGCACCAAACCGCCCTAGGGAACGTCCAAGACTAATTTCTGGCTATGTAAAGGCAGTTGAGAATCATAGAATTGCATCACTAAAAGAACGTTGCCAAAAATATTTTCCCCTTGAATTTAGACGAAATACAAAATAGTTCCTGCCGATAACAGGGGAGAGGTGTCCCCCTCAAGTCCGCCACGCCTCCCTGGCGCCGTTACTGTGCAGCAGTTATAAGTATCATGTGTACCTTATGTTTCCTTACATTGAATTCTCACGGTTTTGAGATATTAAGTGTTACGGATCTCATGTATCTTTGATGATGCAATAAATACAGGTCCTAAGAAATGCGGGTCATAGATTTATCTGACATTGACAAAATGTTCACGTTTTACTTGTTCAATAACTTTTTGTGACGTACCATATACGACAAAGGCTTATTTTTTTGCAAATTTGCGTTGACAAAATAGGCTTCTCAGCATACACAGGATTCTGTTACTAAGCTAAATTTTGCTACTCAAAACTGTGAGGTCAACTAACACACAAAATCGATAAAACTACTTAGATATCACAAGCTCAAAAAGTATCAGTAACTTGTATTTGTTACAACCCAGCTTCCAATGGTAGTTTTTAGAACACTGAGAAGCTATGCTCATCAAAGAATGTTCTTATCCTTCCTCTCGATGTGACCAGAACTCTAATTTCTGGAAGTACAAAGAGCTGGCAACTTTCCATACTCTGGGTAAAAGATTCTACATGTCAGGGGCTCGAACCCTTTGATCTGTATTCCACACGTAAGTGAGGGAGCAAGGACAAACCAAAGACCCAAGTATAAGATTATATAAAAAAGTATTTCAGATTGTGTAAAAAGCAGGAGACATGGCCCTGGCCCCCAACGATCAAGTGCCCTAGATACATCTTATTGATTGAATGAACTTCTAATTGATGAATGAATTGAATGAACAAGAATGAACTTCAATCCTCTTCAATGCGAGGTTAGAGTGCTTGTTTCTGTGATGTGCTCAGTAACACGGATTTTTTAAATCTGATAAGGATAGACATTTACTACTGTGGCTATCAATGGCGGTGCTAGATATGTGATGGGAGAGGGGGGAGGAATAAAAAATATATTTTTAGTGCCTATTTAACATATAGGGAATTTGAAAATGGCTTTGAAAAAAGCAAACATTTAGTAAACTAAAGCTTTTCGTCTGACACTCTTCAGAGTTTAAAACATCAGAACATAGACCGAATACTCTACGTTAGGAAATATATGTACCTCTACTAACTTTTGGCTACGTAAAAGCAGTTCATAGCTCATAGAATCACATCACAAAGAATGCTTTACCACAATAGTACCCCTGTCCCAACAATTACTCGGCGAAAGTAGATGAAATATCAACTCGATCCTGATTGGGGGACGTGTCCACCCAATCTAAACCCCTCCGTGGCGCCGTCATTAGTGGCAACCAACAGGAAGGTATTTGCGTAACGCTTCGTCGAATGGCAGCAAGATTATTGCAGCTACTATCCTGGATTATCAGGTATTATCTGCAATAGTGGAGGCATGGGATAATGCATCAAATGAATGCCTTTGGTGCATCTTTTTCTTTTCATCTCTCGCTAGTTGATATTGTTGGTTGATCTAAAGCCTCTTCAAGAATGTCTTAGAGGTATTTAATCTACAAATTCACTAGGGAAGCATGAAGCAACACAACTCTCTCTGGTGATTTGGTATCGAGAATAGCAGTGGCGAAACCTGACCTCCTAGACTAGGTGGGTGGAGGCTCGTCAAGAGTATGACTTAGGAACTTACCGGGGTAGGCATATATGAAGTAAAATTTGGTGCTTTTTCACCTACAGATAGGCCCGGGGGATACTCCCATTAAGGCCTGACAGGGTGGTCCAGTCCGTTTGAGTGTCTTACCGAATGGCTACCAAATGGTCCATTTTCGATAATAACTGAACTGCTCAGTTTAGCTTGCGAATTCTTATAGACAATGAACAAGATTTATCTTTCCCGAAACAACAACAATCAATTATGAAGAAATTTGTCAAAAAAGGACCGAGAGAGCACCAAGAAATGGATGTTAGCAAGGAAATATTTTCGGTTTCTATGCTACCGTTTGAAGGGTTTTGTCAAAAAGTACTACCATTTGAAGGTAATTTTCTAAAGTTTTAGCGTTGGCCCTCTTTGACCCTGACTGGACCCCCCTGTCAGGCCATAATGGGAGTAACCCCCCCCCCCCCCGGGAAGATAGGCGATTCTATCGACCAACTAAAGAGTATCCGGACAAACTGAGAATTTACTGAGCAACTCTTAAAGAATTTTGGGCGTCACACCCCAAACATCCCCATTGCTTACGCCCCTGGCAAATAGGCACTGACTGAGCACCCTAGAAATCCTCTAGAGAGTTTGTTCAATAAATTCCTTTCCTTTTTGCCTTCAAGAATCCAATGTTTTACTTAATATATTCTACCAAACAGCACTGGTTATGTTATATGTTTAGAAAATTATCATGGACCTAAAAATTTGGGGTATGGAGAAATGTGAGTAAAGAAATTCTACCCGAAAAGGCCCACTTTGCATGGACTCCGACACAGGTTGGAAGTGGGAAGGCCAAGGGAATATTTATCACTCATAACAAAATATTTTGAAAAAGTTATATTGTTTTGCAAAAAATGAGGGGCTTGGCTTTTTTGGTTACCTTTGATTCAAACATATCGGGAAAGGATCAAGGGGAATGCAAAAAAAGAAACAAAAGTTCGAATTAATAAAAGTTCGAGTTATAGAAAGTTCGAGTTATCGGGTGTTTTTTGAATTATCGGGAATTATCGGGTATATAGGCCATGATAAAGTTGGCACTGCATTGGCCTATTGCGATTTTTGAGACATTAAATTTCAGACTTCCACTGTTGACCTCGTCGTATATATCCAAGTCATTGAACGAACACAACAGTCGGTCTGTCGGATTGGTGTAGTACGATAACATCATTGTCGAACCAAGTGAAAATTTTTCCGTCTTGCTTGCGTCAATGCATAAGGTATACCCAAAACCAGAGTATTCACAGACTTCTTTAATCACTTGCTATTAACATTTAGTGGTTCAGCCCATTAAGCGTATTATGTGTGTATGCATACCGCAAGAGGAAAGTTTCTTCTCTTGGACAAGCGTCAAAATGATTTAGTGAGCATGTTCTTGTTTTTATAAGTACAAAATCGGTACCTACCTGCACCCATATCATGTTGTCATTGTTTAATTCATTGATAAAGCCAATGCAGTCAAGATCAGCAACAACATTCAGAATTGCATTGGTATATGTTGAACAACATTCGAAGGGAAAAATTTGGAACATGCTGTAATTGTCTGCAAAGAGTGACAGATAGACTTCAATTTCGTATCAATCAAAGTTAGCAAACGATAATTATGTTAGAATTTTAAAGAATAGATTTGCAGAGGCGTTAAATAAAATAAAGACATAAGATCAAGGCCGGTGACAACAGGGGCCCTGGGGCAAAGGTGACAGACGAGGCCCTTTGCCAGCGAAGCAAGCAGAAAATATTTCCAACACATCCTTTAGATTAGTTTAAAATTCATTTCAGAATATTTCTGCAGTTACGTTCTTGCAATCGCTAAAAACGTTTTACTACTTTAGGCATATTTTTGTTGCTTTCAATCAATTCCATTTTAAAACGAAATTCATTACTTTAGGTGGCCCCCTATACCTCGGAGACATTTGTTAAGGTATAAACAAAGAGTATATACAATATAGAATAAATACATGATAATTATGAAAACCCTAACCCATATATACTCTATGAACCCTACTGTTGCAAGTTGCGATGCTTGGATTCTGAACGAAGTAACCGAATCATTGTCCAAATTGAGTGTTACACGCAGCACTGTACGAGTGCCAGCTATTCAAAAAGTAATAAATAGAGAACACCGCAACGCGACGAGAATAAAAAACAACAAACACAAAAATCAGTTAATTTTTCGTCCCGGCATACGGTCCTCCAGAGTCCGTTGAGCAGCCTGCTATTGTGGTCTCTCCTTTATTCGCATATTCAAAAAGTGATCGCCAACTATTAACCAACTTACTACCTTTAAAATGCGTGCTTAGGTAAGAAAATGGATGGAGAAATCTGTTTCCAGATTAACTTAGTGTCAAATGACGAAGTTCTTGTTTTTTCAAAGGCCTAAACCTGCGTTGCAAAGGACAATGGCTACTGAAGATAACGTTGACACTAAGATTGAAAGACTGTTTATCAGGTGTTAAAGAAATGGAAACTGATAGAAAGAAAAGAATTCAAGAAACGAAGATCAGCAAAGTTTGTTTTGAAAGTAAAGAAAATTTCTTCTTGCCCCATCTAGCCCCCTTGACAAACATTTTGATGGCGCTGTTTTTTATGTACTTTGTTAAAGCTGTTTTTATTCTTTTATTTAGCCAAAAAGTGGGGAGGCTATGGCTCCCTTCCCTGCTCCCACCTTTGGCGTGGACCCTGTATATTCTCAAAAAAGCTCTAAAGTTTGATTTTGTCGATGATCTTCGACTACCAGAAAGAGGCTTATTTAAAAGAGACTAATAAATGACTTATTACAAAACTGCAAACGAATATTTCATGGTAGAAGGAAATTTAGATAAGGGCTAACCATACTATCCTGCCCCTCCAAAAAATGCTGTCGAAGTCTTTACTTTAAAATTATAAACGTCATGATAAAATTCTATTAAAAATGACTTCGACCTGCCAAGTTTGAAAGACTTTATAAAGTCGACTTTAAAAAGTCATGTTTAGAGTCGTCTATATTAAAAGCACTTTATTCCCGAAAATTTTTACAATCAGATTTTACAAAATGATTCATTCGTTTATATTCTTATGTTCATGTTTTATTGTTAAATTCTTGCCATCTATTGCCTTCACTGTCTTTTTAGGGTTTCTTTTGTGATGCAGACACATTTTGAATAAAAACGCTGCGCTTAAAATGGTTGTTCTTAAACTTTGAAAAGACCTTTTCTATTTCATGACAACATAGAAATAGCCATAGTGTTGTAGGAAAGCTTGAAAAATATTTTCTTCGATTTTCTTTCGGTCTTGTACCCGCTTTTGGTGTTGCCTGATGACCACATTAAGGAATGAATCTCGGAGTAGGAACTTATACCGTTTTGTACTATACAACATTAACGAGTAGTTTTAAACCTTTGATATTTCTATAAGTAAGGCCTACTCAAAATTAGACTTGTATTATTTTACTTGAGGTATACAAACGAACATATTTCTATACAGAGCAAATTTTATGTTGCTTAGGCCTTACAGACATATACACCAAGGCCTAGATATTAACCAAGAAGTAGTGAGTAAGTAGAGAGCTACCAAACCAAAGAATATCAAACACTATGTTAAAGAAATAAATGGAAAAATTGGCAAATATCCTATAAGGTCTAAGATTGGAGAAAACTTACCAAATACAAGCCATTACTGAACTGGACGAACAGGACTTTCTGCGGCCATAATTTTGACTCTTTCTCCAGCAAACAGTCCTGTGAACAAGCTCGAAACTATTATATAGAAATCAACTTCAGTTCTAGGCCTTCTGCATCAATGGCAAACTAAAATTTCTTGAATCAAACCTGATTTAAATTGTCTAGCACTTTTACACTTTACCGTTATAGCTTTCCAAACACCATTTTGCTTGCCTGAACCCGAGTCCAATGCATGACTGCCTCCGTTTATTTCCCCAGGGATAAGGGCATGTCGAGAAGACATTCAAATTTTGTTGTGGAATATTCAAAGAAATGCTTGCGAAAACCATTGTTCTCCAAAGAAAATATATTTTGGGGCATTTAAAGGGGTGCTTGGGGGGTTTCTCGTAGGGTAAGCTGATAAGCCCCTGTAAAATGAACTGCTTCAAAAAGGGTGGAAATGGGTCCTTCGTCAAACGCATTCTACTGAAATTCAATGTTCTTGGTTATTTCCTTTATGATAAATAGTAAAATTGTAAGTAAAAATTAAAGCGAAGAAAATAACTTTAATAATCATTGAATTTGACAATGAAAAATAATTTCGAGAGGGAAGTGACCAACTGAGAATTCATATTTATAGAATGAGATGGGGCCTAAAGATGAAATGTTGTTTCCAATTCTGACAATATTTTCTGCCAAAATAGCGGAATTTTCCAATTAATCCGGTGCTTTGTAAAGGCTTAGGGTGCCCAGTCACTATTCCCCCCAGGAAGCCGTAACAACAACATTTTGTGACTGCAATGACTGAAAAGAGCATCGATTTATTGAGTACAAACGAAGTTAGTATCCCATATAAATACTATTAAAAGCATAAATGGATAAATGAAAAAAGAGAATAAAAGTAAACACTGTGGCCTTTTCAAATAAGAAAAAATTGTCGATAGTTGTGCAGGGGCGTAATGGCGAACTTTTAAGAGAAATTTTCTTTGATTTGTTTTAATCAAATAGAAGTCTTTCGTGTAATTTAAGGGGGGGGGGGAAGTGGGGCAGAAAAACTCATAACTTTTGCTTTAGTTGAAAAGATACTTAAAATGCATTTTTTATCTCTTGTCTCTGCTTCCTCATACTTACAGTGAACGTCAGTGATATCCGTAGATTAGGACAAGGATAGAATGAAGTTACTACCTGAGGCGGCACCATTGTTGCCGCGGAAGGGGAAAACTTTTTTGCAATCTAATGCTTCAAATTCGACGGAAAATGCATATTTTGAAGCAAATTTTTATAAAAAAAATCTTATTCTAAGATCCACTGAGGAAAGCGATGGTTTTAATAGACTTCTTTCTTGTTTTACCTTACGCAACATAACTGCATAAATTTTCAAATCTGGACAAAATTTTCAAAAATCTGGTGATAGGCACAAAATTGGTACTGTCCCGGTCTTCAATATGAAACAAAGATTTAATCTATATTAATTTTGACCAATTTCCATAACAAAATTTGGCCCTTGAAGATTCGGATTTTAACTGAAGAAATCCGAGCAGCAAATTACTCTATGGTATGAATCGGTAAATCCTTAGAAATCATTTTGAATTGTGGAAATCTAGTTCTTTCTTTACAATAGTGAATTGCCTCTCGAATTTACGGTAGGTACTAAGTAATTTATGTTGCTAAGAGTTTGAAAATTATCTACAGCTTAAGTTTGAGAATTTTCTGACAAAACATTGAATTTTCCGAAAATCAGTCAAATTTTGAAGGCAGAGGGGGGCATGGCAGCGGGGGCCAAATCGGGAGCAATGCACACAAGGCTTAATCTAGGATGGTATCTGTAGCTCTCTGAGTTGAAAAACGTTTGTTCGAATCATCGAAAGTTTACATTACACAGACAGTAGGTCTAACATAGGATGATTATGAAGGGGAATTTCGAATGCTTCATTCGGGTTCAGAAAATCCTGTTCTACGTCACTAGAATCTAGTGTCCGCTCCAGACTCCAGGCTTGACGTTATTTTATATCTAGGGGACTTCCAGGTTGGGGTTTGGAGCACAGGCTACTCAATTCAAGTTTGATACCCCCAGCAAAACAGCACAACGTAAGGAATAGCAGTCAGCCTTCATTTCAAATTCTATTAGCAGTTTCATGTAAAGGTAATTATCAGGGGGTTTTACTTAAAATCAACAAAACATTGAGGTTGGCAGATAAACTTTGCAGCGTGAAGGGAGGGCTTCAGGAGTGGGGTAATAGCCCCACACTTTTACCAAAATTTACCAAATCTTTTCAATATTTACAGAGGGAAAACAGCACTCCTAGCCCTAGAATAATGCAACACTCTTTTAAGCAGTTGAACTTTAACCCAAAAACTTCTGATTCAGCGAAAGCTTAAATCTAGAAATTTTAGGCTAGCTATTTAAATTATAATTATGACAACTGAATGTATTTTACCCTGTTGAAATTAACCAATCAAATAAAAATTTAATAACTTTGTTTTGTCTTTTAAGGGTTATAGATTTAGGGTCACGGCACCAGTCAAGATAGGATCATTTGACAAAAACATCCGCCCACCCTGTAAATAATTTAAATGGCCTCTCCAGCCAAATTTTGCACTTGCATTTTATTGGCTAATCCAAGGGAGTTGAACCTGCTGATCATGAATTCGTTATTTGTTTTTCGATATTTTTTACAGTTTGTGAGATATAAGTTCTTGCATTTCGATAATTGAATTAAATTAACCGACAAAAATTTTTCGGTTTGGTGACACTGTGACGCAATTTTGACGTCACTCTGCATTTCGTTAGTCTCGCCTCAAACCGAATCGAACGACGGCGATTCGAAAATTCAGCACAGCAAGTGATGGTACTCTCAGTTCTGTTCCACCAGCTTTTAGTTTGAGCATTCCAGACACCAATTCTGAAGCCTTTAGCTGTTCATCGTTTCTGGAGAACAACTGAAGTGTCAATTACGATTAATTATACGCGAGGGAAGAGCTGGAACAGGAAGCCATAGCTTTGTGGGCCTACACAGGTGAACAGAACAAAGTCGTGACATAGCATGGACACATTCCGACCCGCAGACTTAGAATGATTGTAAACATTTAATATTTTTCTATCCTAAAAAGCTCCTGCTGTAGATTTAGATGCAGTTATCAACGCATGACCATGACTCCTTTTACACTTCGGTGGAAGATATACTAAAATCATGGCGAACGAGAGCCGCACATTGTGACGTCAGAATGTCACCAAACTGATTGGGTATTTGTCGTTTTTTCTCGGAAAGGTTCAACTTTAAAGCCTTATAACTTCTAAACTAATTGGAATTTTGCAAAAACGACAACTTTGCCATAATAAACGCACCAGATGCTAACTTTTTAGTCAATAAAAAATTGTTTTCAAAACGTTTCAGTACATACAGCCCCATAAGCAACAGATACATATGAAAGGGTTTCTTTCAAAATGTACCCATCAGCCCAAGACAACCCACAAATCGATTATATTACAAAAAGTTTTTATCTTAAATATATAATAATCAATAATAAAATACAGTTAACATCTTAATAGAAACATTAGATCGCAAACATTCGAAATTTTTTCATTCAGAAACTTTATTTTCGTGACAATATTTTCGTGGGGGAAAAATGTAAAAGTTTTCTTAAGGGATGACCAAATGTTTTAAGGATATGGCATAAACAACTTCAGGGATAAAACTAGCCTTTTCAGTCTTGGGTTTCAAATAATTGCCAATAAAAAGGGGCACGTGTTAGATGTTTCTTATGCAAGGAAAACTGTGCGTTGCAATACATTACGCGGGCTTTTCATATAAAAATAGTATTTAATCAACATAAAGTACAAACAAAGAAATTAATCATTTCGTGAGCGCATCCAGGGCTAAGTAATAAAAAGCAATTTGCTCTTGTGTCGTTAACTATCCATAAATACTGCAAAGATATTTTGTTTGGTCTTTGAAAATCAATGTAATTTGTCGTTCGGGTAATATTCTACTTCCTGCAAAGAATCAATACTCGCAAATACGATCAGAATTTATACACGGGGTTCTATTAATGGGGCGAGGATTAATTTTACATTGAAATTGATAAATGTTTTTATTGATATTAACTGACCTTTCAAAAGCAGTCAAATAAACAAAATAATAAAACTACAAATAAAGCTGGTTTTTATACAAATAATGATGCCAAGTATAGATGCTTCAGTTACGAAAAGCAAATAATACTAATATAAAATTTCCGACTATGGGTTTTCTGGGAAAGTGCCAAATACATATGCTATGACTGAAGATAAAATCAGTGATTTTCAACGACTATGCCACATCACACTAGTGTACCGTGAGAAACTGTGAGGTGTACCGTGGAAAATTATCTAATTTAACTTAAATGGCCTAAAAATCCTATTCGAGGAATCGAAATTCTTTATTATCTGCAAATTAGCTGCCATCATCGATTGTCTGTACTGTAATAGTGACTATATTGTAAACAGCGAGTGAGCATAAATAATTTGAAATATCGTTTTGTCATCTTTAGGTTCCAAAGTGTAGTTTTTCTAGCATTTTTAGTTGGTGGCGTGTCGTGAGATTTTTCAATATAAAAATGTAATGCGACAGAAAAAGGTTGAAAACACTGGATTACATATAGGTGAATGTGTGCATTGGTCCTTTAATAAGCGTTGATTAGGGTACGATATAAGGCTAAATATATCAGTGACGTCATACATGCGTATAGAGTGTTGTTCCTTATCAAACCTGATATAAATGTTACCCATGGAAACAAGAAATATTTTACTTGACAAACTAGTAAAATCTCTGCAAATTTGTTTAAGTATATCAGCAGAGAGATCCATTTGTAAAAACATATTTGGTATCCAGAAAAGGCAAGAGCTAGTAAAAATAAACATGCTAGGTTGGGGGTCATTTACAAGCAATGGTGCAGTCTTCATTGCGCACCCTCGTCTCTTCTTTCGAATTTCAGCATTACAAAATCACGCGCCAATTCATCGTTCGTCCGTTGCGAAAGGATCTGAAGGATTGCCCATCCAGTGTCGTCCATACTAACAGCTGCCTCAAGTGGAACCCACGAGGCAGATGACTTTAGGTTGACGATATCTTTCAATTGAATAACAGTAGTGCCTATCATTTGGTTCCGCCGAATCAACGATGCATCTTTAACACTAAGCTGCAGCTCGTAGCAGGAGAGGTCTTCTTCGTTGCCAAGATTACTGCAAAGAAGAACAAAAAGTGTTCTCCAAACTGGTTCTATTTGACAAAAAAATCAGGGAATTCTAAGACCATAGGTTACATTGATCTGATGATTTGCCATGGAATGACCCACAGGCAATCAAGGTCGAGTACCATAGTGTTGTACCTATGTCTCTAACTTAAAGCTGCATCCGATCAACGAAGAAAAACGTGACCCTTTGACTGCATTGTCTTTCACACAATGAAGAAATAATCACCTAAAATTGTAGGAATCTTAACGTGTTTACGACTGGTAATACACCGAGAATCTATCACAGAGAAAACACAGATTTTTCAATCGGGTATCACATCTCGGCTAAGGTTAGAGCCAGAACTGGCATTTACAGTCTGCTTTCAATAGCTCATCAACCTCCTGAAAAAAGTTAACCGCAGAACAGTGGCATGTTTAAAAGAAAATATTGCAGGGGTCTTAAGAGATCTTACCCCAAGAGATCTTACGCCAAGAGATCTTACGCCAAGAGATCTTACCCCAAGAGATCTTACCCCAAAAGATCTTACCCCAAGAGATCTTACCCCAAGAGATCTTACGTCAAGAGATCTTACCCCAAGAGATCTTACCCCAAGAGATCTTACCCCAAGAGATCTTACGCCAAGAGATCTTACCCCAAGAGATCTTACCCCAAAAGATCTTACCCCAAAAGATCTTACCCCAAGAGATCTTACCCCAAAAGATCTTACCCCAAGAGATCTTACCCCAAAAGATCTTACCCCAAGAGATCTTACCCCAAAAGATCTTACCCCAAGAGATCTTACCCCAAAAGATCTTACCCCAAGAGATCTTAACAGACCCTATGGGACATTCAAATTCTATCAGCTGATTTAGAATATGAGATGATTCTTACGCACATGGAAAATTTTGTTAGTTTTTCCAATAGCAGAGCTTGACGTTCGTTCACAGTCTAAAAAGCTCATCGTAGAAAATATTATCAAATATCAAACAAGAAAAATGACTTACAAAGATATCGTTTCGTTGAACTTCGGCGAGTAATTGTTGTGTTTTCGACTTGTGGTAAAGCGTCGCTTCTTGTCACTCAAATGTGGTCCAGTAATGTTTACTTCAACAAAAGGCCTGAACATGGCTATCAAATAAAAAGACAGATCTGTTTAGGCCCCTGGCTTCGCGCATCTCTGGACCACTCAACTACTAGTTACTGTGGTATAACAGATCATTCTATAAATTTGCCAGTCTTAAAAAAAATTGTACCAGATAGTGCATGCCTCTTAAATATAACGTAAGGATTTCATAAACCAAACAGCGAGAAAAGATTTCATAAATTTATCCGAGAAAAAATCGTTTTGGATTTGATAATTCGGCAGCTCCTTCCACCCTCACAGCAAGCAGTAAAAATTATGATAATGTGCAAATCTTGCACATTGTAATAACGTGATAACAATGAAAATAGATAAAAAATTTTTACCAGCTCTCATAACACTAAAAAAATCAGTCCAATTCAATGGCTTTGGAAAAATTTTTACCCTAAAGCAAATTTCTCTAAGCACCACGAGCAAACACGATAAGTGAAACGTTTTCTATAAAATTCGAAAGGTTTTATGCTAAAATATATTTCTATTCAAAACCAAAGGCAAATGCAATTGGGGAAGCGTTACAAAACAAAAAGCACTCTTAAGTAGAAAAAATTCTACAAAACGTACTTGATGCAATCCAATTGAGTTCTTTAGCTTCGACAACTAAAAAAACAATCGATTTGAAGCATAAAAACACATGCAATGACTTAAATAAATGTCACATCAAAAAGTGATCTATTAGTTAGATCATTCGAAGTACCTATTTGTTATTTCCTGCTTCAGTTTTTAACATACATGTCGAGATTATAAAAGCGGGCTGTTTTTAAACATAAAACTGATACAGAAGATAAATCAAGGAATTGAGAATAGCATAGCTGGAGAGAGCATGTCCAACATGGATGTAAAAGAAGATATAATTGGCTATCGAAGAAGAATATAAAGAGCACTGATGGAGATTAAAATTCATTAACAGAAGAACAACACAACTGTATGACAGCTACAGCATATGAAAAGTAATTCTCTTTACAAAATATTATCTGTAGATTTCTGATAAGCAACCACGTCATAATAATACGCATGGAGCCGTACATTTTTCTCAGTGATGCTTGAATGATTGAAAAACTAAGAGCCCTTGATCTTTGTAAAGTATTGAAATTATATCTATGAACACAAACAATGGTTGCATCTTACTTTTGACTGTGACTTTGTGCTCTCCATTTGCCGGGTAGGTGAACAAATCAATTTGAACAGAAACCTCTCCAAAAGACTCGTTTGAATTATCGCCTGGAAGAGAGGCCAAATTACAATGGAGGCGGTGGTAAAACAATATTTGTAACAAAAGTGACAGATAACATACCCTTTATCCTTAATTTTTAACATTGTTTTTAAAATATACTACATTGGAAGGCATCTGCTGCAGTAACAGAAGTTGAATCCATAAGTACGAAAGTAGTACGAAAGGCTTTTCCGATAGTAAAGTTTGTGAGCTCCAACAAGATTCTGTGTTCGGCCCTTTGCTCAAATAGCCTCGGCAACATCTGATCATCCTCCAAATTGAAGGACAAAGGAAAAGAAAAGAACTTACTTTGTTGAGCTTGTGTTTGGATAAATGTTTTGATGAGGACATCGGTTGTCTGCGAGCATAACGACAAGGCGTTTCTTATCGAGATGAGCTCTTGGGTCTTCACCAAGTAGGTTTTGCGAAGACCATCACCATTCTGACAAAAGTAGTTCTGCAGAGAAGATTAATAACAAACCTAGTTGCTTTAAAGTGAACGCAAATAAGTGAAAAATAAAAGAGAGGGACATTGATATCTATAGACTTTCAATGCAAATGAGCAAAGTACTTCGATTTAAATTTCACCCGTGGGCAGTAATGCAACGAAAAACACAGGAGTAGAAGCTGCGATGAAAACTGTTAGACTTGGGTAGCTCGAAGAAATACCCTAGTAAAGTAGGGCCAGGGGTAGGGGTAGGGCCGGGGGTAGGGCTACGGCCAGGGGTAGGGCTACGGCCAGGGGTAGGGCCAGGGGTAGGGGTAGGGCCAGGGGTAGGGGTAGGGCCAGGGGTAGAGGTAGGGCCAGGGCTATTCGTTAATTCAAATTACAAAGTACGTTTGTAAGTTGTGATAGTCCCAAAAATTAGAAAATCGTCAATCCAATTTTTAATAAACACTTTTAGAAGTTTAAAACGCTGATTATTAATCTGAAGTTTGTTACGCTTTATACGCCAATATCGATCAGAAAAATATAAGAATCGATGGAAGAAAAAGCATGCGTTCGTTTAGAGAAGAGACCATGCTGGAGAAGAGACCATACTGAATGGGGTGTTCTGTACGTGGTAATACAGGGAAATACATTGTTACAATTGACCTTCAAACAGTTTTGAATGGAATCATATAGGGCTTGTTTAATTAAGATAGCTAGGCTTTTTTTGCCAATTGCACTCTTAAAGAATGTTGATGTAAGGCCGGTTAAAACAAAGAGGGCTTCTTTCGATTGGCTGATTTTGATCAAGGGGATACAAAGGAGTACCAAGTATCTTTGCTGAATTACGTAATCACGCTTAAAATAATTGCAAATCACGCTTTCACGGTACTGGAAATTTAATCTCACGATCACGCCCCCTAGATGTTCCCTGATTTTTTTAGTAACTATCTAATAGTAGTTATTTCCTGTTGGCAGAGCCATCGGCATTGAAATATCTGAATTAATTGAGACAATTACCTGCTCTGGTACCGGAAACCAAGGCTTTCTATTTGTAAAAATGAAAGCACTCCATTTGGAAATTCGCTTGCAGAACTCATTTACACGCAATCACGCATGTGTGATGCAAATTCACTGGTCACGCGCCAATGTCTATTCACGCATTCACGCATAATAAGGATTTGTTTCACGAATTCACGCATCGAAAATACGCCGATCACACGATCACGCCAAAATACCTGGTACCCCCATACAATAATAATGCTTCTCACCTTGAGAACCTCAAGCGCCCGTTCCATAATGAAACATTGTCGCTGACTCAAATTGTTTGGCTGCTCGCGGGTGAGCTGAATAAAAAAGAAAAATAAAATGTCAATAAGTATTCATGTAAGATGAAAGTACAGTAAGAATAAATCTGATGTCAGTTGAAAACGGTTACTGATATGAAAAAGTGTTCGTAAACTCACATTCCCACAAAAAACTGCCTGCTAAAGAGGAAAAAAAACCAACTTGAGGACAAGCTGATGAGCTAGCACGAAGCCGAACTTTAAAATACACAAACGTGTAGCTGATTTGTACAGTTCATAACAATAGCCAACCAAAATTACTTGAATTAAATTAAACCATGATTAAACCAACATATAATTGTATATTCTTATCAGTTTTGAAAAGCTGTGCTACGGGGTGGGGGTATCAGTCACAAGGCAATGGGGGCAAAAAAAATGGGCCACACCCTTTTTACTGTCAGGCAGCACCCCTTTACCAGCAGGAACGCCAACATTACAAAAAGGGAACGACCATGCCTGACTTTAGGTTACGTAAAGTCGGTTTCAAAATCATGGAATCGCATCATAAAGAATATCTTGCCAAAATATTACCCCTACCCAACATTTTCTCATTGAATTAAGACTGCGTGAAAACTCAATCAAAGCGAGAACTATGGGGAAATGGCCCCTAGTAACCCCCTCCCTGTAGCGCTGCCATTTGTGCTACGGTGTGTCGTTTTATACAGACGTATACAGATTGCACAGAGATTTCGAATTCCTGCACATGCCCCGGAGGACTACATTGCTCGCAAGTCATCCCACACTATAAATATCCTCTACAACAAATCACGCTGAAACGCCCAGTCAAACATGAACCTGATACTGATATCATTTCACAACACTATTTTGCGGTACATAAGTAACTGCATCCATTTGCTTCTCAGACGTTTACCACTTCCCTTGTTTCAATGAATACAGATTGAGAAAAGATTTAGAGCACGCAAGCGTTTACGCGGGATTAAGAAGGAAATGTGGTTAACGCACTGGATTTGTGAAAGATCTGGCCTTAATCGGTTTGCGAAGCTGGTCTCATCGATTCACGTGTGGCCTCTTCTTGTAACATAATCATTTGCAATCAATACTGATCCATCTCACATCTTCCAAAATTGACAAACAAATTAAAATGTGGCAAAGATTTGAAATAACATCATTAGCTGCCGCCAGGGCCATAGGTTGAAACAGCGAAGCTAAAAAACCTTATATCCACAATCATCTTTGGCATTTGTACTTCGTTTGCGGAAAATAGTGTTTTCAACATAGTGGCTTTAAGTGGCCAACAGTTATACATAGAGTACCGAAGTGTGACGTCATCAAAAATTTATTTTTAGAATTTCTTGAATTTGGCCACATAATCTGAAAGAACGGCATAAAATACCTCTCAATATGCAAAATTAGCTAGATATGTCCCAAATTGGGCGAGATATGGACAATAGAAGATCTGAAGTTTGCTAACGAATGAACAGAGACCAAAATACAGAGGTTTGATGGGGCAAGAGCCTGTGCTCAAGTGGCCATATCTCAGCCAATTCGTAATACCTATAACTGATTTTGCATATTTAGAGGTATTTCACGATGCTCTTTCAGGTTCTGGGATCAGAATTCAGAAATTTGAAAAATAGACTTTTATGACGTCATCACTTCGGTACTTTATAGACAAAGCTTGTTTTAGATTCACGTTTGCAAATTTGAAATCCAAGAGGAAATGGTTGTGTAAAGTTAAAGATAAAACTAGATTTTGTTAAGTTGTGTGAAGATGTTTACTGCAAATGTTTAATGTTTTTATTTTATAATAAACAATATACGAAGGTTACAGTGGCCTTTAAAAGGTCGTGAATAGTTTCATATAGTTTAAATAATTATTCAATGGCCGTCAAAGGTTTTTGGTGGACGAAAACAGTTGGTGAGAGTTGTTGGTTTTACAGGTTTTACATTGTGGTACATGGTTGTACATGATTCGGCACATTTATCATAGTTTTACACGGTAAAACCACGGTTTCACATTGTTAAGTGTGTAGTTACATGGTTAAACATCACTGTACATGGTATCCCATGCTTTTGCATGGTTAAATATGGTTTTACATGGCAACATGGGTAAACTTAGTTTTACATGGTTAAACATGGTCAAAGGAGGTTTCATATTGTAAAACATGGTTGTACTTGGTTAAATATAGCTTTCCATCGTTTTACATAGTTAAATATTGTTTTACATGGCTACACATGGTTATACATGGTTTAACATAGCAACAGAACGTAGGACCATTGTGAATAGAAGTCTTACAATAACTTGCTGCGGACAATATCCTTGTAACAAATTCTTATCTCATAATTCTGTTATCTTTACAATTTATTTAGCAACTGTTATATTAGACAAGTTAAACTGAACTAACAGTAGTATGAGTTGCTTCAGGTGAAAGCAGAACAGTACCATAAATACAATCCCATTTTATTAGATAAAATAAGTAAAATACAATAAAATTTAATAGCGAAATACTATTTCGAGACTGTTCTAGGAAAAGGCCAAACCCATGCCATTTTCACGCAATTTAAAGCCAAGGACAACATTGCAAATACATAAAAGAAAGTTGCTTTTATGTTTCATGTAAAACTTAGTAATTTCCCTTGAAGTAGAAATTCTGAAAGAATTACCTTGAAGTAGAACAAAAATTACGTTGTTAAGAAACCCCAAAGAAAGTTTCAGGACCCAAAAATCGATATTTGCTAAGGTACCAAGGTTATTGAGCCAGTTTTGAGATGCTTATATAAATAATTTCATGTTTAATATTGAAGAGAGAATTGCTACCTCGGAGCTTGGAAGTATAACGAACTTCTCAATGGTGTCAAGCACGAGCTTCCATAGTTCCTAAAATTTAAGAAAGTGTCAAGCAGTCAGATTACACGGTGATTATCATAAAAGTTGGCGAAAACATTAGAGGGCCGCACGGGATTAAGGGTAAGATAGGGTGACATTAAAACATGATATGATAACCAAACTGGGCTTACGTAGGAGAAAAAATGTCTAGACAGAGCTGAGTGGCGAGAACTCGACATTTTAGGGCAAAGTGCAACAGCTGATACGAACGTTAGAGCAAACGAGACAGTTTTAATTAAATAAGTCAATTTACTTGTGAATGGTTTTCGTGTGAACAAATTTTTTGCAACAGTGAGATTTCGATAAAAACTTTGTTTCAAATTGGTAAAAATTTGAAAACATAAGATGTCGAAGCACTGTTTTGGTTTGGATTATTCAAACATATGGAGGACACGAGCTGATGTTTGAATGCAATATTATAAAATAGGAAACAGAAAATGAATAATTCTTGCTGCCAAATGAAATGTAAAACTCCAAGCTCAGATTAAACCTCTTATTGTAGTAATCTACACTCTGATTTATAACTTGAACAATCATGAAAAACAAAAAAAGACTATTTGGCTCAGCAAAAATTTTAAAGAAACATCCTGCTCAACATAATTACATCTTTATTGTCAGGTATAACTTTAGTTTTAACATATCATGCTGTCTAGACTCTTTCCTACTGCGATTTTTCGGATCAAAACCCTAACGTGAAACTGACCCATGTCAAGAAAAAAAAACGATTCCACGGCTGTGAGCCGGAGAAAAATGACCCAACGATGCAGTCGTTTAAGGAAAGCCAGTGCATAACTTGACATAAGTATGTAAAGAGAGAAGAATTAATCGTTGTGTTTGAAATCCTATCTTTTTTACAAAGCGACAAGACCAAACCATTGATTATTTTACTTAAATTCCTTTGCCAAGAGACTTTTATTTAAATGATACAAGATAAATTTTGAGTAGGGCAAATAGGGCAGTCTGGAGGAAGGTTAGAGGGTTTTCTGGACTCTGATAGTAAGAATACCACATTTCCTTAATCTACAATTTCTTAGTTGAAGAGCCGAAATAGCATTTATGTCCACCATATTCAGAAAAATGATAATCTTATATGTTAAAGTGCAATGAAAAGGCCATCCAAAATACATGTGTTCTTGCATGGAATCAAATAATTTAATGCCAAAAGTAGTAAAATTCCGGCATTATTTATTGCATTGTAGGTCCCTACCTTTAGAAGTCTCTTGAGAACTGTTCTATCGCAGAATTCAGCAAACTTCGGGAAGCTGAAAAAATCATTGAACAACAACAATGATTTGGAATTTGATTGGGAAATAGTTTAAATGAAATTGGCAATGGCAAATCTGTGCTCATTTGGTCATATCTCAGTCAATTTTATACGCACTTAACTAACTTTGCATACTCAAAGGTTGCCCATCAGATACAAGGTGTAAAATCAACAATCAAAAAATAGATTTTTATAACATAATCATGGTAATTATATTTCTTTTGCTATCATATCAACTGAAATACCCCTTTCACAGGAATAACCCAATACAGTAAGTTGTTTAATGATCGCATTAAGCGTAAAAATCGGAGTAGCAACTTAGAACGGTCTTGTTCTATACACCAAATAGCGTGTACAGCTCTGCAACTACGGTATCGAGCGCTTTATGACAGATCAGTAAACTGTAATTTCCATCCCGCTACAGTAATATATGAATTATTTAAAAAAATTTGGAATGCTCAGAATAAGCACTATATTTCTTTACTTTTTTGCAGATTTTTTAGACTTTCTCAAGTACCAAAGTAACTGTAGTTGTATAGATTATTTGATGTTAGTTTTTACAATAGTGAACGTACACTAATTGAGACTAACACCAATTGAGACAAGCAATTAAAAGGATTGCATAAGATAGATTAATTACTTCATAAAGAACAGGCGCATTTGATTTTGAGGAACCAAGTTTAGGTCTTATTCTCAAATTTTGTGCTAACGAGTTACCATTAAGAAACATAAAAACATAACATGACATAAAACAGAACATCTTATCAGATCCTGAGGAGTTCTTCGTTCTAATATCTAAGTCAATTGAACCAGGGATAAGTACCATGTCAATTGAACCAGGGATAGGTACCAGGGAATAGTCGAAAATATTCTTTTCCTGTCCATCTTTAAAATAAGGATTTTGAGCATTTTGAGGTTGAGTTTGACCAGTGCAAGGATTCTTAATATTTTGATCATCTTAGGGCTCGATTTCTTAAAAACAGTTTCTCATAAGAAATGTGTGCAATCCATTTCTAAAAAAATAAACGATTGGACTAATATTTTCGCTACAAACAAGACATACACTTCATCCATAAACTGCATAAGTGGGTTGAGGACATCCTCCACCTCTTTATCAAGTTGGTGTTTGTCATTGATCGAAACATTGTTAACACCGCCCTTAATTCTGAAACAAAGAAACAATATATAAATCAGCATATATTCAAAGTAACATAATATACAACGTAACGTAATATAACATAGAAAATAACTTGTGAGATGCTCTACATAGCTTGATTAATGACAGACATCAAGTCCCTGATTAAAGTTTCAGTGACCGAGAACGGTTTTGCTGTTAACATGACTGGTCCTATTTATGAGGACTGGCACTTCTTTATCCGGGCATTTTCACATAAAAACCCGGCTCGAGGTTTAGATGAGTAATTTAATGGCATTGTAGGAAAACCCGGTTCGGGGTTTACATGAGAAATTTATTGGCATTGTAGGATTTGTTGGCAGGTTCTTATAGCATTTGTATGGCCATTTGCTGTGACACAGCGATGTTCCGCAAGCTGCATACACCGGGTTCGGGAGATACATGCATACTGAGGCCAATCCGGTATCTACCGGATCAGGATCATTATATTTTCACATCAGTATAATGGGTTGCCATATCATATCTTTGTCTTTTGAAAGGATTATGTTTGAAGACCATCATAATATCTCAAATAGAATAGACTAGGGTCGCAATTGTGGCTTTTGAGGTCCTTATGAAAACCATTGATCGGCAAAGGGGCTGTTGTCTGTACAGGGGTATGCCCTTGTTGAAGGCCCAAAAAGATCAAAATTGGGCTTTGCGTAGATTATTAAAAGCAGTTCAGACATTTCATCATCACCCCATGCAAGGAAAGTTTGGGATTACAAAAATTTTTACAAATACATAATGCTGTGAAATCTGGGTGAAAAGAAATGAAAAAAGAGTTTGATTTCTAATTTATTGATGCCATCTTTAAGCCAAAAAGTCAAGGAAATCTTTACGATTTATTGTAATCATAGATTTTAATTTGAAAATAAGAAAGTTCCAATAACTAAATCCTATATCCTGGAATTTCGAACAAGAAATGAAACGAGCTGATCAGAAAACAAACGCAAAAAGAAAAGTTTGGGAGGATGCCTGTTTAGACGAGAGAAATACAATTTGCATATTCTTGAAAGAAATTCTGATAAATTAACAATATATTTTTTGACAGAACTAACCGAACACTAACGTAAACACAGTTCAGTTTTTTCCATTAAAAGCCAATTCCTCTCGCTAGGTGTAGCACGCAATACTCTTTAAAAAAATTTTTACCCGTAGGTTCACTCCCGCACCGGTAGCCTTATTATATGTAAGATTTTGTGGGAAACACCAGCCCTTCTTCCTCAAATTGTTAATACACAAAGATGACCTAAACCCTCATTTATTGTCGTACCACAACTATTTGTCTCAGGTTGATGCACCGAGTTAACAAAAATCCCTTTAAGCGAACTATTTATGGAGGCTCAATTAGGGTATGACGTCAAAGCTTGAACGAACATACAGCATTCTAAGTCGAATTAAATGGTGTCAGCTGGAAATCCTCGTACTTAACGCGCTGGCCTCATCTTCAATCTTAATCTAGCTTATCAGGGAACCAGACAGGCAGACCAGCAAAAAGTGATTATTCTTGGACCTAACGAATAAATGTTTAAATTATCTATTAGAAACTATACCATGAAGCCTTGGTCTCTCACAAAGCAGGCGTTAAGCAAAGCAGGTGTTTTCTTTCTGTTAAGTTATCGGCATAAATTGTTATACAAAAATTCTTGAAACTTTGCTGTCTCAAGCCATAATATTACCTAGGAAATCAATGATCAACACGGGGGGAATGGCAAAGGTATTCTGGTTGTCCCTGGATCGGCAGCAATACCAACAAACTCCACAAGGGTTACAAGGCCAGTTTAGCTTAAAGCTAGGGACAATCTCGGCCTACAGGCCGAAGGGGAAAAGTTAAAAGTAAACATTGTGTCCAGTTGCGGAATTGTATACATGTTTTCAGCCAAAATGATGACCGAGTAGGGTAGCACTTAGCAATCCACTTTCGTTGTACCCATTTTGATATTTGATTGTACTGGCGTCAAAATCGTGTTTTGACCCAGATTGAACGAACGGCCTTCAGGACTGAAGTCAAGCATTCTAACCATTTGGCCATTTTACCTTTTTAGCATCATTAGTCTGCCTGCAGTTTTATTTCAGGAAGAACCATTTTTCAGTGCAGCCGACAGGTTTATAATAAATTGCAATTTGCATTAGAGATTGCCCAGTCCTTCAGAGCTGCCTATGGCAGAAATGTGTCTCTGGCACTTACTAATTGGGTTGTTGGAAAATTAGATCCGAGCTCTAAGTGGCTAGGCTTAGACTTTTCACGAACTGCAGATCGTTGACAATGTCGCCAAGCGGCTAAGCCTTCGAATATTTCCGTATCAAAGATAATTTCTTGTTTCATATTCACCATGGAAAGAAACGATTCTCTAAATAAAATGTAGCGGGCAGATGTCTAATTTAAAAGAAGAGGTTTTAGATCATCTAACTGCCACTTTAAATTTAGCCTCTTCCTGGGTAATAAATAGAAGTAGATTAGAGTCAAAAAGCAAGCGACAGGAAATGGATGATTGAAAAAACATACAGTTTTAAAATTGGGTGACAGTTGTGAAAAAGGACAAGCTAATCTGTCTGACTTGAGGTAAATCGAACCCAGAAGCGATTCTGATTGGGGGATACCCCAATCTTTTCCTAAAGTTGGCCGGGCTCGCAAAACCCTCTGTCACCCAAGGTATGCTCTTTTTTATAAAAACCAGAAAATTTTTGGATAATTTTCTCGATAATTATTTTTGGATAATTTGAAGTTTGGGCGTTCTTAATGCTGTTCTTTGTCCAAAATTAATTTTTCTTCAACTAACTATCAATTGCTCATAAGAGTATTAAATAACAGTTTTGCATGACATCAACTGACTATATCTACACAGTTTTGTTAACACGACAGTAAACTTTCAAGAGCAATTCAATATTTCCTTTTTTTCTTCTAACTTTTCAACTGTTCAACTGTTCATCTAAGGCTGGGCAGGTTCGTATGTTGTTCTTATTTGTTTAGCAAATCGAGTCTCGGTTCCTTTAAAGTTTGTTCTTATAAAAGTAAAAAGAGCGCATTTTCTCTTCCAAGCAACCTTCACCTCTGCAATCAGCCACGAAGGTACAGCATTCGCCCACCCCAGAACAGAAAGCCGTTGTTCTAGTGTTGAACTTTCAGTGGAAGGTAATTGCAGTTTATTTATTTAATGGGATTGGGCAAGACGTTTTGTAAATTGACTCATGTGAGGCAGCTGGTGCCATGAAAAGATACCAAAGCCGTGACCTCTAATCTTCAACCCCCCTCTCCTGGCACGGTCATGAATATACACTGAGTATTTCATTTCAGGTAGTCGAGAACCCTTCTATAGAAACAAGACCATATATCAGAAACATTGCCACAGTCTTCATGTATTCGATGTAATCACCTGTATCTAGTGCCTATTCGTGCTCCGAACTAGCATATACGAACATTTAAAACTGGTATTCCTTGAACAAACATACATATTTCAAAACCTCCTGATTGATACTATAAATTGCACTTACCGAATCAATGTTTTACTCATCTTTCGCATGCACTCTTCGAATTTTGGAGCAAGGCTATAAAGAATCAAATTCATAGTACAGCAAAGTCTAAATTGAGAGACAAGTTATATTAGAAACGGGGATAGGAATGCACTTTCAGCTGCAAAAAACCTCGCTTGGAGATATTTCAAATAAGTGGAAACTTTAAAATAACAATGCAGCTATAACTCCTTTTATTTAAAAACCAATTCAAAATTCTATTAGATCTGGATTAGAACTAACCTGATTCTTAAGTCAAAGGTAAATTATATTCTATTAAAATTTTATTACATTGGGTGCCACGTTTCATAAACCAACTAACTTACATCCATTGATTTTTCAATTTGTTGTTATCATTATTATTTATTATAAAATTATTTACAGTAGGCGAAGCTTTTTAGTAGGGAAGCGAAAAATTTTTTAGCTAATATAACAGCTAATTAAAGCCTACTATCTATACTGCATTTACAAATCTTAAATTAATTACAATGAATGGATAAAATAATATAGGAAATGTACAAAATTAAAAGGATGACTCATTAAATAATAATATACAATTATTCGATGACTATTTCAAGAATCCAATCTGCGCAACGTAAGGTTTGCATAGTCTGCAGTTGCATTTTGTATCTTTCCAAGTTTTAATCTTTTTTCTTAAATATTTCAGTATGATAAACTTACGATGAACAAAAGAAAATTGTTATAAAAAATACTGATGATTTTATGCAAAGTCGTTTAATTAAAGAGTATGGCAGATGGTTTAATAAAAAAATCCCTTAGGATCCTCGAAACTATAAAACGAACCCTCAATCATACCTTTTTAAAAATTTTCTAAGTCATTTGCTTCCATACCATTCATTGAAAATTCAGTTTCCAAGTTCCAAGGCGGGTTAATGTGCCAAAAGTCAGGTTAATGCATGGGTTAATTTGCAAATTACTACCGTTTTCCGACCTACAACCATATACAAAAGATATTTCCCCCTCAATATTGTTAAAAATTTGACAGTAATCCAAGATTTTGGTTAGCTTTGCATTTCCGGACAGACGTCAAAGAAGAAATTAAATTTATAAAAAATAATCAAATACCTTTGAGCATAAGTTGAACTAAGGTTGTCTAAACACAAGTTCAGATTTTTCTGTAAATCTTGAAATAAAATTTTTGTTTCTTCATTGAGCTGCAAAGAAAAAATATATTAAGAGAAAATATAGGATGGCGTGGGAAAGAAGTTTTGGATGGGATAATATTTGCAAATTAAGCAAAGGCAAAGTCAGATGACTTGACTGTGGGGCTGTCTGGCCGGCGGTACAATAACGACGCCTAAAGAACTTCATAATCTTTCAATATCTTGATATAACGAGCAAAATTATTTGTTCATTTCGTCGACTTATTGCTTTGAAATCTATCAAGGCTATTTAAGACTATTAATAAAAATTTTGAAAGTAAGGAATTAGTTGATAAAATCAAATTGGGTTATTTGGTTTATATGACCAAATGTTTCACTTATTTGCTTCAAGAGAAAAAGTTACTTGATCGATAACATTGGGAGACATATTAGACTGCAATGGTCCTGAACGTGAAAATAAAAAAAAACCTTAATAGCACATTAATTAGGAGCCAGCCTTCAATTCATTGAGCTAAGTTTGTATATCTGGTTCATGTCAGGGAAGGCTTG
This sequence comes from Rhopilema esculentum, assembly GCF_013076305.1. The sequence continues at coordinate 10,743,452 of NW_027019384.1, forward strand.
AAGACAAATGGTTCCAAGTCCAGAAATGAGCCTAAATTTTAGAAGGTCTTCGGACAAAAACAGTAAAAACAAGGTATTTTCTGGGTATGATAACTGAATTCGTTACGTTCTTAATAGCTCTGCTTGCTGTTGTACCAAAACCCAGTACTTAGAGTTTATAAAAATGCCCAGAAGAGCGTACGTAGGAGAGGAACCCTTAATTGTACCCTGAAGATAAGGCCTGTTTTTCAGAGCTCTGCTTAGTTGCGTTGGTCTGATACAGCTTAACTGGAGCTAGAAGATTTTCCGGTCTAATCTTACCTTTTCCGGGCCTGCGGACTCAAAGAGTTTCTGAATCTGAACTCTGACTTGCTGTACATTGTTCATGAGCGTGCAAATCTGAATGGATAACGCGAAGCATCAGGGTGAATGTTTTCAGACAGTGAAAAAATAAGCATTTCAACGATAAGGGTTTAAACAATAGAAGTTCTGAAGCTTTTCTGATCAAACTGACCCAATTGTATAATCAACATCGTGGTAGATTTTTATGCAAAACTCTATGACATAACATATGAAACAATACTGATTTAGTCTATATAAATTATAAAGGTCTAACTGTGACTTCTTCAAACATTGGGAGAACATACTTACAATTGTCACAGTATTGAACTGACAAATGGTCTCGAAAATGTCTTGTACGCATTTTGTGTACTGCCGGGTGACTTTATCAACAGTCTAGAAGAAAAGAACATCAAATGCAGGTTTAGGCTCTTTCTGGTGAAAAAGTTGAATGATGCAGTTGGGTATAGATTAGTAAATATCGACAATATGCCGAGCTAAAAGCCTGGTCACCATTTGGCTATTAAACGTCTTCTACCACGTTTGCTACCACGTTAGCATACAATATTTTTTGCATCTGTGTGGTAAGGCTCCACTTAAAAATGTTACAACGTACTTTCGATAATATATATCGCATGTGAATAATGGCAAGACTCGCAAAGATTTTTCTGAAAATTCAAAACAAGAAAAGAGAATAATAACACAAAAGTAAATGAAAGAAATTTATTAATATCGTACCTGGGCGTATCTATGCAGTAGTTTTGCCTCGATATCCGGATCGGGGCATTCTAGCTTATTCAGAATTTCTAAACTCTAAAAAAGAAGAATTTTGCAAATGCTTTTGAAACCTGTAGTATAATCATTTATTCTAATAAATAAATTCGATCAAAACTACTAATAAAAAGTCTGTTATCTGAAAATTGGTTGCGCGAAATGGCGTTTATTGTCTCTCTTTCATAACTTCCTTAGTATATTAATATTTCATTCAATATATTAAAATATTTTGTAACGCAAATGGTTGGTTTCAATAACTTTCTTATAAACTACATGATAAATTTGTGTAATAGAACTGATATATCTGGTGATATCCTACGAGATATATGATTTGATATGAAAATGGCTTTGAAAAAGCAATTATTTTACGACATACTAAAAGCTTTTTCGTCTGACACTCCTCAGAGCATAAAACGTCAGAATAAGGTTCCAAAAGAACACGATGGAGAATATATAAAAAAATAGACAGAAGGAGTTCGTTTTCTCTCTTGGACTCCAGTGGTAATTTTTCTTTAGGCTCGCGGCACTGATTGGTCAACCATACCGGTCTTGTGCTTGCGTTTTTCTGATTGGCCTATTTCGATCCACAACTGGGTATATATTTTCCATCGTGTTCTTTCGGAACTTTATTCTGACGTTTTATGCTCTGAGGAGTGTCAGACGAAAAAGCTTTTAGTATGTCGTAAAATGTTTGCTTTTTTCAAAGCCATTTTCAAATTCTGTACCGCAAAAAAATAATTTGATATATAATTTGAAATAGGTAGCAGAGAAACAATTCAAAATTATTTGATAAAATCATGTCTGCCTTTCATTGATGAAATACAGTAAACTTCTAACGATTCCACCTTTTATAGGAAAACAAAATATGCACGTGTCGTTAAAAATCTAAATTTTAAAAACAGGCTTAAGCCGTGATTCAAAAATGCTAGCTGTTAGGTAGTCATGGAGTGGACGGATTATTAAAACTACTTTAGTGAAAGGGTAAGAAAGAAACCAAACCAGCGTTTTATTAGAAATGCAAACCGGAATTATACCTGGTTTAGGGAGGAAAAAGTATCCACAACGGAGACAGAGAAGTCGGAGTGCTCCGAGCTCGTCTGGAACTAAAGGAAAATGCGATCGAATTGTCACAAACTCATTAATAAGTGTAAAAGATACATTATTAGGCTGGTAAACAAACATTCACGGCAAAGAAATCAAGTGGTTAGAAAACGTGAGTTGAAGATCGTGGGTTTCAAATCAAGGCTACATCTATGATTTGAATTGCTGCTTCTGAATGCGAATGAATAACTGGCTTAACATAGGGGAGGCTAAGAGCAAAGAGCATAGGGGGGCAGCTCCCACAAGAACCAGTCTCCCAAGTTCATCATGGTGTTGGCAAAGAAGAGGTTTTCAATCTAACAGGTTTCTCTTCTATTGAGGGATCGAAAATAGCAATCACTTTTATACTTTAAAAAATGGGATTAAAACTAGGTAAAATGAGTGAAGAATTTCTTAATATAAAACAAATATTTTCTTTAAGCGTCCTTTCTATTCATTTACATGCAAAAAAGTTGAATTTTCTGCATAAAGCATAGCTTTTGGCTGATTTAATAACTTGGAGTGAAGAGGCAATTGTTTACATCGAGACAATACTCTAAGGGCCCTGGAATTTTCCGAAAAATTTGGATCATAAAATTAATTGGAGGAAGAAAGCTTACGAGACCTTAAGAGGGGAGCAATTTTCTGTGACAAATTTTTCGCACGAAAAATACATTTGCTAAATCTACTTTCTAGCTTAAACCTTTTGGGAGTGTTATCACGGCATGTGAAAAGAATATGTCAGTTAAAAATCATACCCCGTCTCTTTTGTCTCTGTCAATTGCACCATACATATACTCCAAAGACATTTCATCATTTTCAGTAAGCCATTGCATGATGAAATATTCAAACAGCCTAGCAAAATATAAGATGAAAAATAATGCTTTGTGTATGGATATAAAGAATCTTTTATGCTCTCAAAAATTCACTCAACAGCAATCTAGACTTGATATGACTGGAATTTATGAAGGGTCATGTGGGCATGGGATGGGGGCATGGGGGAACTTTCTTTCGTGACTTGAAACGCTATCATTTTTAGGGGTGAAGTCGAATCTATCTTGAGGAACCAAGATTCTGACTGCTAAAAATTTTGATATTTCCTTGCCGTGCTTTTCAAGCAAAAAATTATCACTATTTGGTGTTGGAAAGCAACTCCCGTAAGCTTATACTAGAAAAAATTAATAATGGTTGGGAGCATGGGAACAAGAGCATGCCCGCATGAAGAGTGAAGCAAAAAGATTAAAACTTCATTGATTCTTCCTATTCCAGTTATTTCCAAGAAAATAGAAAATACTCAACGCAACCATTACATAACGGGCGGAGAAAAGAGACAACAGACATTTGGCTAAAGAACAATTCCTAATTGATTTGAAGGGGGGTTGGGAGGCAGAAAATTGATCGTCAAGAAGAAAAATTCAAAATGTTGAAAAACATAACGAGATAAGATCTCCTTCCTTTCTACTGTTAATTCACCTATAAATATAGTAATGGTAATAGCAAGAAAAGATTCAAATAGAAGAACTTCAAAATAGAAAAAACTTCAAAGGTATAAACACAAGGGTTCTTACGTCATATATTCGGGTGTTTCTTCTTCGTACTCAGGGCAGTCTTTTATGTGAGTTTGGAAAAGACCTTTAACCTACAAAAAAAATCTTCATTTCAGCGTGATATTGCAAAATTGATATTCAAGATAAAACATGAAGATATGTAAAAGAGAGGAGGAAACTAAGAGGAGAATACAAGGAAGGGGTTTTCTAGCTACTTCACACAAATATTTTGTGCCTTGATTCACGTTGAAAGCAAAATTTTTACACTAGAAAAGATGTCTAATTTTCCATACTACCACCATGGTATAGGAAGCTAGATAATATATATGAAATCTGGCCATGGATGTAAGGGGAAAGATTCACCTGGAGAGATCATTCAGATTTTAATCATGTATATATTATAAACTTCAAATTGTAAAAAAATATTTATCACCAAATACTTGAAAACCAATATTGCCATACAAAAGCAATTTTGTAGGAAGTTATTTTAATTGAAGAATTGCTGTTGAAGAGCAAACAAGCTTAATTTTTCTAGGTATCACAGATAATTTTCGAGGTATCAAAACAAGTTTTCCATAGGTTATTGAATGGAGAGGTATGCTTTGAAAAAATGTTCAGGCCCTGTTGTTGTTGAGATGGAATCAGAAGGTTTGATGTAATAAGCTAGACTTGTAAGAAATATCAGTCTAAAAACCTATGAGAGAGAAAGAGAAAGGAAGAGAGAAGACGAACGATGTGAGTGTACTGTACTGTGCCTGTTATGAGGGTTCTATGAATTATTTCTATGCAAGGCTAGACGATCCAGCATGGAATTTAATCTCAATATAAGTAGGAGATAGGGGGGGGGCTAAGGAGGAACAGCAGTAAAGCAATGACATTATATCAGCAAGTGAAAAATAGAATAAATCGCCTCTTGCAAGAAGTGTTTAAAATATGCTTTTTCCTTACCTTAAAATACAGATTAACATAATCTTTATTTGTCAGCATTGAATGTTTTCTTTGCTCTGTGCAAAAAGAAGATAATAGTCATAAACAATATTGCACGAGAACGACAGTATTAACTTTTGATGTATATATATCATAAAACACAATAATTAAAATCCAAGATATGAAACATGAATCTATATAGAATCAATTTTTAATTCTATATAGAATCAAAAATTTAAAAATAAAATGAATATTCAATGCAAAAAGCAAAACCAAATAACTTCAAAAATCTGATACAAAACTACTTTATAGAGATGTGTAGCGGTAACTCCCCCCCCACCCCCCCCCCCCCATGCAATAAAACCATAATGTTCTCTACAAGATCAACTCTCATTTCAATTCACTCTCATTTCAATTCTTTTCAACCATTCGATCTTGTTGTAAAAATATATGACACCTGACAAAGAATTCTCAAATGATAACAACGGAATTTTGCAGCAAAATATGTCTTTTAAATTTTCAAGCTCCCCTGTAGTCAGTACCTGTCAATACATTTCCAATATTTTTCTAACTACACATGCTGTTTCTACTGCTCTTCTCTGATGTATAAATACAGTACTACATGAAATATATATATAAAGACTATACGGTATGCGTTTCAGCGTTTGTTCTGGATAAGATTGTGTTCTTAAATTTTGATTTAATTAAAAAGTTTACATCGATTGATTAAGAGATCAGTGTCATAATCTAACAGTAATTGAATTTGATAAACAAAAGCAAACCCATTCTTACCGTCCAAGAATTCCCGCAGATCAGACAAAAAGAACTGCCACATAAAATAGGCACTGACGTAGCCAACATCAAAATCGGCAGGAAATCTGAAAGAATTTGAAAAATTAATTGTTTTTCAATGTGAAAACTTGCAAAGTTACTTGATTTGACATGAAATACAATCTATAAAAGTTGCAAGGAAAATTGAAGAACAAATACTGAAGAAATAAAGGAAGGTGTTTTGTCCTACAGTATCAACATAAGGCTGACCAAGAAATGGTATTGACAAATAAAATTACATGAAAATGCTTGATAAATACAAAACCAACACTTTATTTTCATTTATATTATTTCGTTCGGCCCGTCTCTTTTAACGTTTTTTTTCTTCTCATTTTCACATTATGTTGTACGTCATTTGCTACTGATAGTACGAATTAAAAAAAGTATTCTGTGAATTGAATTTTTATAGTTTGTTCATAATTAATTTGATCTTTAAATTTCAAAATGTTTTTTAATTAGATAATTTAGTCAGATATTTTTAGTAGTTTTGTTCATGTTACAGGTCAAGGGCCTATCTACTTCAAAATGAATGAAATAAAATCAATAAAATTTGCACAATTTGAAGATATTACAAAAGTACAGTATAGCCTTGTTTTGATCTGAAATGTCATTGTGGTTATCACAAAATGATGTATATTTTGTTAAGGGATGTTTATGCTGAGAAAGGTAATTCTAAAATTTAGCTTTTTTTCGTCGTTGGGCAATGTGGCATACCCTGATTATCAGATCATCACAAGGCTACGTTTTAAACAGGAGACTTGGTTAGCAGTGAAGGGATCGTAACCATAAACAGGTTTGTCACCTGTTGAAACTCGCAATAAAAAGCATTGTCTATAAAAAAGCAATTCTTCAAGACATGAAAGAAAGTGCTGTTTTTAATAGCAACTGTTGCCAAACCAAGAAGGGAAATAATAACTTTGTGAAGGTTCTTCCGACAAAGAAGGAACGAACAGAATAAAATAAGATTTGAGTCAGACCGAAAATTTGGAACACTTACTGGTTAAGGATATTTCTATAAATAGTTTTGTCTTCTTCAATAACAGCAACAACGAGTCGTATAAGCTTAAGCCAGAAATCCAGGTTTCTCGCGGGTACATCTGCGTTACCCGGAGAGCGATTCCCATTTTCATCACCATCGCTCAATACCATACAATTGCTGTACACAAACTTATAATTCGACTTCAAGCAATTCTGAAAGAAAGAAAATTGTATCTGTAGCATGACTTCAATTAGATCTTATATGGATAATAATATATTGTAGAATTTTTTAATTTTGATCCCATAACCAGAAAGAGCATCACCAAATGCCTTTCAACGTGCAAAATCAGTTAAATGTATTATGATTTGGCTGAGATATGGCAACACGAGCACAAACTCTCCTCTCCTTAAACCTTGGCAATTTTGTCTCTGCTCATAACTTGAACAGAGCTAAAAAACAATGACAGTGATCCGTTGGCAAACTTCAAATCTTTATCAACCACATCTCGCTCGTATTTTGACACATTTGAAAATAGACTATGAATTAAATGATTGTGCATATCAAGAAGTATTTTATGGTATTATTTTAGACTTTGAGGTCAAAATAAAAATAACGATAATACAGTTAGCAAACAAATTTAGTACCAGAATGAAAATATAATAGTTTGATTGTTAAAAACACGATGTTTCGAGCATGTACTCGTTATCAAGTTGCTAGAAAAGAAACGAGGCGAGCAAAGAGAAGGCGAGATTCGATATATAGAAAAGAATGCGAGATGCGACGCAACCGAAAAAAACAGAATAGGGGAATGGGAGGAAAGTTAGAAAAGAGAAGGAAATAGATATAAAAAGAAATTATTTAAGGAAATTAAAATGTTTATCAAGACCATTAGGATAAAGTGTTTTTAAGCTAAAAATCAAACGTTTCTCCAAAGTCTTCCGTTTGGTGGCATCTTGCGGTGCATGCAAAAAGCCAAGGATGGATATGTCGGCAGTAGAATGATTGGAGGAGTTAAAATGTTTAGACATGTTGCTATCTGCATCACTCTGGTGTTTTTCTGTCAGATGGATTTTGTTAGCAGCATTTCTCAAGTGTTCTCCAAAACGGTTGGCATTTGGTGCAGATGATACAGTAAATTACACAGGAAGAAAAACAGGTGAAGTGAGATCTGATGTGGAAGGATTGGTTAGGTTCTATAATAGTGGTCGATTGGTTAATGTGTGTGCAAGTACGATAGAGGTGATGTTGGCAGGGGTAAGTGCCAAGCTGTTGTGATGTTTGGTTTAAGTTTGTTCTGACCAGGTGGTCTTGTCTCTGCAGAAAGCCAGGAGTGCGGTCATGCACCACAAGATGCCAGCAAACAGAAGACTTTGGAGAAACGTTTAATTTTTAGCCTAAAACTCTTTATCCTAATGGTCTCAATAAACATTTAAATTTCCTTCAACAATTTCTTTTTCTCTCAATTCCCTACCCTTTTCCTACTCTCCTCCCTTTCCCCTATTCTGTTTTCTCTGTTGCATCGCATCTTTCATTCTTTTCTACATATCGAATCTCGCCTTCTCTTTGCTCAGCTCGTTTCTTTTCTAGCCACTTAATAACGAGTACATGCTCGAAACGCCGTGTTTTTAACAATAAAACTATTATATTTTTATTCTGGTACTAAATTTATTTGCTAACTGTATCATCGTTATTCTGGATGAAGTACCACACGCAACGTACATAGTTATTTCAACAACAAAAAACATTTGAAAGCATATATTATGACGTCACACATAAGAACTCTGAAAATTTATTCATGATTCAATTCAAACACAAAAAGTAAATAAGCTGTTAAAATCATTTGCCCCTTACAGACAGTCTTTCCCTTCGGTGATTGGCTAAAGTGAACAATAAGGCTCGAACAATCTCTCTGATTACGAGATTAACGTCGTCTCTGATCGGCTAAAATTACTAATTATTCGTTCAAGCTTAACAAAACGGGGACAGACCCCCTAAGCATCAATTAGATGAAAGCAACTCGAAGCAAAAACTAACGGAAGGAAATTGACATGCTAAAAAACCAAGGACCAAATCAGGGGCGGACACTTGATCAAATATTGGGGGGGGCAAGCCTATTGTTTTAATAAGATGACGTCACATTTCCCATTGTTTTAGAACAAATGACCATTGTCGTTTAAAGTATTTGGGGGGCGGTCGCCCCCCCCCCAAGTGTCCGCCACTGGACCAAATCATACGCCAAAAATTTCATTTTTCACTGGGGTTCGGTTAAGTTTCATTCCGATTCTAAAGAATTTTCCTCTCAAGACTCTATATTCATAATAAAGAATTATATTGCATACCTTAACACATTCAGTTACAACATGAGCAGCTCTTGGTGGGCTAGGTTGCTCTAAAACCTGAAAAGTATTGAATTTAAATTATTCAAACATACACACTAGAGTTGCCAGTGTCTTAAATATAGGCTGTAATTTCATGTTGACAGAAAGAAAAAAATTACTCTGTGTTCTCTATCTACGAAGCATGTGATGTTGTTAAACCTAATTTTTTCGATAGGTCAATAAGAATCGTGAGAAAAGGCTCTTGATAGGTTCAATTAAGAAACGAACTGAAGTGTATTGACAATGAGAAAAGGTATAAATTAACAAAAAAGTTGAAAATAACAAAACTTGACACAAATGCAAAAGAAATTCAACTCAAAGTATTGCAACAACTAAAGCATCAGAGCCATTAAAACAATGGTGATGTGGAGGCGAAAGTTTAAGAGAAACGGAGGAGCGTTGATGTTCCGTCGATCTAAACCCTCCTCGCTTCTCTTCTCCGCTCCTCCCGCCCGCTTCTCACCAGTAGTAGTGCGGCAATGGTATACAAGGAGAAGAACTGCATCACAAACAAAAACATAATTTGGTAAGTGTTACCTTCATTCTGAAGAACGTAATGCTTGTCAATAGATCCACGGTTGATTTGAGATCCGACAATTTCACAGCGTTGGATGCAGGAAATATCGTCTAAATAAAATGATCAAATATGGATAAGTGAAGTTCAAACGCAAAACAACCGTGAAACAAACGAAGAACGGACGAAGAAAGGCTGACGAATTCATGCGGTAAAAGAAAATATCAAGGCAGAAGGTAACGCAAGTTTAACGCGGTATACACGCGGGTAAATAATAACGAAAGGTTGTATACTTACCCTGTACGAGCAAAGGTCTATTCTCAAAGAATTATGTAGATGGTCGAGAATTTTTACGAAATTTTCTTTCTGCAAAGAAAAATATTGAGATTAGGATAACTGCAATTCTAATTCACAATTACGATTCTTTTTAGAAACTGGAGTATTTCATTTTTAGCGACTATTTAGTCAAGTTATAGCGTTGAAAAATATTTGTTGAATTCGTGTACATTGCAATGCTTAACAAAATATGGCTTAAAGAGCATAATACCAGACAGTCGAAGCTCGACAATTTAATATTGAACTAGATAATCGTCCTTACTCGAACAAACAATTTTCCAACGTAACTACTCCCATTCAGGCCTACTTCTCATAATTTGAACTATCGATTTACTTTCTCTAGAAAATCTTAATTAAGTGACGCTAACAGTAAATATAGGAGGCCGTCAGAGACACTCTATTATTGAGAGACTATCTGAAAGCTGAAAAAGTACAGAAAAGATAATTTTATCATAAAATGCAGTTAAATTTGTATCAAGTAATGCGCAAATTTAAACGAATCTTTCAGCAGTTAACGAGTTTAACGAGTACAGGGGAGGTCATCCTTGGAAAACTGGAACCAACCAACCCAATTAACAAAATGTCGTCACAATATTTCTTGTGTTTTGCTACTCTAATAGACTGTGGCCTAAGTTCTCTCGCGGCCTATGGTGAAAAAGGTTGTCACCTTGAAATCAACTTGAGTGGCTCGTTAGCTTAATATAGACATACCCCAAAATTGGTAGCAGCGAATCGATCCGATGCCGAAGCAGCCGAGGTAGCTGTCGTGTGTGCGTAAAAGGCATTGATGTTGGCCAGTAAATTGCTCATCACAGCTGGAACACCAGGGTTTATATAATGAGCAGATAATGCCGAAAAATGCCTGGAAGAAAAACAATGCCCTTGTTGAATTTTGAAGAAAGCTGTGCAAAGCGAGAGTTCGTTTATAATCTTTACGTCTCAGGTATTGAAATTTAGCGATTCTCCTTTTTGGTCTATGACTAACACAAGTATACCTATTTGCTACAACAATTTTTATGTAAACGATTCTATTGAAATGTATTTAAATTGAAAGCAGCAAGAAATGTTGAAAAAAATTAGGTCAGCGATAGAACTAAGAGTTCTTTGCCCCAACTGGGGAATCATAAACATTTAAATTTTCAGGATAATTATGCTTGGTAAATAAGGCTTCTAAAACAAATTTTAGGAAATATCTGAAAATGCAGGGTGTTCATGTCAACTTTTGTGCTTAAAATATTTTTAAAATAAGAATTTGAAGAATAAAGCTGATGCCGATATAACTTACAAGTGGGGGATGATGTTAAAGCATTAAAAAATTAGGATGAATAATAGATAGGATCAACAATAATATTGAAAATGAAGAAATAAGGAAGAAATAATTACGTCATCGCCTGGTATATTGTTTCTATCCCGTATCTGATGGCGAATTCGTTAACTACTTCTAATCCTGGCTCGTCAAAATAAACTTTCCATGCATCAGTCTAGAAAGAGAAATTTGGGATGGTAAAACGGCGTTGGATCTCAATGGCTAACTTAGAATGAAAGGGTTGGAGCAATGAAGAAAACCCTTTGCAATTTTCAATCAGGCTTTGTTAAACAGACACTGAATTCGAGAATATGATAAATTATAGCTTTTCAAAATACGAATTAACAAACCGATCAACCTTTGAAAAGATAAAAATAAGATAAAATTTGATGAAATAAAATAAATAAATAGACAAAAATAGAAACAAAAAACAAAATAAAATAAGACAAAGAAAACGAATAAAGTAAAATGAAAGAATATAAAAGATAAAATAAAACGAAATAAAATAAAATAAAAAAGGAATGCATAAAATGTTATTAAATATAGAATAGTTAATATAGATTTAAATATAGTTTAGAATATAAAATCAAGAATAAAGTATAGAGTGAAATATAGAATTGAATATGAAATATTAAGTACAATATAATATAAACATAGGAAGCCGTATTCACGAAATAACTGGAAAAGTCATTTCAGGAAACAAATAAAACATATTATAATCTATCCAACGACACAGTAAGAAATATTGAAGAAACGATATCAAAAAGGTTGACGCACCCCAAACGCTTTCGGCAAAACGACTTCTCTTCCAGCATTCTCAAAGAGGAAGTGAAACAAATTCTAGAAGTTAAAGATTAAGAAAATCAGTCTCACATCGATATAAGTTAGCTTAAGGGAAAACCCCTGAAGAAATACGAGGAAAACCCCTAAAGAGCTGAAAATATTCTACTCTATAGGCCAAAGAGACAAACAAACAAAGTAGCGAAGTAACAGTAAAAGATATTAAGAACATTTCGAGGTAACTACTCTCAAAAGAATGGTGGTTTGAAATATAGATTTTATGGTCAAATGTCGTTTGCTTCATCTAAGGGTATGAAAGATGTAAACTTAAGGTTTTACACTGAGGAATTAAAGCACAAAAGAGTATTGAATTTGTCAATTTATTTCATGTTTATTGTTGCAAAATAGGATAAACACTAATTTAGATTAACATTTCATGGACTGCACAAGGCAGTTCATTTACTGCAAAGATGTGCCTCTATTTTCATAGAACCAAGTTTTAATCACATTTTTTAATTTTTTAAAATTTTGGGTTGTTTGATTTTATTTTGAAGAGAGTTTCAGATTTTCTACCCTTAGAAACTGAGTGATCTAATACCAAATCTCAGAAACTGAGAAATCTGATACCAAAATTTGAAGAAAAAACAAACCTCATGTAAACATGTGTATTGGGCGTGATATGGAACGAGTTTCTCTTCTCCTTTGATTTCAATGCTAATTCGAAGCCTTATTGCACCAGACACCGCTGACCTATCGGTTCGTTTTTCTGCAAGAATAAAAAAATATCAAAAGCTTCACACAGCAAATACCATAGAAATATTTTCTCTCGGTAGAATAAAAGGTTTCGTTTCATCTTGGTGCAAGTTTAAGATGCTTGAAAAAGCGAAACGTTTCTCTAATGCATTGATGTTTTATCAAATACTGTTACAGCTAAAGATATAAATAAGGGTGTGATACCGCGTTTCAACCATCCAGAAGAGCACAAACCATCTTCTTTTAAGCATTTAAGAAACACGAAACAATTTTTATCTATCATTTATCATTTCAAAATCTAACGATCTTAACGTCTTTTACTTGAATCATTTGTCAAGGGTCCTTGTAGCAAGATATTTGGGAGCCTTGCTAAATATCATCGCTCTTAGCTCCCTCTGTGAAAACCCTGGGAAAGGCACTTTGCAGCTTACCTAGATTGTACCAAACATCCATTTCACCGCTCAATGTCCTGACCTCGATGATCGTCTGGCCAAGGAACTCATCGGGCTCCCGCGTGAACTTGGAGCGAACTCTCGCCTTTAAATCGTAATCTTCGTCCCTTTAAAACGAAGGATAAAAATTTTCGCAAAACAGGAAGAGCTTGCAGTCTAATAATTTGTTATAATAGTCGAAGAAAAGATGGGAAGGCCTATTTTTGTTCCTTTTTGAATGCTATCAGCATTATCCCTGGATATCTGATTTCTTAGTGATGACACGCAGATCGATCCATACTGTGCGTTCGGCTACACTGTGCGAATTCTTCAAGCGATAAAAGAAATTTTGAAAAATATACAAAAAGGTCAAACCCATATTATCATAAGATGGATATCATAAGAGCGAAGAAAATTAAGATTTATGAAAGTAGATCTAAAATATAAAAAACATACCAAACTCTGACTTTTATTCGATCAGAAGAATTGTGACATTCGCTACGAAATGAAATTATATGAAAGGTAAATTTACATTAGTTGTCAAGCCATGAAGGAAATCAAGAAGAACCACTACATTATTTGTAAATTCGACTCTCCTAATACTATGGACGATGGAAAAATTATATCACGGAAGATAAGGTCCACACCACAGACAGCAACAGCAACAACAAACAAGAACAGCAGCAACAACAACAGCACGTAAAAACAAAAATTGATAGCTTTAAGGGATACCTTTTATCTAGATGAAAATATCTCTAAATTTTTTCTCTCAAAATACAACAAAAATCATAATTGAAGCCACGAAATGTAGAATTTAAATAAAATTTTCTTGCATTCTCAAGAATGAAAAAATCTGTCTTCTGACTGGAAAGCTATAACCAGGCTCAAAAATCGAGAAATATTCTACAAGAAATAAAACAAGGGCAACTTACAATTGGAACGTTTTGTCCCACACGGGGTTCAAGCTCTTTGTTATTGTTGCAGTTCGTTTTTTGTTCTTTCCAACTTGTACCGTCACATAAGGGTCACTGGTACCTGGAGAGAACAAAAAAGGGGTTTACTTAACGGTATTCATAAAAAAATACTACATCAATATAAATTTCTTAAAACTTAATCCAAATGTTTTAAGGCGTCTTGTTATTTTCTCCCCCCTTACAAAGCGTAAGATTTCAGCTGCTTTACTATAGATGCTTACAAAATTCCGGGGGGGATGTTTTCGTCAGTAAATATAACATGCAGAAATTTAGTATATTAAGGTAATAGGAAATGCTAATTCAAGTGAAATAAATACAAATTTACGTATAATGCTAACACCAATTCCAACTATGAAACAGCAGTTAAAAACAGCAAAAAATTAAGCTGTTTTTTATTTCAAGTATACCAATACCTGTTTTATCTTTGGCAATCAGACCTTGCGCACTCACAACTGCAAAAGAAAATTGATTCACTCAAAATAAACCAACAAGGTTAATGCTGTTTGAAAAGAATTGCTTAAAAATTGTGTTAAGACGTTAATATATTTGTAAGAAAACTCCTTCTTGAGGTGGAGGTGTTTCTAAAAAGTGCTTCTTAGAAACATTTAGACGAAAACTGGATACGAAGTTCAAATTTATAGGCAATCGGTGAATTTTAGCAAAGATATTCAGTAACCCGTAAATATTAAAATATTCGAGATTAAAGAGGTCTCTTTACGTCATTTGAACCGTTAGGGCCTAAAAAGCATGATAATTGATAGGAAAACGTTTTAAAACTCTCTCAGCAGGCCTAAAATGTTGATGTAGTGTAGATGAAGTAAAATAAGATAGGGGAAAGATTTAATGCGAATGTAAATCAAAGAAAAGCTAAAAGACTTTTGCAATTGATAAATATTTAAAACTTTTTAAATGACAACGCCAGTAATGAAATAATAAATGTGATATTCAGTTCTTGTGAGGCATATCTTCTAAGCCATCCAAGAAAAGAACATATCAGAACATCTTGTGAGAACATATTTTCTTCATTTCATAATTATATGTACTTATTGCGGCTTCTTCCTAAATGAACAGCCTTCAGTTAGCCTTGCTCTACCACCTGTTGGTTGGCAGAGTACAGAGTAGAACAACTGACACACAATACAACTGTTTGGGCATGGCTGAATACTGTTGTGATTTTGAAGCATATCTTCTAAGCCATCCGAAGCAAGGGTGAAGGCTAGCCAACAAAGGTTTGATTAAAAATATGTCAAGGATACAATGATGTGTCAGTAAAGTACACAAATAAATATCTATCTTATATATATTTTCAGGGAATTTAGAAACACAGCCATAAGTATGGACAACATAAACTTTTTTGGAACGTATCACGATTTTCTGGATATAATTAAAACTGAGAAAATTAGTAAATGTACCAGTGATGGAAATTCTCGCATTCCAGACCGAAGTTCGGCTCAAAATGTTTTGTTTTGCTTCGTTCATGTACTTGATGTGGTCCATAGATTGGACTGAAAACACTTCCCTAAAAAAGTCAAGAGATGATGTAATTAGACATTTTAAAAAGCAGCAAATGAAAAAGTACTCTGAAAAACGAGGATGGTAGGCACTCTTATAAAACATCTCGATTTCAAAATAGAGCGCTTTGGAGAAGCATTTTTGCTATAAGAAATGGGAGAAAGTTCTAATTTCCTTCAAAACTAAACGATAAAATCAAACAGCAAAAAGTTTGCTAAAGCATTAATAATATAAAAAGTTCTTTAATTAGCGTGCTTTTCACGGGGGCTGTCCATCGAAGGACTCTACAAGAAATGCTTACTTGTGTATATATTACTTCAAATAAAATTTAGCACATTAAAGAAAAAATAAATGAAAATCGGTAAAACAGGTGCTCTATCCAATCAGTGATGAATAGGTACAATATGTGAAATAAAAAGCTGAATAAAATGCTGCAAGGCATGATGGGACACAACGCTTCATTGAAGCCTCTGAATTTAATACTGAGCCCCAGACTCTAAGTGTGTCCATCCAGATTCTGAAAGTTGCAAAACAATTTGAAAATATTTTACTAAACCTGATCATGCTAAAAACATCTTCTTTCTCCATGACCCTCTTTTCCATTTTGGCCTCGATATGATTTAAAATCATACGCGACTTTTCATCGCTTCCATGTTTTGAAGATCGCTCGACAGCACCTGGGAGAAAATCAGTCAAAGTTTATACATAGCACAAAATTTACAGGATTTGGACAGAAGTTTAGAAACAAAAGATTCGACAATTGAGAGCCAAGAAATAAAGGCTGAGCTTCCTCTGTCTTAGGCCTTATGGAGTAAAACACACCAGTATATTACATGTTAGATAACTTTCATTGCTTCTGTTGCATTTTCTGCATTATTTGGGCAAGAAATCAACAGAAATCACTGAAAAGAAAAAACCCTTGAGACACAAGATACCCCAGGGACCAAAGAAAACCATTCTCAACGGACCTTTTATACCATATTGCGGCAGACTGAGTGAATAAAATGTAAACAGAAATTCCTTAGCAGTAGATTTTTAAAATTGGTCAACTCACGCTGAAGACAATCTGCGTTTAGTAAATCTTTGCATTTTTCGTGACACTTGACTCCACATTCTGAAAACAAACACCAAATTTAAACTAGCTTTCTAACTATGAAAAAAATCTGACAATCTCTAAATTAGCCAAAAATTATAAATGCTACAGATTTAAACAAAGCAAAAAAATACTGTATTCCATTGTATAAAATTATACTGATATCATATTATAATTGAACATTAAATATTTTCTTCATTAATACTGAATTTTCATTGTATGAATCATTTTGCATATCAAGTCTTGAATATCAAGTTCGAAATGATAAGCAATAATGCTTTAAAGAGTCTTAAAAAAAATTGAATACATCAAGTTCTTTTTTAATACCGAAAGATAAAAATATATAAATGGATATCAGAAGAAATACTCTGATGGCAGATGTTATTGGTTTGTAAAGATGGCTAACTTCGCCTGTTTACAACTTTTACGATTAATATCAGGACATAAAAAATGAAACAATACTTACCACGACATCGAAGACCTTGCCTTGCAAGCCCCCACAACAGACTTTCGCATTCATAACAAAAAATTGGATGCTGAGCGGAGAATTTTTCGAATTTATGAGGTGTTGTGCCTAAAACAGAGAATTTTCAACTGAAAATTGGTGAATCAAAACAAGGATAAGCAATATAGGACGAGGGAGTTTGGAGGGCAGGGAAGGTTTAAGGGGGTGGAGTGAACTAACATGCACGGATATCAGATAACAGTTCTCAGATATCAGATAGCATCAAAGAGCTATATAAAAAACTAAAATTTCTAATTCCCACCTTAAATTTTTCAGTACACTCATTTTTTTTATAAGAATCAAAGGTCGATGTTGAGTACTCCAATTTCTTAATGTTCTGGAAATTTCAATACTTGTTGTTTCTTATAAGTTTCTAAATTATGATGTCATGAATGATGTTATGAAATGTTCGTGACCTCTTTTATCATGTCAAGAGATTAGCTTCCGTTCTGATGCTGTATTTAGACGTGGAAAGTATATTTTTATCCCTTGTGTCTTAAGTTCTAGGCCAACAGGACAAAATTTCGTTGATCTCAGTTTTATCACGATTTAAAAGTTTCTTAATTTTTTCTGACTGTCCACTACTCGTTTCATATAGCCAGTTTCTTATAAAAATGAGTGTAATGGTGAATCTTAAATGACAATCGTCCATATTCTAAATGACAATCGTTTTGAGTTCAATCATATTCTATAGATATATACAAAAATATAAAAATCTTTGGTGATAGGTAGTAAAATATATATTATCACTTCTAAATGGGACATTGTTTTTATGAAGAAGATATTTCAGGACATTTGGATAGAAAGTGAGTAACTACATATCGGAGAGGAAAAGTTTTGGAAATACAGAATTTTAAGAGTAAACTTTAGTAATATCAAAACAACAATAAAGAAATCTAGAGAGCTTTTAAATCACATTTGTACACGGCAGGGTGCAATGTGATTTTGTAAATGGATTGCAGTGATTCAAATTTCAGCATTGGCTGTTCTATGTTTTTATCTCTGCAAATATATTTCAACAAAAAATCTCCAATAACAACTTGAATACAAAAAAGCTTACTCGATATTGGGTAGATTAAAGCTTGCAGTGTTTTCTTGTAAACATGCAATTTCTGTAGAAGCGAAAAGACAGCGATTAGAATACAAAATCAACATGGGTATTAATTCAGGGCCGGGATTTGGTTTGATTGGGAGCAGAAGACGAGTATTGACCGGCAAAATGAGGTTACACGACAAGTGACTAACGGTTTTGGTGGACCTTTTTAGGCCATTGAGTCAGAACTTGATTAGCTGAACGAGGCTGCGCTGGACGTGCATAAATTGTAAACAATTTTAAAAAATTCACTGTGTCTTTTTCATTTTAAAATAAATGTTTAAGAGACAAAATACTTATTATAATAGAAATTTAATCGATGTAGCCATAATAGATCATAATAAAGTCAAACTTAGTCGCATGATGACTGCCATTTTGAAAGAAGATTTGGCTAGGATGGGTCGTGGAATTTCGTTTGAAGACGACTTCAAAATTGTCCGGTTATAAATATTTTCTTCGTTTAAAAGCATGAAACTCTTTCAGCTGGGAAGCAAGGAATCAAAGAACTAACTGAAGCAATTTTGCATGTTAAAAGCAAGGTATCGTATCAAGTAGAATTTAATATTGCATCAAAGTACAGGGCTTGGGTTTTTCCCGTTTTTTGAGACAGAATGGCTACACGTTTTATTTCTAAGAACAACCCTTATAAGAAACATCAGGTTGAGATTAGCCAAAAAAAGGAACAATATGAGAAACAAGGCAGGAAGAAATTTAACAAAACTCAAGAAATGAAATACCAGCAAAAATTAAAAATGAACGCATAGCAACAGAAAAACAGAAAGCGATAAGCAAAATAGCATGAATTCAGCATTTATCAAGCACATGTTATGTCCGGATACTACTAGGCACGGAAAATTAAAAAACAAAAAAAAAACACGTGAGGTTGAAGTTAAGCGAAAAAATAAGAAACGCGAAGCTTAAACTGGAGCATTGACTTGATATGTGTTCTTATAAAAAAAGGGATTTATGCTTACAAGTTTGACAGAAATAGCAAAACGCAACAACACAAAACCTACAATTAACTTATATGAATGGACTTTATTTTGAAATGCAGGTGGTGAAATGTTGAAACACTTTTGGGAGATTTGGTTTGCCTGTGTCAAACTTAAAGACTTCACAATAGATAGCAACATTCCACTGAAGAAGAAGCGTGGCCTAGCATTTCAATGACGTTTTAAAAGCGCAGTTCACAAATATTTTTCGTACTGAATAAACGTTTCACTCAAATGTGATGCTGTTTTTTCATCTATGTAAATATTTAACAAAACAACACCAAACACGTTCAATCTTGTAAATAAAAGAAATTGCTGTCCTGACAACACTTCTAAACTTTGAAAAACAAGCAGTGTGAGCAATGGCTTGGATCCCAGCTAGCCACAAAGTTTCCCGATATAGGACTCTGGTTCTAGTTATCAACGCCGAATAACCAGAGACTTCCGAGCTAGGTCTTTTTACTTTATGGCGGTACCTTACCGCCTAAAACCATTGATTGGCTGCGCTTGGAGATGCTATGCCATGAAACATTTGCCGTGACTTGCCACGTTCCCACGAGCTAGAAGAGGCTAGAAGCGAGGGGATATTTCAATGCGCGTGTGTGACGAAATCACAGGGTGCTAACGCTTGCTGTTCTAGAAAATTACGGAGGATACCAAGTCGAAGCACTGTGAACCCTGCCGAGAAGCAACAGCCAGCAGCCTCTTTTCTATGCGAGTTATGAAACAGCTTCCAGTCTCTTTTTTCGAAACAGCTTCAAGTTCTTACGGAAACTCTGTCAAGGCAATTATTGCACCTTGAGCATCTTTCTGATAACTCTACAAAGAGGAGTTAGCTTAGCATGTTTATACTCAGCATAATAAACACAATTCAATTACGAAAAATCTGTAGGAACGCCATACTCACCAATTCTTCGTCATTCAGAGAAGCTCTGTTTGTCAAGTTGGCTCTGGACTGTCGTTTCAGTGCCCAGGCCGAAGTCTGTTTAAAAAAAACATTGCTTTTTATATAACGAAAAACCGAACAAAATCATCAATGTATTTAAGAATGGTACGGACAATACATTGCAACAAAAGAAAAATCTTCAAAACATATCATAATAACATTAATATAACCTTACCTTGAAAATTATTCATCAAGTGATGACAGAGAGAAATTTCTTATCCTTCTTTCTGTACCCGCCAACAATATCGTAAAATCGCATACGCCTATTTTTTATTTTTTTTCCATTCGATTCATACTTGCTTAATTTCTATAGTTTTCGTTTCTTTCAACCATTCTGCTATTTCATATCTACCTAGTTTCATTAAACACATATGAAACTTCTAATTGGGCAATTTACTCTCTTAAAAAACGTAGTTACATTAAACAAAGCCATGGTTACTGGAAGATTGCTATCAACCGATCCGTTACAAGTGGACAGCGATACACATGCTTTGTTCTGGAGAACAGGGCAGCTTTAAGTTTCTTTTCCCTGTTTCACGCTTAATGCGTTTGTCAGGGCACTTCTACTAATAATGTTTAGATTACTATGAAATATTTCAATCGTCATTGAAAAACTGCAAGCAAATTTTCCGCATCCATAACAAAATTAGTGAATACTTGCTCTACTTTCTTCCACCAACAGAAAGAAACTCACCCCAAATATCGAGTTTCTTCGAGGTGAAGCTTCAATCCGAGACGTGGAGTCGATTCCTTCGAAAAATGACTTCCTATAATAAAACACAAAAACTACATTTAAAACCAATCAGATGCTATGCTTTATGATAATAACACAATATTTTTAGAAAAAAGAAATCATCGGTCCGGACAAAATCCCACGTGAAAAATTTACGAAAGCATCGTTCGAATTTACTTTGCTCTGCGGCCGAGTGCACAAGGCGAGCATGCATACAGGTGGGTATTACAGGGAGTGGGACCACACAACAATAGACACATATGTTGCTTCAATAAAACATTTGTGACAAATAGCAAGTGACAAAAACGAACAGAATTTTATTGATCCAAACAAAAAGGATTTCTACTTTTAATATGAAACTTTTTGACAGCATGTTCTCTAGCAACACGTAAAAGACTTAAAACTAAAACAAAGGTTTTTTGTGGACCCTTCTTGAAGCCTTAGCGCCATTTTGAAATCGTCAATGATACGACAGCCAAACAGGAAACCCATAATGAAAGCGGTCTATACAGGGCCATCGCTAGCTGTTCGGAGAAAGAGGTGGGGGGGGGGGGTTCTCCGATTTGTTGGTGAACGAAGCACCCCTGGATAGATAAAAACTCCTCATTTTTGCAATGACAGTTTTTACCAAGAAGGGGGTTTGGTTTAACACCTCCCACATTTCCCCTCCTCCGTAGCGACGTCCCTGAGTCTCCAGATTGTCGAACTTAGCTTGAAACTTTTGCTCGACATGGTCAGAGGAATTGGGCTATGACACAGTTAGGGTTTACTGGGTTTGGGTATTTATTGTACAAAGGCTCGTATTTCCCGAGATTTGTGCAAAATAGGCGAGTATAATGGCACGAGACCATTTTTGGCAGAACATTATCATCGTTCCAACATAGTTTTACCTCAAACTCTTACTTCTGTTCTTGAATTATTGAATAAACGACTGGTACGCAAAATGACTTACGATTCCCTTCTCTTCTGCCAAGTTTTCCTGCGAGTTGAAGACGGGGAAAGCTTAAAGCCGCCTTTACGCCTAAGTCTTGGGGTGTCTTCAAGGGGAGACACGCTGTCTATTTCTTCGCCTGCATCATATGGAGCAAGAGAGGAAGAGCGCGAGACAGACTTTGTGCCTTCCTGAAAAATAAATTTATTTAATAGCTTTGATAATAAGACGTTTTTTTAAATAATAAGGTTTTTTAAACTTTATGCACAAATATTTTGACAAAAATTATTTCTCCGAACAAGGACGCTTAGATAAATACATGCGATTCTGTAACAAGTCCCACTTCTCTATTTAGCTTCCCATTTCAAAGTATGCTTCCTTATTAGTGACCTTCGTCGCATTGCCATTGGGCTTCGTGTTTTCGTTCATTATGGTTTGTTCTTTAAAATATCTTTCAATGCCTTTTCATTTGAACCGCTTCAAAGAGTCCAGGGACAACAACTATGTCTTCTAAATACTCGGCAACAAACGGCATAAACTGCAAGCAGTACACATTCAAATTAAGCCACCCTTCATTATTAAGTCGCCTTCTATTAAGCTCCCCTCTATTTAGCTCCCCTCTATTTAGCTCCCCTCTATTTAGCTCCCCTCCATGATACCTTGGGAAATAGCCCCCCCCCAGGGGGCTTTGGATAGAATTTACGTTAATTTTGTAAAAAAAATTACCAGAGAGTGCTATTGAAACCAACATTAGGATTTTCCATAAAACTTTGTGCGCATACTTAGAAGTTTTATTTTATCAAGCCATCATTGCTGAGTGAACATTCAATCAGTAAAAGAAAGCAAATACTCTGATAACGAGTGGTACAATTATAAACTGATGAAAAAGAAAGGCCGGATACCGCGGCTATCTTACGAGAGCATTCTTAAAAATTCCCCTTACTCTAAATATAACTGGATCCTTTGCCGATTTGAAGTTTGAAGATAAAATCCAAAAAAACATCATAAAAAGAGAGCCTTGTTAGAAAATCTATCCCAAACACGGCGCATTGTGTGTTGGGGCACAATTGGAACTATTTTAGTCGGTATTTTGTAATGGTTTGCGCCCTTTATTCCTTAGAGGGGAATAAACTGTTGGCCAAAAAGTGAGAGGAGTGTCCTAATGTAAAAAAAAATTAAGTCTTCAAAACAAATTTGCTTGGTTGATGAGCCAAAAAAGGGATCTTATTCTTTAAGTCCCTTGGCAAAACCGTTCTGTGGCTAGAAGTAATCAGCACCAAACACTCGTACCTTTAGATCGACGCAAAATGCTGAACTTAAAAAAATCCTAGAAAATTACCTCATGCGATGAGTGAGTTTCTTCCTTGTTCATATACTCACTCTCTTCTTGGTCGTGTATCTCTAAAATTTCCTTGAACTTTTGTCTTTCTTTTTCATGCGCCGGTTCCAGTCCCTCCCCTTGTCTTATTTTCTGGTCCTCCTTGATCGTTCGTACTGCCTTGATCCAGTTATTCCGTGCCTGTACAGAGGTTTGGTCCGCCTCTGGTAGATCGTTCCTTTCTTCTTCGTAGGATGAACGAGAGAGGGTCCGATCTTTCTCACTGTGCTCCGATGCTGAGTCCGGATCAATTATTTTACCGTCTGGAACATCTTGCGAAACCATATCCTCCGTTTTTGCAACCATGGTTTCTTCTTTGACCAGTGTGCGTGCTACGGAGGATGGTGGTGACATTGTGGAGGAGCCATATTCTGAAAACAAAGAAATTTAGTTGTTTCTCGATTTCTAATATATGCAAAATACTAGTATTTCTTATTTGGTTTCATCAATAAAAAGTTATCTTGTTATATCAATGCAAAGTTATCTTGTCATCAATACAAAGTTATAAAGGGAGCCTTAAGTTTTAATATAACCCTGAACAGAATGACATTTAATAAAGGCTTCATTCGGACGAGGTGAAAAATTGTCAACCTAAGTGACGAAAGTCAAAGGGTTCCGATCTTGTATCCCTTGAACGTAAATCTGTTGATGAATCGAAAAATACTAGAAATAACGGAAGATGAAAAAATGACGAAGATGTTGTATTTCTTGTGGAAACAGTTGATAATGACTATTTTCAACGATTCAAAAGACTATTTTTGTGTCTCTTGTACTTTATTTAAAACTGGGAAAAGATGTTATATCTTTTATAGAAGTTGTGAAAGGAACACCTTCCTGACATTCCGTTTTGGAGGCTTTCTATTATCCTCGTTTTTCAGATATAATAATATATTTCGGGTATAATCGCCAAATCTGGCAATTTTCAGTAGTTTTGAAAAGTTACATTAAAAATTAAAGTTAAAGTTGGATTATAATAAATGGACGTTTATTTAATGCTAAACATCTAATAACAGATGAGAAATTTACGCGGACATGAAAATAACGGGGTTTTAATTAACGCAGAATTTTTCAGGTAAATACTATGATAGCACTTCCAGGGGTATGACATGTGATACATCAACAAAGAAAGCACGCGCGTTAATTTAATCCTACTAATGTGACGTTATTGGTCGATGCAGCAATTCTGACGTCAGATAACATAAGATTAATGTTCGAGATTAATGAAAAAGATTTTTACATCGGTGGATTACATATTCTGCAGACGCGGCCTACGGAGTGCCTGGCGGACATCGCCAAACAAGCAAGAAGGCAACCAGATGAAAGGAAATCTTCCATACATAGAAATAAACGGATCTCAAGCTGGAGATTGGAAGGTTTTTATTCATCTGGGGAACTTCATCTGGCGAAATGTACCCTTGGCAGGAATTCGAGCGTCTAGACTTGCCGATGCGAATATTGGATACTGCGACAAATCCAAAGCAAGATCGCGTCTTTGCATCAGTTAATAGCAGATATCAACAATTTGTAACATGGAAGAAGAGATAATGCCCAATTAATAACAAATAATGACTCAAAATATCGACGTGCGTCGTTAAATAGCTGATACTAACAAATATTGATTCAAAATATCGGCGTGCGTCGGTTAATAGCAGATATCAACAATTTGCAACAAAGAGTGAAAGATATTGCCCTATTACTAACAAATATTGACTCAAAATATCGGCGTGCGTCAGTTAATAGCAGATATCAACAACTTTTAACATGGAAGAAGAGATATTGCCCAATTACTAACAAATATTGACTCAAAATATCGGCGTGCGTCGGTTAATAGCAGATATCAATGAGGTGCAACAAAGAGGGAAATATATTGCCCAATTACTAACAAATATTGACTCAAAATATCGGCGTGCGTCGGTTAATAGCAGATATCAACGAGTGGCAACAAAGAGGGAAATATATTGCCCTATTACTAACAAATATTGACTCAAAACATCGGCGCGCGTCGGTTAATAGCAGAAATCAACAGTTCACAGAAAGGAACGAGAGATATTTACAGAATTTTTTAAAAGTTGTCGACACAAAATATCGAGGAATGATTAAATCTTCATTTCAATAATGTTGTACAGGAAAAGTACAACGTGTAGCTGAAAGTACAGCTAAAAAACGATAACTTACATACGGAAACTGGTACCGTTTTTAAAAATCAATTAATATTGATGTCAAAGTTGCCTGGAAAAGGACAATAAGCTACAACGCATAACAGTTTGGTTTCCAACTTTGTATTTCTAAAACAATGAAATGATCTTCCAGGAATAAATATGTAACCACTCGGACATTGGCCAAAACCATTATCAAAACACAACGAGCCTAATCGATCGAAATCTGCAGACAAAACTGCCAAAGAAACGGAAGAAGAACAAAAGCTGCTGTCCCCCATCAAAGGAATATATATAGACCAGAAGTTGCACAAAACAACACCAAGAGAGCATCTTGAAAATAAGGGACTGAATTTACCCTACCGAATGGGGTCGACCATTCAGAAAACGTCTCAAAGTTCAGAACTGCATTCACCCCATCAATATTCTTCGATAGACATCAAGGGCGAGTGCAGCTACCCCCATCAAATGAAGTCAACCATCGAAAAACACCTTAAAAGACCAGAAATTGCAGCTACCATATCAATGTACGTGGATAAACATCAAAGACATGAGCAGCTACCCCCATCGAATGAAGTCAACCATCGAAAAGCACCTTAAAGTCTAGAAATTGCAGCTACCCCATCAATAAACGTGGATAAACATCAAAGACATGAGCAGCTACCCTATCAAATGAAGTCAACCATCGAAAAGCACCTTAAAAGTCCAGAAATTGCAGCTACCCCATCAATATACGTGGATAAACATCAAAGTCCATTGTAGCTACCCTATCAAATGAAGTCAACCATCGAAAAGCACCTTAAAGTCCAGAAATTACAGCTACCCCATCAATATACGTGGATAAACATCAAAGTCCATTGTAGCTACCCTATCAAATGAAGTCAACCATCGAAAAGCACCTTAAAGTCCAGAAATTACAGCTACCCCATCAATATACGTGGATAAACATCAAAGTCCATTGTAGCTACCCTATCAAATGAAGTCAACCATCGAAAAGCACCTTAAAAGTCCAGAAATTGCAGCTACCCTATCAATATACGTGGATAAACATTAAAGTCCATTGCAGCTACCCCATCATATGAAGTCAAACATCGAAAAGCACCTTAAAAGTCCAGAAATTACAGCTACCCTTTCAATATACGTGGATAAACATCAAAGTCAAGTGCAGCTACCCCCCATCGAATGGGTCAACCATCAAGAAAGCACCTTAAAAGTCCAGAAATTGCAGCTACCCCATCAATATACGTGGATAAACATAAAAAACACGAGCAGCTACCCAATCGAATGGGTCAACCATCGAAAAGCACCTTAAAGTCTAGAAATTGCAGATACCCCATCAATATACGTGGGTAAACATCAAAGACAAGTGCAGCTACCCCATCGATTGGGTCAACCATCGAAAAGCGCCTTAAAGATCAGAAACTGCCTAAGCCCCATAGAATGATGTCGAATAACACCAAAGACATGTGCAGCCATCAAGAAAGCGTCTTAAAGTTCAGAATTTGCATTTACCCCATCGAACAAAGTCAACTATCAAAATGCACCTTAAAAGACCAGAAACTGCAGCTACGACATTGAATGAAGTCAACAATAAAAATCAAAGGCGAATAAAGACCAGAAGCAGCTGAAAGCCAAATCGAGAAAGCAACTTGATATTACAATCACCCCATTTGGAGAACCTCTAAATGCCAACATCTGCAGATAACCCCATCTACAAAGCAAATTAAAGACAACAAGTTGCAGATAGCAGTCAAGATCAGATGCTGAATAATCCACTAAACACAGTCGACAACACCATTGTCACGAGTACAGAAACCAAAAGTAGGATCATATACTGCAGATACAAATATTTATTCAATTGTCTTACAGATAGATCGAAAATTGCTGACACCCTAAGTTTAAAGAATCTAAAGACAAAATATGTCCCAAGGGAATCAGAAACTGCATAAACCCCCACCAACAGAGCATCTATTTGATAAAATAACAGAATCTCTAAAGAAGATAGGTATCTTTAACATAAAGGACCACATGACGATCCGAAACTCGCCACCCATCGAAAAAATCATTCACAGCACAATCACCCATTTAGAGAACCCAAAAGACACCAGAAACTGCAGTTACCCCTAAGATAGACTCGAAATGGCAGACACCAATCAACAAAGCTTTGCAAAAATCAAAATCTCCAAATACATGCAATCGCGGATTCTCACACTAATCAAAATTGATGTAATCATTCCAAGAAGATGTTTTCATTCCAAGAACCCTTCAAAAAGCCACTGCAAGCTGAAAACGTATTGTCAACCACACAGATCAAAAGTTTTGTTGACGAAACTCGTAGGCCAAGGCACAAACTGTAATAACCGTAAAAAGAAGTATTTTGCAGTATGATCGACAAGATATACATTTCAAATATAACTAAAAAATCTATCAATTCATAACCAAATTGAAAAAACCCACTATTAAAGTTTAAAACCCACGTAAAATTGCATTGTAAAATATCATTTGTTTTATACCTTTGTTTTATTCTGCGAGTTTTGTTTTTTTTATCCAGTTCTCTTAGAAAGTTAATGATTCTCAAGGCTAGAAATAAACTTATTTTCAAAACTAATGAATATTACTGTTTATCGGACTGTCAAAAATATATATTACAGTCCCTTTTATTACTAGTGACTTTTAATAACAGTTACTAAAGTGTCCTTTTTCGGTCAAATAATGATTAGGTCATTAATTCATACTTCCACAACAAAATAATTTAATTTATTTGCGGGGTTTCATATTTGCTACAAAATAATTTAAATTTGCTCGCAAGACAATATCGAGGATTGAAAGAACTTAAGTCTATTGACTAAATAGTTTTTATATAAGACGTAGATATGATATCATCAACCGAAACCAGTAGATGTCACATCTCATGATGTCATAGCAGTCAACTGAATGCGAACGCAATGAACACCTTGCATGGAGATTTAATTAAAACAAAAAACATTCTACCCACTTTTAAGAAAGTTTATTTGAAACACCTGCATGATCAACAAATTAAATATAAATATCAGCGGTTTGCTTTGAGAACTTCGTGCAAATGAAAAAGCCCTATTGAATTTGCATCATCAAGTTGTCTTTGAGTCACCAGCTAAAAACGAGGTTCCGAAACTAATTTCTTGAAATAGAATTTTCCTTATTCCTTTAAACTGATACCTAATGAAGGATTAATATCCCAAAACATCAAACAGACGTGAACATATTCCTGGAGAGTGCTTCCTTTAAATATATCTTTTTTTATTTAACGAAAATTATTGTTTATTGGTCTGCCATGAAGAGCTCGATGCCGCGTAGGCAGAGCTGTACACGCTTTTGGTGAACAGAACTTTGCAGTTCGAAGTTGCTACTCCGAGTTTCAGCCTTAACGCTTAATGCGAGCATCAGGCAACAGTTTCAATTTCGGTGAACTGCTCATATCTTATATAAACAACACTATATTAACAATATTTGCAGTGGGGAGACTCGTGATGACTGTCTTCAAATAGGTTTAATACAATCAGGCCCACTGAAAGGGGGCAAAGGGGGGAGTGTTTATCAATGCTTAACGAATATTAATTAAAGTAAGTAAACCCTTTTTGCAATTTATATTCAAATTAGAAGAGTTTTAGGTCTATTGTCTTGGGAAAGAAGGGGCCTAAGCATTGGCCTGCCACTGGGCCCGGCGTGGCTCTCTGCGGCTCGGAATACAAGATTGACAAACAGAGAGAGCCGTATGTCCTTAACATTTCGAGACGTTAGCATTGACTAGTGCAATAGAAGACAAAGTAGATTATGAATTATACGACAGATATTGCAGGATATTGACAAAAATGTATTATTTCTCAAATCGCGGACAAAACTGTGTTACTGATCGTGTAGAGGCACATCATGCAAAGATTTTGATAACAGGGTTTCTTCCAATTTTATTATACATTATTTGGTTAAAAGTAAAGTGATGCAGTACTATTTATGAGTTTATCCGCTTTAGCAAAAAAACTACTTTGCGAGTTTTTCTTTCTTTCAAAACATTTGCTTTCTATCTATTGACTGAAACAAACTGAAAGCCGTATCTCTCAAATGCTGGGAAACTTGGCATGAAAATTGAATTAAATTGTGTTCTAACTCAAATTTGTGGTGATTTTCGCTCACAATTCTAAAATTTGTTTGTCAAATCGCTTAGATAATTCACTATCAGTTTTCAGATCAGAGTACCGAAACTGCTTGAACTGGCATACAAATTAAACGTGTTTTTTCTATCCTAACTTTGAAAAATAAATGGTCTGAGGGCGTGCCATTGTCGACATTTTAATTGAAAAGGCTTTCCTCGCAGTATGAGAACACATAACGAATAGTCTTTTACGATAGAAATTTTAACTTAAAAAAACGAAACCAGGAAACTGCTTACTGGGCCTAATTTTATACGAATCGTTTAGAAAGAAACACTAAAAATACCGTCTGCTTATATCGAAAAAAAACTCAAGAGAAGCAAACCGAAAAAAAATACCTTCATCGCTAGTGGAGCATCTAATTGGTGAATCTAGATCGCCTATTTTGATTCGATTCCACTGGTTTTGGATCAACTGGATCTCCTGACCCAGTACCGAATAGCAGTAACGCAGCTTTTCTTCTAAAAGTTCTTCCTCTTCTGCAGAAAGCCCTTCAAAGAGAGAAATAATAATCATGATTACAAACATTTCATCAAACGTTCGAATTGTTAGATAATTTAGATAGTAGCCCACCTGATTGTAAGCAATGGACGTTATAGATAGAGACCACAAAATTGGATTTTCTTTGAAGCCTAGAAACCTACCAATGTTATCGAACATTGAGTCTTACTTACTATAGTTCTTTTCTTCAACCTATTTTGTAAATAATTGTAAACATACGGGAGTTGTGCCTAGATTCTAATAGAGCTGAGTCTACATCCTTAAAACAATCATTCTTCGATGAAATCTGTTGTGAAACTCAAAGAGGAGCCACAACGGGCCTAACCTCCATTGAGAGAGCATATTTCGGTATTTTCTAAATAATATCTTACACGAATTACTTTGACATGAATGAAACATAAATTCGAAGCTTGCGTTTAACTAGGGGAAACTGCGTACCGTCAAATTAGTCGCTTTTTGAAAACACGCTCGCGGGAGCCATTCAAAACGTATGAAAATGTACCCGAAACTGAGACTAATCTGCCCTGAAAAAATCTGCCGTTACAGACAGGCGGACCAAAATAAGTAAGCAACACATTAATGGATGTTCTTGTGTAGACAGAAACTTAAACTAGTATGAAAACGACATGTTTCTGTGTTAACAGTCAAACCTTCCATTCCACATAGAAAAGTAGGCAAAAAGGAATGCTATCAAAATGCGTAAACATCTTTTGTTGCAAACAGAACTCCGTAAACAAACGTTGAACTACGATTTGAAACAAGCATGTGTTTTAAAAGTTGCCTTTGCAAAAAGTCAAATTTTATATACTCCGGTGCTTTCACAGCCGAAACTGAAATGCAATGTTTTCGATTGAATGAATTAAAAACCACAGAGAGCTTTGACAAAAGTAGACATTCCAATGAAAACAAGATATTATGCTGAATTCATTAGATGTTGTGGCGTCACACCAAGATAAAACCAATTTCTCCACATGTCACATTTCGAATAAACTCCGAAAATGAGTCATTCTTTTCAGAAAAGCTAACATAAAAAACCCCAAGTAGCAGTAAAAAGGCTTCCGTTTTTAGTGTCCTTTTAATTGAAAAAGCAATGTACCAATACTTTATATCTTAAGAAATGATATCTTGTTAGCCTCTCGTTGGCCTCTTGTTAGCCTCTTGTTAGTTTCTTTCTTTAGCCTCTCTTTACAGCCACTCTTCTGAGAGGCTAAACCCTTTCCATTCTTAGGGCTTTACTGATTAGCATGAGCATACCCAATAGGTACCCAATGATACCGGAATTACCGCTACGTTTTTAGCCCAATTCCCGATTATCAATTCCCGAATCCCCGTTTAATCGATTCCCGATTCCCGCTCACAAAAACTTGTCAACTCCCGATTCCCGACTTCATGAAATGTATCTGAGAGCAGAAAGCCAAAAATATATCACCCTAGAAAATCAGCTTTAGGAAATTGACTATTTTCTGTTAGAAAGTAAAATCATTTTCTTTCAACTGTACTTAGGATCCCAGCTCTAAACCTATAACTCCCTAGTTATTGAAATAATATTACAACCACGGAACAGTGTAAACTTTAACGTTGTTTCTGGTTTTATCCAATTGTTAGCTTCACTCTCACAGATCTACATAATCCTTTCACGAAACACCAACATGTTTATTCAGGTATTTAGCTGCCTTAGGAACAACGCAGCTGGAAAAACACTTACTCATGCAAAAAATTAATGGCGAAGAATAAAGCTGTAATTTTTAAGCTATTCGCACCGACAAGCGTCAATAATGTGACAATAAATATGGAAATCACATTCTTTATAAGTCGAACGAAGTTGTCAATCTCAATTTTTAAAAGGCTAATCCAAAACTTGATCTACTCTTTTACTACAACCTTAGAGTCGGTGGGGGGCTGCTTTGAAGAGAACTGGGGGGCGGGGTTATCGCAAAACATGTTGTAGAAAACAGTAGCACAAAGTAGTAATAGGCTTATTTCGAGGTGTAAGGACGGCTCAGCAGCAAAGATCGCAGACTACAGATCCAAAGATCCGGGGTGCCCGTCACAAATATGACCGTTATTTTAGATTGAGGAGAGTCGTTTTCTCTCTGTAATTCCAGGTGTAGGAATCACGAGGTGTGATCACATCACATAGAGAGGAAGGACCAGGACACTGCTCGATAAGCAAAGCTACCCAGTACATTGGTCATTTCCTTTTCATGCTGCCTTCAGCCTCATCATCGTTACCACCATGGACAAGAGGCAAGCCGGTTTTACAGTTAGAACTATCAAATTTGACTGCAAATCTGGTCAGATGACTTTGCACTTTATTGCCATTAAGACTTACCGTCCGGTAAACTGAATCGGGCATCGACCAGCAACCGGTGCTTTGTCGCTTGTAACCCGAATGGGGTTTGTTGAAATAATTCCAGCCATGCTCCTTCGGAGTTCTGCGTTCAGAAAGAGGTGTATAAGAATCATACAAGGGCAAGAAAAAGGACATAGTCTTCTATATAAAAGTATCATGAAACAGGGAGTGGTCATTAAAGTTCAAAAATGGAGTTAAAATTTGCCTACTATCGCCTATTTAATAGGCTTTAGTAAGGTATTAGAGACATCCTTTCGATTTATTTAGTAGGTAGAACTGATTATCCTGTATTTCCTAAAAGTCATTTTGTCACTGTAATGATTTGTAAAGAACTGGGAATTTCTTAGAAAACAAATTATTTCAGACTCAAAAGATTGGTAGGCTTAAGTGAGAAAGTAAAGTATGGATTTTGATTGTCTTGTGACTTTTCAGAGATGTTAACGCAAAGCACAGATTGTCAGTTATAACACTAAACAGATCATTATAATTCGACTGTCAAATGAACTTTTATTATTGATGTCTTCGAAAACGGGGATAAATTTGCCAAATCCTTTAAAAGTTCTTGAAAAAAGGAATTTCTGTAAAAACGAACAAAGAAATGGCAGTTGAAGTCCTCTTTTAGCATGGGAAAGTCATATCGTGTGATTGACACTAGGACCTGGCTGGTTGAATAATTGACATAGCAAATAACCTCTGCAATGAGCTCATAAAGTCCGTTGCAAAATACAGAGCTGCAAGGAAGGCAGGAAAATTATAATCACATACCTTCGCAGAATGCCTGATTTGGTATAGAGGAACTGTTGTAAATCCGAGTGATTTGTCCCAAAATAGGCCTTTGATTTTCAGCTCGAATTTGAGGCTGTCTGTCAAATCCTCGACATCACTACGAAGGAGAGGCAATGATTTGTGTTAACTTGTGGAAGAAAATATTAACTACAATGGCGACTGCAGTGTCGATTGGTTTATTTACTAGATTCGTTTATCAACTAGGCCACCTTTCGGTAGGGAACTCCCTATCGTAAATGTGATTCCATTGCCTGGCCTGTATTTTTTAGCAGAAATAAGATAATATTGAAAACTTTTTTCAGTTACTAATGTATTTGTTCAGATTTGTTAGAATGAAGTGGAATTTCAATATTATGGAAACTGGACTAAAATGAACCGGCAAAGATATACATTTTGATAAAACAACCAACTTGGATAATGGTTACTCGACTTAAAAATAAATTTTAAGTCAAAAGTGTTTAACAAAGCTTCGTTTTCATTAACACGTGGCAAAAAGTTGCAATTTACAAAGCAATGTTCGATGCCACTGTCACTGGATCCTATAAAATCATTTCATCTGATTGAAAATAATGGTAGAATTCTTATCACAGTGTATTAATCAACATAAGGGGGCAGGCTCATTGGGGTCGTCCCAGCCCTGTGGATTGACCAAACATTATTTTTAAAAATAGCACGGCTTTTGCAATGTACGAAGAATGTGGAGGAATGATACTTCGATATTATGAATTGGCGATGTGGACAAAACTGATGATGATGATGATTGATGATGATGATGATAATGATGATGATTGATGATGATGATTGATGATTGATGATTATGATGATGATGATTATAATGATGGTGACAATGATGACGACAACGAAGATTCCAAATGTATTAAAAGTCTGAACTTTTCTAGATGCGCTTCCAGTCTGTTTCCCAGACAACTAAGAACCTTTATGTTTTATGAGAATGCCTAAAAAAACAGCGGCACAAGCTATGACGCAGCAACTTTACACAACTCATATATTGGGGCTCTGTGAGTGGGACCTAACTGGGATTTTTTTTTTTTGATATGACGAAGGACATTTTTTGCTTGATAGCATAACACGAAAAATTATTTTTATTCGGTTGCTTTATCAAAATGCGTTTCGCATATTTACAGTTTCTTGATAAACGGCGGGAACTGCTATGACGCAGTAAGTTTACAAAACCGAGATCTTTGAATTCCACTATCAACCTTTGCAGAAGGAGAAATCGATGCGTGCCTAACGATCTCTAACGACCCGCGCTGACAAAACGGTTCCAGCATAATGATCTCGCGGCAGTGCAATTACTTGATTACGAAGGGGAATCTTTCGTACGTAATTGTGAGCAGCCAAACTTTTAATTTCGTAAACTTCCTAGTTGCGAGTGCAAAGATTTCTTTAATTCGGCAATTGAACCGTTTGATTAAGAAATGTAGTCACAGTTCCCCAAATGATTAATTGATCATTCTCGTAACTGTTAGTCTGACAGACTTTTAACAAATTCCCGTTGTTTCTATGTTTTTCCTACACCAAACTACCTTATCCAACGGGGTCTGAAGAATTTGGAATGAATTTTGGATAAACCCTAGAGAAAACTGGAAACTACCTGCAAGCATTTTGCAACAATTTTGCATAGCCTGGAAACTTTCAAATAACTTTCACCGACTTTGCAAAACTTGGGAAAAACTAAACAGATTTGTAACAGTTGCAGTATATTCGAATTTCCCGCCCTTGCTTCAGACTCTTTAAATGTCCCGAGTTCCTTGCATGAAAGTTAATTCTTGCAGAAACTCGTGAAACGTGAAATCGCATATTCCCGCACTTTCTTTTGTATCCCACATAGCAAATTGCAAATTATACATCTAATTACGTTGACGCTTGACAGGATGAAAGCACCATTCTCGATTACGAGAAGTTTCTGATCTATTCTGGCTACCGTTCAACATGCACGTGCAGAACCAATTTTAACTGCCCAACGTCACGAGCAAAACTAAAGGTGATTGGTCGAATCTAAGAGGATGACCACAAAGGGGATCTCAGGCTAGCAGCCGAACCCAATTTAATAGCACGATTATAGACCTAAGTGTCGATTAGCGAACCTCAATTGACCACTTAATCGGGAAACTCACGATTCTCGATTGTTCGTTTGGGAAAATTGGGAAAATCCTTTGATTTTGGCATTCTATGCCTGCATTGTTTCGATTGTCTCCCGCCTTTGAATTCGGCTTCTATGTTTCCATTGTTAAACTCATCAAAATGCCGATCCATTGTTACACAATTGGCAACAATTCTACATATATATATATATATATATATATATATATATATATATATATATATATATATATATATGGATGCCCATCGAGCTGAGCAAAATCCCCCCTTCATGTACTCATTCTTCGTACATAAAAAACGAATCTGCCTGAATAATTTAATGCTTTCCATATGATCTATTTCCTGGTCACCCAGAAATTGAATTGCCACATACCAAAAGGCGATATTTAGCGTTTACTAGCAACTTCACTGTTGACAGCAACAATGAAAGTTATTTCAATGCCGCAATCAGCTGCTAGTTAACCAAAATTACATTTTTAATACAATATTCTCAAATCAAAGTCAGGAAAACATTACGGTCGCACGGCCACTGACCGGAGGAAGGTCCACGAAAAACAATAGAAGCTCCTATGACACACCCAAGCCACGCCCACTTTCTATTATTTTGTGAGGAAGGTTTACCTTCTGGGATGTTTTTGTCTGGAGGAAGGTTATCAACTTTTCTGGGCTCTGTCTCAAACATGAAGTGTTTCCTATTTGAAATAGTAGGATGTGATAATGTCTGCCCGCATTAACGATTCAGAATATCTATTTGTCATTGCGAGCTGTTATCTGCACATGTGGTATACCTCGCGGTGCACTTTGATGATAATGACAAATTACCACAACCCTAACAGACGCATTTTGTCTCTTGAGAATTTAAACTGGTGCAGGCACACTCACATGGGGCTTGAAAGGTTTCTGACGCATATGAAGTATTCCTCAAGGGAATGAAATTTATTGAAAACTACCACCGTAAAACTCAAGACATGTATGGTTCAATTCCCTTTAGATAGGAGTCGCCATCTATCACATCAATGCAGTGTGACCAGATCTAGCATTATATTATGCTTTTACCATATGTTTGACCAAAAATCGTCATTTAGCACAAAATCTGGCATAATCAGAAATTTAGCATAATTCTGGCATAATTTTTACAATAATTATCTGGCATAATTATATTTCTGTTAATAAGATTCGGGCCAACTGGGAAAATGGTGGATGTCAAGTATCTGCATGCAAACTTTTAACATGAGTTCATATTAAGTGCACCAATTTTGAACCAACAAAGTCCATGAGAATAAATTGAACCAGAACATTTACACCAGAGTGCAGGATATCTTAGTTAATTTCCTAAAGACGATCTTAATTGAAATAGCGAAGATGAATGATAAGAATTTTCAGCAATTGACATTGTATAAACTAATCATGTTTTTGTTAATTTGAATTGATTGTGCTGGTTTGTAAACTGTTCAACTTAAGTTGTTGAACGTTATTCTCCATAAATCCTCTATTTGTTGAACGTTATTCTGGGGTTTTTGCTATTCTGCACATGCGCTGGCCGCTCTTTCAAACGAGAGAGCCTCGATTTTAAATCTAGCATGAATTTTGTAAATCTGGCATAGTTTTATGACAATTTCAGCATAATTGCGAAATTGAGATCGGTCACACTGCATCAATGCAGAATACAGAGGTCTATTGTTGTTATACGTAGAAGCTTGAGATAAGTAGAGTCCTTCCCCACCCATTTTCGCTCCATATCACCAAAACCATGGGTGGTACAATCGCCAGAGGCACCTTTTTCTAACCTTACTCGCTAAACAAAATTTGAATAGACAAAGCTCTATTTAAAATATCCATCAAA
Organism: Rhopilema esculentum; assembly: GCF_013076305.1. The sequence goes on from NW_027019384.1 coordinate 10,780,510, forward strand.
ATAACCACAAAACCGCAAACAAAACACCTAACGTATGTCAATTGCCTTGTAGCAGCAGATTGCATCCTAATTAAGAAAGCATTCTCAAATCCGTCGAATCAAGCATTCGCAATATATATTCGCTCGTTTTTCCTAACGAATTTAGCAGCTGCAGAATGAGAATCAATTTCGATAGGTCGCTTAAACTAGATTTAAAATATGAATAGGTCCGAACCATTTTCATTTCACCATGCGCAGAGATTTCGAGTTTCTCATTGCCTTGAAACTGATAACCCAATTAACTCAAGAAAAACCAATTCCTAGATTCTTGAAGAAATCAGAAAATTAAAGAATCTCTACGAACAAAAAAACCTAACATTTCCTACAGGATATCGTAAAATTCGATACCTCAATATTGCTTTTCTTTAACACGATGCATATTAACAGAACTTTTGCTTAAAAGAGCTACGTTAACAAACATCAATTTCCCATTACAGTTAAAAGCAGGTAACGTTTGATGAAATATTACACTATTAGTAAAACAATTAATATTTTGATGCGAAATTCATGTAATTAGCGGGTACGTAATTATGCCGAAATCAATACAAAGACAGGTATTTTTTAAAAGTAATGCAACGAAATTAATTACTTTTTCCGTTGGCGCCTGTTTTGGTAAGGCCACATGGATGGAAATTATTCACATATTTGGTTCTTATTACTGTAAATTTTCAAGAGAAATTGTATTTTGAGTTCATTCACGCATTTTATATCTTGAAGTATACCATAATTTTGACGTTTTTGCGAGTGATGTAGATTTTAGCTACAGCAGATATTTGCGATGAAGAATGATTCACGAGGGCCCGAGGAAATTATTCTTAAAAAAATCCGCAAAGTACGTCAGAATATGCAGATTTTCTTGCCTAATTGCCAAGTTTTTGTCCTGATGATGCAGAATACAGAATTTTGGTTAAAATTGGCACTGGTTTTTCGCACATATTTTAAGACGTGACGGAGGGTAAAACTGAAAAAAATAAAGTAAGACGTTTTTCTCCAGAAATAACTTTACCAACAAAGACACGCAAAATGTTCCTCTGTTTGACATGGAAAAGAATTGCCTCTGTCATATCAAACCATAAAATTTAATGTGTTTAATCACGTAAAGAGGACATTTTGTATCATCCGAATTAAAGCCACACCCACAATTTAAGCCTCACAAGTAGCTTTCGCACTGATGACAAAAGTTGAAGACGACAAGAAACAGAACACTTACAACGCAAAGTTTTGATGCCAAGCAGGATTTGCTCCTTTAACCAGGCGTGTTTCATTTGATTGGCTTTTCACATTTGCTGCCACATAAGTAATTGCTTGGCCTAAATAAATTCAAAGTAAATTAGATTTATCAAATTATATATATATGTCTTCGATTTCGAAAGAGAGCAAATATTCTTTTTATCTCAAAATTAAACAAATTCTCGCACAGAAATATTTTTTTGAAGAAGAGTTGTAAAGAAACTTCAAATTGTATAATTCTAGTTGCATTTCCAAATTTGCTGAAGAAAAACAAAACAAATTTATCAATATATCAAATTAATCAATATTTTTCATATTTAGATTCAAAGATAACAAATTCAGATAAAAAAGAAGTGAATTAGGTAAAGGATTTAAAAATAAACTTACCACTTTTCCGTTCCTCTTCCAAAACAACTTTTCCTTTTTTCACTGAAAAATTTATGGATGCTTCAAAACTAAAGCAATATATTAGGATTTGCATGCATATATCAGTAAGAGAGTTACTGGAATGAAACACTTACGTCTTGCGTAAAAACTTTTCAATAAATAAAGTTTTCCTATCAACCCAAAGAAATAATTTTGAACAACATTGTTGAAATACAAATCCACAAATTTAACTAGCTTTATAAAGGCATTGCTTTCAAATCTTTCAAATCATTGAATAATTTCGATCAAAGTATTTTCCACCATTCAACAATAAGCTGGCTACAGGTTGTGCTATTGAAATTAGGCAACAAAAACCTTTTGATTTCTTCTTAAAGTTAGCTAAATAAACAAAGAAACACCATTTTCTATTACAGATTTGAGAATTGAATTTACGCAAGGATTTGAACAATTTCAATAAAAAGTTGTTGAATGATGTTTGACTTTGAATTATTTTTTGCTTCCTGTGAACTTTAAGTTTATCAGATAGAGAATGCATCAAATTATCATATTCAGGGCCGCAGGAACAAATTTTGAGATGGGTGGCTCCGTACTAATTGATGTCATGATGTTATTATCAAGCATCAGCAAGAAAGTGGGGGCTCACCCCCCCCCCAGCCAGCTCGGATGTGCCTGATATTTCAATCTACATGGAAAATTACAACAGTTAACCTTAAGGTTCAGTTTTTTTGTTCACTCATATACACACTGTGCAGTATTACAAAACTGATCTCAAAAATGCAGCAAGCATGCCAACAAAAAGATAATTAACTTTGATGCTATTATCATGCATCAACAAAACGTGGAGGGCTAGAGCAGGCCTTGTGAGGGGTGAAGAGCAGGCCTTGTGAGGGGTGAAGAGCAGGCCTTGTGAGGGGCAAAGAGCAGGCCTTGTGAGGGGCAAAGGGCAGGCCTTGGGAGGGGTGAAGAGCAGGCCTTGCGAGGGGCAAAAAGCAGGCACCTGACAATCTGAGCAAATTCAACTTTCTAGGCATTCAATTGAGCATCTTCAAATATCATCAATAACAAAATCTGATTTTTTGCATTACGTTTTCAGACAGCAAAAACATGCTAGGCGTCAATAAAGCTCCTAGAATTTTCTAGGTGTGTGTGAAGGGGCTTGGTCAAGCTCTCCTTGCAAGGCCTTGGCAAGCCCCCCAGCCCCCCCTGACTCCGGTGTGCCTGATCTTTCAATCTCCATTAAAAATAGCTATCTTTACCTCTTTGCTATCCTCTTAGTAATAAAAAAAGAAATTAGGGGTTGAGGATCGCATCAGATTCATATTTTCACACATTAACCAAATACTGTGTTTTACCACATTTCAAAAAGGTGACATAAGCTTATTTTCCAGAACAAAATAGTAAACATCAAACAAAGCTGTCAACTAGATATCTATCTGCTACGAAAACATAAAATTGCGTGAAAAGATGGTATGAAAAGAGACTTTCAGATTGCTTTGTACTATCAGCAAATGACTTGTAACTGCCCCTTCCATATCAAATTGGCTAAGAAACTACACATCAATTTACACAAACCCCTTATTGTACCAAATATGATTTTATAGTCCTTTAAAACAATTAAATTTTCCTACTCTCTGGAAAATTTGAAATGATGTTATATTCACATCTTGGAACAAAACAGAAGAAACTGAGATGATTTCTCAGTAAGAGAAACAGTTTGTATTTCTGCAAGGTTTTTAATCTCCTACCCTATATTTGAGGGGTACTTATGCATGGGGGCACTTATTCATTATAATGAAATCAAGCCATTTTGAAATTTTATTGGGATGATTGCCAATTTAAAGCATGCTAAATACAAGTCAAAATATAATATGTAGATCCACTTAAATTTTAACACTGAGCTAACACCTAGATCGAAAACTTTATGAATTTTTTATATTGGACCTTGACTGCAAACATAATCAAGAACATTGTTTGATGGAATGGTGATAAAATAAATTCATGGTAAGTCAAAGTAGATTATGCATGGATCAAAATGGATAGTTGTGATAGAAACCAGAAACAATGATGTGATGAATTAACAAAAATGATATGACTGATAATCCAATTAATAATTAACACTGTCCACTTAAAAGACAGGAATCAGATGTCTTGGATTGTAGGTATAAAAGTTACTGTTTTACTGGTCTGTCAGGTTGAGTTCCCAATTCAATTGCAGTTGTATTTAATATGCAGTAACAAAAAACGATTGATAAATCAACATTCAAATGAACATTCTGTTTTGATCAAAGATAAGGACTGAGCTTTTGAAATGAGATAGAAATTTTATAATAGATATTTTTTACTTAAAACATAAGAAATATGGATCAGCACAAAGCACTAAAAGTTTCTTAGTTTTGGCCTTTAGTACTAAAAGTTTCCTAGTCTGTTTCTTATTTCAGGACCTAAAATCGCTTTTTCTTTTGCAGATTAGCATTTTAAGAAGAATGTAAATGCAGATCAAGACCAAAATACCAATCCAGCTCAAATTCCAAAGTATGCTCTCATTTCTATGGAAAAATCAACAAAATAAAAACTTGATATTCTTTTATACCAGTTTTTTATAGATAAAAAAACATAAAAAAATATTGTCTGAGAAACTTTGGACTGTCATGACAGTACTTTCGATTTGCCATCCACATACCTTAATATTTCTTACGCAAAGATTTTTCAAGCTTTCTAATGTAAAATATTAACTTGAGCCATGCAGCCCTGTAAGTGACTGAATTGTTCGTGCACAAAATATACGAGCCGTTGGGCCAGTGTAGGATCGCAACTTCGTGAGATATGACTGCAAATCATAGCAACAAAGTCGGGAAAGATATCATTTTGCTTTGGAATTGGAAAGCAATTGGTCAGCCTTTATTAGCAGGTATTACATCAAAACGCCTAGATATTGTTTACTAAAGATATTTAATTCCAACGAGTCACCAAAGTCTTCTAACGACTTAAAAACAAGCGTAACACAATTTTACGATTCCAGATTAAGATTCCAAAACGCGATAATTTTGACGCGATTAAATAACCAATTCTCACATTCAGTTTAGGAATACGCCACTTAAAGATGTTTGATAAATAAAATACGCATATCTGGCGAGCTTGTTTGCAAATTTCTCGGTGCGGTAAAAATTAACGTTCCACAACACGGCCGATATGGTTTTTGACGTGGGAAATGCATGGAGAGTAAGTGGCTGGAAGACTCAAGATATTTTGTATCACTCCAAATATCACTCCTTCTTTACTTTCGAGAGCTAATCGCTAAATATTCTGACTTTTCAATATTTCCGCATTGACTTTTCGGTGGTTTTAAAGGATGTTTCAAAATAAACGAAGCAACATCAACAGAACATATTTACCACTTACCGTTAACGTAGAGTTGAGGCATTTCATCGCAATGAAAGAAAGAGATCCTAATTCCAAGGTAGACATCTGTATTTAATGAAAATCATGACCCCAGCAATTTGTTGACTCGACTTTCCTTTTCCCAGTTTTACGTAAGGAAGAAATGAACACAAACACTGCTTTTGATGAATTGAATTGAGCATGAATTGAGCATTCCAAGCCTCGATCACAATTACGGTTCATTGTGCAAAATACCACTACCGACCAGTGCTACCGACCAGTGCTACCGACCGGTCTTTTTAGTTCCTAGGGGGGCTATCTAGAGGGTGGGGGGGTTGAAAGAATGGACACCCCAACAGAGTGATAGACGCAGGGGTCGATGGCCCAGGGGGTTATACCTACCACCGCTGCAAGAAAATTAACAAATGCCCATTTTGTCAGAAGACGTGCCGCTATAAAATGAGAAAGCAGGGCTGTGGGGAGTGGGGGGCAGAGGGGGTAGTTTGTCCTGGGGCTCAATGTCCAGGAGGCCTCCTGAAGTTATAAATTTCAATTTTAAAGTGGAACCAATCAAACGTAACAGAACAGAAGTATGTCAAAAACTAGTGAAACCTTTTTAAACGATAGCAAGAAAATTACTACTTGAAATATAGCTCCTGAATTGTATTTTAAGTTAATCTTAAACAAGAATCTCGTCTTTTAGTTTTACCCCTAGAGCCTCAAAAACCTCCCCGCGTTATATTTTGGAAGTGAAATTTCCCATTTTGTCAAAAGGGATCACTTTTTGTCAGAATAAGTACCACTTTGTCAGAAAAAGAACCACTTTTGTCAGTCCGTAAAGCTTCCAGTGAAATAAAAGCTAGACAGTACTGTACAGAACTGTACAAAAGAGTTATTAACTAAAAGCACAGGGCAATATAAATTGGAATACCACAAAAGATAACTCTGTTTCCCGCCGGCCGGCCAGCACAACCTCGCATTTGCTTTTACCATACTTCCTGCACAATACTGGGTCGGGAGGGTAGGGTTGCTCTTAATAGAGAGGAAAAACATTCCAAATCACTGCTTCGATGGGAGGGGCCAAGTGACAGTAAGCTCGATAAAGCTTTAGGATGATCCTATCAATATTCGATTGATAGTTCGTAACTATCTTCTTCGCGTTTTTTTCCTAAATATATATTGTATTTACATTAATAACTTTTGGCAGCACTCTTGAAAGCCTTTTTCAGTACTGGGGTCAAGGCACCAATTTCGGCTATCCACCAAACCACTAACCTACGTTCCCTTTCTCGAGAATTCTAAATTTCGATGTTTTAAGGAAATCCTGGTTTCCTTTCTGGGCTTGGATTGTCAGATGCTTACTTTCATAATCCTTCTTACGAAAAATTTCTTTGTACGAAAGATTCTAGGGAATGTTCTTTTCACAGTCTTTCTCCTATTACCTGCATTAACCTCAACCTCAAAGTTCCCTTGATCGAGACTTTTGCTAAGATCTTTTTATTTCCTTACAAGCTTCCTTTTGTCAAATAACATCGTATTAAAGAATTGTGATTAGATTGTCTTTAAGGCTCTTTCTTGTAAACTATATAATAAAATTCCTTTGGTCAGGATTCAAACGCTTAAAGAAGTTTTGCTTCATGAAATAGTTTCAAGTTTTGTGTCATAAAATTCAAAGCAGATGTTCGCAAAGGGTAAAATTTTTCATTCCCATCATCAAATTTTACAAATTTGTTTTTCAAAATCTCTTTGGTATTTGTCTTTAAAGTTTCTTTTTTTTAATCAAATATATTTAGCTAACTTGCTGGAGCAATAATTTCTAAAGACATTTCTTTGCATTAGAGCTCATGAAACTAATAGTTTTCCAGAATGTTGACTGATTCATTTAGTCCAGAGGTGGCGCCAGAAATCTTCTGACAGAGGGGCTGGAGCTTCCGACAGGGGGGGCTAAAATGACTAAAATAAGCAGTTTTCGTACGTTATTTTGTCAAATTTGCTCCAAAAATAATCTAAAATTTCCTCCGATGGGGGGGGGGCTAGATGCTTCCGACGGAGGGGCTGTAGCCCCCCTAGCCCTCCCCTGGCGCCACCACTGATTTAGTCTATATTATCTCATACTTTCACTAAATAAAGGAAGAGAGTTTCGTATCCCTATCAAGTATCCTCTGCAGTGTGCCCAGGATTAAAATTGACTGCTCCCAAAAAGAAATTTTGTCCTTAATTTCTCTCTATGTTGACCCAATAATCTAAAGAGGGTAGTGTACACTATCGCAATATCTATGCTCTTTGTGAGATCATCTCTGATGAAATCGCAACGTCGATATAAGTAAAGCATTCTAAGATGCAGCGACAGCAGCCGTCACGGCAACAGCTGCCATGACAACAGTTATTATACCTGCTTGCAATAGAGATGAAAATTGGAGGAGCTTCGGCGAACTCCCTCCCGTCCCTTCCATGTCGTGCGGGTCTCAGAAATGCCTTTCTGTAAACAACTGAGATTGCACATGGGCGTTGGTGGTATTTATATGTGATGTTGCAAAAGATCTTTTGTTTTTCTTTGAAGCAGCGGATAGAGACAGCCAATCAGGAGCTATCTCCAGTTAGAATGAATTAACCTGTGCTGGCACAGTGAGCCTCGATGCGAAGAGGAGGTGAGAGAGAATACTTTGGAAGAAGGCTCTGCTGTAGGCAAGTTCAAGAGGACACACATCACAAGACTCTCTGTTGTATGTAGAACTCATTCAAACTATTTGACGACACAAAAAGATTGATAAGAAATTGCCCATTCATGAGGAATCTGTAGTATAAAGGGTGCCATCACAGAATTTGTCCAACCAAATTTGAGCCCCCCAAACAAAAATCTCTTAGAATTTTAACAAGGTGGCTGAGCCACCACCCACCCCATCCACGTCAACAATGTCCCTCTGGGAAAGGCAAATGGTATCAAATGAGTCTGAGATTTGTGAAAGGAGAAATGGGCCAAAAGCTAGCAAGGAAATGCTTATTTCATAAGTATTTGGAAAAGTTTGCAAGGAAATGGCTGCAGTGCTAAAAAGTGATCTGTATCTATCCAAAGCACTCTCTTTTAATAAAATTAATAGTCATTTTATGTGTTATTCTTGTATTAAAACTTACCAAGATAAATCTGCCAACATCAACGTTGCCACTGTCTCTCATGTCCGTATTTGAGGTGTTTAACTCTTCTTCCCGATATTCTGGCTCAAATTGGTAAGGTAACACCTTTCCATCTTGAGTTAGAATATCTGGAGAGCCACGAGAATCATCATCTGCTGATAGGGAATCTGGATAAAAGTCCGACATTCCGAGGCAAACACTCGAACAGAAACTTTCCGTGTCGCTTGAAGTGCTGTCTGCCATTTTGAAACTTTTCATACACGCTTTAGAAAGCCGATGATCCTACCGTGAAAGCAACCGAGACCGAAAATCTGTGTGACGTCAATCCGAAGTGCTCCGATAATGGCGTTGAAAAACAATTCAACTCAACGACCAATTTACAAATGCTTATAACTACAAAACGGTAAGAGATATGAAAAAATAATAGCAGGTCCGTTTTCAGGAGGCCAGATTACATCGTAATCGAAAATAAAAATTTTGGGCTAGAGTGGCCCTTTAAAGGCAGTTTGTCCCCTTCGTGATGCCCAGGGAAATTGCACTATTGTGGTTCTTCATTCTGATTGTTTATTTGTGCATTGAATCAACGATGCCTGAATATCGTGGTCATGAAAAGAGATACTGAGAACAATGGGGGTCATACTGCCTTTAAGATCCAAGTTAAAATTTTTGATTTTTGACAACAAAACCTGAAAATCCTCTGAAAATATAAAATTAGTTAAATATGTTTGCTTAGTGATTGTGGCTTGGTCCATAAAGTTTAGCAGAGAGACAAAATAACAGAAGTTTGGCAAGGGAAGAGCTTGTGCTTATGTGACCATATCTCAGCCTAATTGTGAAGAATTTAACAGAACTTACACATGTAGAGATCTTTCATCATGGCCTTTTAGGATATTCAGTCCAAAATCGAAAAATTTCAAAATATCTTAATGATGTCACCACTTAAAAATTCGATTCAACAGCTTACTAAAATAACCACTCTTTTAATGGTTTTTCAACGGTCAGTACAAAGCCGAGGGGCTAGGCCAAGGCATGTAAACATATAAAACCGAACAGGGTCATTTCAATAGTAGCTGACTTCAGTGGCGTACCCAGGGCGGTAGTAGTGAGGGGGTCTGGGGCGCAGCCCCAGAATTTTTCGGCACCACGCCCTTCAAACACTCGCAAATGCGGGGAAACGCCCCTTTTGCAAAATTTCCCCCTATTTTTTGATTCATTTTAGCTACGGTAAATAGCAAAGCATTTTAGAATTGTTATTGACACAAGCATACAGTATACTACCCCCCCCCCAATTCCCCCCCTTGGGTACGCCACTGGCTGACTTTAGAACAGTGATGTAAAGACAGGGATCACTCTTTGTATCTCAGTGACTGCCCAGAGCTTTAAATCTATCAATGCTGAATCAAATGCATAACTATTTCCAACAAAACTACTTCAGTAACATAAACAAACAACTGTTACAGATATTAAACATATAAAAATTTGCAAACGTTCTTTCTTCATGCCCTTTAGCCTAATCCACACGAACACAATTCTGGTTACTAAAACTTATGTCTGCCAACTGAGTTAAGGCCCCTCGTGTTTGCCAACTGTGGTTATTGTGGGATAATTGGCGAGATTAATATATAAATCCTAGAATTGTGTTTACACAGGAAACCTCACTAATGAAAAAACAACGCAATTATGTGCTGGGAAAAAGAATTATTCGATATTAAGGAGACATGACAAGGGCTTCATTAACCGATCATTCGCTTAAAGATATTAAAAGAAACTCGCTCATCTCCGTAGACGATCCAGAAATCTAGGTTTAGATTTTCATAAAAACATTATAATTTCAACTTTCATACTCATCTTAATTTGGTTAAAAAATCGTCAGCACGTAATGACTACTCCTTCGGGGTATGGATCTGAAATCTCACTTATAACTATTCGCTTTGCTTCGAAACCAGCATTAATACGAGAGTGAATGTGGGCAGCTCTATCTCTCCGCTAGCAACTTTATGAATTATGCTATAAGTCTTTTCCCGTTAACAGTCTGTGCTCAACACACGAAAATTCTATTATTTGTGTAAGCAAATCTAGCTTTGTTCGAGAAAATATTGTTTTCAAATGTAAATAACTGGATACTCAAAAATATCGAATTTGCCATCATCAGCCAATTGGGCAAAAATTTAATGATATCTACATGAAGCATCAATGGCTAACTGTAGTTGTCCGTTGGCTGTCCGCTTAATGAACATCGGCATACCGGACAGGAGTCGTGCTGCAAAAGATAAAATCGTGGAAATTACGTTCATGAAGTTTTTTCACTGCAATATCAACTGCATACAATTTAAAATCTCTTCAATTAAAAAGCAATACAATGATTTGAGTGTGCATGAAAATTTTCGGATGAAAAGGTGAGAGAATAAGAAAATTTTCAAAGAAATATGTTGGAATAAAAGGTTATTTTGTTTTTAATGGCTATGAAAAAACAAACATTCAGAAAAACGCGATTAGCCTATTGCGATCCACATCTGGGTTTATATTTTCCATCTTGTTCTTTCGGAACTTTATTCTGACGCTTTTTACTCTAAGGAGTGTCAGACAAAAAAGCTCTCAGTATGCTGAAAAAATGTTTGCATTTCTTCAAATTTTGTACCGACAAAAAACCCGTTGTAAACCCTTTACAAAATTTACTATTTCAACTTCAAGCAAAAATTCTTGCACACTTTTCTAGAATCATGAAATGTACCTTGACAGCTATGCAGAATATTGTCAAAAATATTTCCCTGTTTCTGTCCACAGACAAATAGCAATTTACGGACCATTCTACTAATATTGTACATAAGAAACCACTCACCAATTGAAGCCAAGGTTTTACACAGTCCGAGTGAAACTTGTGGTTGCATGATAATTTTAAAACTTGTTCATGCAATACAAATGAATCTTTACAAACAGCGCATTCAAGTTCATTATCTAAAAAGCAAAGAATTACATCATAACATTTAAAAGTGCACCATACCATTAAAAATATTTTTGTCGATATAGTGTTCCATTCATCTCTTTGGACATCATTTGACAAATACTCTAAAGAAAAGCACACTTTAGCAACATGCGATATGTTCCTGTTTTTGAACGCCATTTCATTCTTCATTACATAAACATTTAATCATTGATATGATATGATATTATATGATATGATATGATATGATATGATATGATATGATATGATATGATATGATATGATATGATATGATATGATATGATATGATATGATATGATATGATATGATATGATATGATATGATATGATCGATATGATATGATATGATATGATATGATATGATATGATATGATATGATATGATATGATATGATATGATATACGATATGATATGATATTATATGATATGATATGATACGATATGATACGATACAATATGATATGATATGATACGATATGATATGATACGATACGATATGATATGATATGATACGATACGATATGATATGATATGATATGATACGATATGATATGATATTATATGATATGATATGATATGATATATCATATGACATGACATTAATTCATCATTGTGACAAAAAATAAAGAACATAGGACTTACCAACATCTTCTTGTGAAATTTGAATTTTTGGTAACTTGTCTATATTTTCTTTATCTGCAGGAGGAGGACCAGAACCTTCTAATTGATTCAGCAGCTACAAAGAGTATATACAATCAGATAGATAAAAGGTATAAACAATTACATTAACTACAAAAAGTTTCGTCGTGACAAAATTTCGGATAAATATTTTCATGAAATTTTCTTCGACGAAATTCAAAATGAGACGAAATTTGGTCACGACAAATTCTTTGCATTTAAGATTTTTGAGAATTCGCAAAGAAAAACTCCTACACGAGGTTAGGAATCAAATTAATGTATCCTCTTTTTATCTCTTCAATGTCAACTACGTCCTTTTCCTCATTTACATCGTCTTCATAATTATCTTTATCGTTGGGAATCATAATAATCATCATCATTGTAGGTTCTTGAACTAACCTCGTTATCACTATTGCTCAATGAAAATAATTCTGGCGTAGCGAGAGGAAGGCAAGAGGGGCGGGTGCCCCCCATAGCAAAAAATTTCTTTGAAAAAGGGCGTTTTTGTCGTTCAAAAGGGTGTGGACTCCAATTTTCCTTTGGTTAACTCGCTTTTGCCCCCTCCCAATCTTACACCCTGGTTACCTGCTCTAACTGTCTTTTGACGCAGGTTTCAAAAGATTCCACCTCTGTCCTTTAATATTCAACTGTACTATTTCTTTCATTCGTTCAAGGTATTCGCATTTTTTAACCCGAATTTCAAACTCTACAGAAAGCAAAATTTCTCGACCAACCTTTTCTATTGAAGATGGTCTTATGCTTTCTGAATCTTATACTTGTATTCACACTTATACTTTTAAGGTTACGGTAAACGTTTTCTGGATAAAAACATCAATTTTTCGATTATTTCACATTCAAGTAGCCAAACTTTCAAGGCACACAGTGATACCAACTTTGAAACTAACAGACATTTTGAAAATGGAAAAAATCCCATGTAAACGAAGGTTTCCATAATTTCTTTATCAAAACTTTTAGTTGAGGCCTGAAAATCTCTTGACCTGTTAATCCGATTATCGTTGCTTTGGGGTTGTCTCATGTCTCATTTACAAACGCGCATGGCACATCCATATATCCAATGTACGGCTGTCATTGGATATTTAAACAGGATTATTGATCTTGAAGCTTCAATTGACTTGACCCGGATTACACTGTGGTTTACGAGTGTACCTTGCAAGTGCGATCAGTAAAATCCCGTTTTCTCAGGGCTTACAATTCGTCTACATACAGGTACGAAAAAGCTATTTTGTACCCAAGGAACCAATCGAATGGCTCAAAAATTTGCACACGACCAGAACAGATGTCGGGTAACCAAAGTATGTCTCAAAATTTGTGTATTTGCTCTGGTCTGTCTTTTATAGACAAATACATCTACGAGAGGGAAGAAAAATTGTTTGGCAATATTTGACCTGGTATAGTTTCAAAGGGAAGGAGAACTTGAAATATCTGAGATAAGCTTTGGTAGCTTAGGATCTTCGCTTTCTGCTGATATAAGTAAGATTTTGTTACCTCAAACGCAAGGGTACAAAATAGCTTTTGAAGGTGGTACAATCATTTAAGCAATAAATGTGCATGGAAAGTATAATTTTACCATATTTGCCAATTATTTTTATATGGTTGGAATCACCACATTTTTGTGCATCAAATGATGTATAGTTTAATCTGATTCCGTTAATAATTTGGCTTTTAGGGAGAGAAAACCAAATATTTTGTCAAAAACGTTTACCGTAACCTTAATTATACTCTGTTTTTAAACTTTCATGCCATAGAAATATAGAGTAGAGATTCCTTGAATGCTAAAAGAAACTCTTTTGATCTTTTTTGCCTTTAGCAGTTGAGCAAAGTTTGAATATTCGATCTGTCTATCGAGATTTGAAAGTGCTGCAATATATTGCCAGCAGCCAAGCATCATGAGCATTGATTGGTCAAAAGTAAGCCAATGAAACCGTAGATTCTCACGAAACATTTTCAGGGGCACAAAGCAGTACAAGACTCAGGGCTGCCTGCTCCTGATTATTTATTTTACATTTCATTGTATATACAGGGTACGATTAAGGTGGCTGCTATTAGTACTGCAGCATAAGGCCTATTTCTGAAATAGGCCAAGAAGAAAACAGACAAGATTTTTCCTGAAAAAAATTACTCCCAACAATAGGTTTTTTGTGCTGCAGCATTAGGAGTAAATTGGATTCAATATTGACGGCTACTGCTAAGAATCTTACACCTTGAAAATTCAAGTGAGGACTACATACCTGTGAAATTATGTTGTCAAGACCATTAGGCCCCCACACGTAGTCACCCATATTTTGATGAAAAATTCTATTGCTGCAATGAGAAATAGTGGGATTTGCAAAGAATTTGTATTTGGCATCAAAATAGCTCAGTAATACCAACTACAAACAGGGCCTCCGCCATGGATTTCAAAGTGGGGGGGGGGGTGCTAAAAATAGAATAATTATCCTAAAAATGTCGCCCACCATGGTTAGGCGACGAATAAAATTTTAGTTTCCAGAGTCTCCAGAATGGCCCCTAAATCTCTAAATCGATTTCTGAGGATAATTTCCATTTTACTTAAAGACTCATTGCTAACAATGGGCCTTTGCGAGCGTGGCGACGGTCCAAACAATGGCAGTAATTGATTTTAGACAGTCTAAAAATGCATTATGGGATGCTTACGTAGCGCAATGGCTCATTGTTATCAATGAGTCTTTAATGTGAAATGTTGTGAAAAACGCAACTTGTCTAAGAGAATCTCTCGAATATAATAACAAGGAAAGTGGTCCAGATGTGTTACGGCACAGTTAGAATTCTGATAATGGAAACTATTTCTATAACTTTAACACAACTCGCTTAAAGAAGATTTTCTGCATGCTCGTAAGTTGACACAGTTATAAAAAGTAATGTCTCATTGTTTGCTCAATACAGTAATTCTATTGAGTGGTCAAGCTAGTAATTGGTATTGTGTTCAGCTGCGAATTTGTGCTTTGTGTTGATATTGCTGATGCACGGGGATTTGTCACTTTTTAGTTTTTTGATGCATTTTTAAACTAGAGAAGGACTTCAACTTGTTATTTTTCTTTCATTTTTTTCATTTTTGGCATTTCTTCTATAAACCCAATTTCTCAATTCATACATAAATGTTTTAAGATAAAGCCTAAATAGGGTGCGTCACAATTACCCTTTTCATTTTTAATTGAGTCATTTTTTGCTTAGCAAAAAAGGGGGGCTATATCCCCCCAGCCCCTCTTTGGCGGGGGCCCTGACAAAGATCTTAAAGATAATCACCAAAAGATAATAAATAGCAAGAATAAATGAAAAGAGTGGAGTGGATGAAAATACAAAATCATAGCATGGTCTCGATAAAGAAGCAAAATAATACAACTATGAATTGCAAGATCTAGCCAATATCTTGTGAATCTATGATGTATAATAAAAGAAGCTTACAAGGTCATAACTCCTCCACCTCCATCTCGCTCCATTATTGCTGAAGAGAGAAAAATACCAATAAACAATGAACGGCTTTCTTTTGTTAAAGGGGGCCTATGCACAGGGAACAGTGGTGGACACCTTGGGGCGTGGGAGGTGGTCACCGGACAAGGTCTTTTGTTCTAAAACAACAGAGAAGTGTGACATCATTTTGTCTAAGCAAGGCTTGCCCCCCCCCCCAATATTCGACCAAGTGTCCGCCCCTGACAAGGAAATCTCTGCAACACCAGGAACAGAATTCACAGACTTTGAGAGTATGGTTACAGATTGATAAAATTACAAGGTGCAATAAATCATCTACAGAAACAAGCAACTATGCATCTATATACAAGAAACGTATTAAAATATATAGTTAAAAAACTTTGGGCAAAAAGCTTAAAAGAAGGGGGCAACATTAAAAAATTCTTGGTATTCATAAGCCAGAAAAGCAACAATCACTGCAACTGTTAAATATTCAAGCTTATTTCAAGCCATTTTCTATTCATTTATGAAACAATCTACCATCAATGATTGCAAACCCCGCTTTCCTCCCCCCCTTCTTCCCCCTTCCTCCCTTCCTCCCCCTTCCTTACCCCTTCCTTACCCCTTCCTCCCCCCTTCTTCCTCCTTCCTCCGATTTCTGCAACCCTTGTGAAAGATGTAGGTCAACAAATGAGGCCAGCTAATACACTGGTTTGTACAGCAGTTTCTTTCAAATATTTCATCTGGTACATTCTATGAATATTCAGTGAAAGATATGAATGACAAATAAATTCCCATAATAATCTTCATATCTTTGCTTCCATTTCATGAAGGTTCATGGCCTCAATAATATAATCTTGTTTTCAATCAAATTCCTATCACTTTAGTGGAACACAATAGGAGAGGCCATGACATTTTGTTTGTATTTGTTACTACCTAGCACCCGAAGGTAGATTTTTAGAATGCTGTGCTTATCGAGCAGTCTCCTGGTCCTTTCTTTCGATGTGACCACAACTTGTGATTCCTATGCCTGGAATTGCAGAGAGCTGACGACTACATAAAAGTTTGGTCTTGTCAGCGACTTGAATCCCAAATCCCAGATCCTTGGAACTGTAGTTTGCAGCTCTAACCACTGAGCCATCCTCACACCTTTAATTTCAGTACCAAGAATTATATAGCAGGCATGTCAAAGATAAAGAGAACTATATTTCTGAATTTGATAAACACAAACAATGAAAAAGAAGAAAGAGTAAGAAAGGAAGCCTTGTTTCTTACTTACCTGTAACACCTAAATTTGAGAATAACTGATGAAAAAATCTGAAAGGAAGAAACACAAGTGATTAAAAAAATAACAATAATATTTTCAAACAAAAAGAATTTATATTGAAAAAGGAAAGTGATGTTAAAGCTTCGCTACATAATTTGTTTATTGCAGAAAATTAGTTTTGAAGCATAGAAATCGGAGTAAAAGTGGTTTAAACCAATATTAAGAGGAAGGAAAAGGAATTTTTTATGTGGAACAGCATGGATGATGGTCTAATGATGATGAATGTCTAATCAAGTCTGAAAATCAAGTATGATTTGCTACAATCAATGTCTTATTATACTGAAGACTTTAAGGCATTTGAAGGTTATACAAAGGTTAAGGTTTAAATGATAATATATCAGAAATCCAACCAGATCTATTTATAGCTACATAGCTATTTATAGAATCAAGCTCATTGTCTATAATTGTTACAGTAGTAAGAATTTCAAAACTTAAAACCTGCCTTACATTGCAAGGATACATTTCAAAGTATAGCATTTTATGGTATAGTATAGAATTCTGGAAAAAATTCTAGGAAAAAATGGAAAGCAGCATTACAGTATGAAAATGGTAGCTTAAAGGCTCTTATGCAACCGGCATGCTTAGTGGCAGTTGTCTTGAGACACTGTCTATGTTTTGCACTTTTATGCAGTACAATATTAGGCTAGTTTTTTAATTGTAGCCGTAAAGTGTGCAAGCCAAATGAATGCTTACTGATCAAGTGGGTTTTCTCCTAACATTGCATTTTGTTGTTGACCATCACTGCTGTGAGTCATATGTAATACTCTTGGTCCTACATGTCTGAACCCCCTTCCAGGTGCATCTGAACCACCTGAAATGAGGAAAAAATAAAGAACTCTCATATTGCATGAGCGGGCTGACCAAAGGTTGATTTCTGTAAACAACAGACAATATGTGAATCAAAAAACACCAACCAAGGAAGAGTTGTTTTTACTCTACATTAAGTCTTTAAGAAAAATTTCACTTCTCTAGCTGAAGCTGTTTCAAAAAGCTGTTAGTTGAAATGATAGGTGTGTCCCAATTATGATTGTTAGGTACCTGAACTGCCTGTAAGAGAGGACTCATTTGTATCTACGTGGGTATGAGACAAGCCTTGAAATCAACCTGGTTTTGAATTCTCGACCTTGAGCACTGCAGTCATACACCCTAGCCATTTGGCCTCATTGGCTACAGACAGCAATTTAAAAAAAAAAACTTTCATCTCAAAAGAAACAAGAATAGACATTTCAAAACTTAAAGGTTTTCTTAAAATCGTATTATTTGGGTAGCACTTAAGAACTTGCAAAGAAGTCTTCTATTTTCTCCTTCCTTTCAAGAGATGGTGCATTTTAATAACACTCTCATATTTAGCCTTGATCCAGTAGCTCAAAGATCTTTCCTGAAGCACTGACTGCAAGGCAGGATGATCTAGCTAAATATCCGAATTGCAGAAAAGCTTTAAAAGATCCTAAACAAACTTAACCAGGTAATTTGAAACAAAACTTTAGATGCCATTATATACATTTTTACAAGATTCTATATAAAAAATTATTTATTTGATAAAAGAATCTTCTTTAGCCTATTTGATGTTTCGGTTAGACTTTTAGAAATTTTTAAATATAAAAAAATACATTGTTCCAACAATACTTTCAAATTCATTCAATTGGCATGCAGAACTGAGCTGTTTCCAAGAACATAAAATAGTAAGGGCTTTATTAACTGTTTTATGATTAAGAATTCAACCATTATTGGTTGCCTATCTACAAATGTGGAGCTAGCCGGTTTTATATCTTAGATTACTGATTATCTTTAATATATGTATACCATGGAATGATAACCATTGACATTTCTTCTGAGAACCTTTTTATGATTTGCTAGTGGGGCTGGCAAGAAAAGGGCAGGTTAAACCTGTGAAGAAACACATACTATTGGTCAATAGCTGGCAATTTGCCTTTCGAGGTAGACGCTGCTTTCCTGGTATTGGTTTCAATCATTTTTCATATTTACTGAACATTCCTGGCTTTATACTGTGCAAGAAATAAATTATTTCTTTACAACCAGCACATATATTTCATATAGTGTTATTTTGTTTACTCTGATATAAAAGATATACATTAATATTAGTCATTTAAATATTAATATAAGAACAGAACAAAATGTGGCCTAGATGTCTAGTTGGCCATTGTTGTGCTATCAGTTCAAAGAAACAAGCACTAAAACATATCATACCTTCCATGCCTCTAGAGTGTGAGTACAAAATACCGAATGGATCTCTACTCTAAAGAAAAAATAAAGAAGTAGAAATAATAAGTAGGCTGTTACAAGGAGATCATGGAGGCTAGCAAGCACCCGCAACATAATACAGTATAGAGTGACGATGTCACAAAAATTTATTATTAGAATTTGAATTTGAATAAAACAACATGAAACACCACTTAATATGCAAAATCAGACAAATCTTTTACAAATTGGCTGAGATATGGTAAGATCAGTATAGAAAATTTCACCATCAAATTTAAATTTGGTCTCTATTCATAACTTTTTTAATAAAAAGAGCCGAAATATCAGTTCAGTTCAGTTTTTTATTTCAAATTCTACTGTATACATACATTTATTGCAAGTTCAAATTTTTCCACATTTAAAAAGTATACCACATTTGCTGTGTATAAGCCAAGGTTTTTATTAAGGTTATCTGGTGTCAAATTGTACCTTGGCTTATACAAGGGGCAAGGTCTTGAATTTTTTAGAGTTGGTTCCATCTGGCTCAAGAACTCTAATGTAATGTAACTTTAATTGGTCATATCTCACTCAATTTAAGACATATTTACATGTTCTTGCTTTTGAGATTATTTCATGGTGTTCTCACAAAAGAATTTTTGCAAGAAAATTTCAAAAGATTTTTTTACAGGTCTAGCAATAAGGAACGTATGCAGACCTGTCTATAACAGGCTAAAAGAAGCTTTATGTAAGCATTTAATACGTAGTACTGAAGTGTCATTGAAACATATTTTTCAAATTAAAACAGTAGTGCAACTGCACAATAAACAACTGAGATTGCTTCACTTCTAAATATGCAAACAAACATTAGTGTAAATCAAATGGTAAAGTTGGTATTATTTGTGTCAGTAACCAGCCAGAGATACTCAAACAGGCAAACAGGCATGAACTTACATGTATATGACTTTCAAAATCAAATGGAGATCGTATATCTGATGAGTCAAAGTCCATTGAGCTAAAAATAGATAATTTGATACAAAATAAATTGAGATACATACAGTTGGAAGAGCGTCAGTGGCATGTTTTTAGCTACAATTTGATTTACTAGTCATATGATACTTACGATACCAAATAATCAATTTTAATTATGAACTGTTATTACAAATTTCTTAGTAGGGTAAGGCAACCACAATAACAGAGAAAGGGAGCTTCAAAGTGATGCAACATGAAAAATTAACTGTCTTTATAAATATCTTTATTACTCATATAAAAAAAATAAATCATAGAGAAATGACTGTAAATGTAATCACGAGATAATATTTTTGAAAAGGAATAATAATAACCATTGCATAAATGAAACAAGAACATCGTTATAAAACATTTGAAGGATTTGATACTTTCCAATTGATGCTTTACTAAGACCACTATGAACAAATTCACACCAAAAGCGCTTTAAAGAATATTTATGTTGAATATTAAGGTTGAATTTGCACAAATTCAGCTGCTTATCAATTGGCTAAACATAAACATGAACATACTCTTCCATTTCAGGTAGTTCTTCAATAAATCCAGATGAACAATTTGGGCACAGGAAATCCTAAAAACAAAACCAAATATTTATTATCAAAATTTAGCTCAGTTCCAATCAAACAATATATATAGGAATAAAAGTTATAAAAGTTAGCTGTCTTTCCTGATACCAAATTGAAAGCATGATACAATCTGAAACAAACTCAAATTTAAAACAGTATATATATAGTCTACATTGTCTCTTTAAATTATATTTCTTAAAAAATCAGCCACTTAGCAAATAAGCTATACAATTGTTGCTAAAAAATATTCTAACTTCAATCATTAGACCCAGAACATTCTTGCTTGCGGCCCATTAACAAAACCCCCTCCCAAGACCTAGCAATATCAGCCAGGGCCCGGAGAGGGGGGAACAATTTGCCCCAAGGTCTAGGGGGCCTCGTGAAGTAATGAATTCCATTTTAAGAATGGAATTAATAAAGCATGTCTAGTAAAATGTGTTTAATGATTGCTAGAACTTTTCTGAAACGTATTTTATGCTAATCTGAAGGGCATGGTCACAAAAATTATCACCAGCTCTGCTTGGAGGGGGCCTCATCTTTTGGTTTTGTCCCAGGGCCACCTAAACCTCTTGCAGCCCTAAACCAGCAAAACCCTTTTAAAAACTTTTTGTGGTGGTTTTGTTCAACTAATGCACTCACTTAAGCTACCACTTTTGACTTGTTTTTTTTTCTATATATATTTTGCATTACTTTTTACATCTTTATTTACATCCCAAAATCTTTTTTCGTCTAACATTCTTCAGAGTATAAAACTTCAGAATAAGGTTCCAAAGAAAAGGATGTAAAATATATACTAAATTGTGGATCGAAATAGGTCTATCAGAAAAATGCATAACTGGCATATTTGTCCAGTCAGTATTCTGTGCTTATAAAAAAATTACCGAGATTTCCAAAAGAAAAAACAAACTCCATTTTACACAATAACGGCTTTAAGAAACCATGTCATTTCAATTTCTGTAAATTCTATGATTTTAGTGATTTTAGGGAAACAAGGAAAGGTATTATAAGCTTGTCAACATTTTCTGTTTTAAATTTGGATAATTACCCAGTAGGTAGCATCATACATCTTTTTGACTTGGAAAACCTTATTTTGAACAAAACAATTTCCAAGCAGCTAATATGATGCAGGATTTTCCTAAGAGAAGTTTCTATGAGCACTGTAACCTCTAAACAGCTTCCTTTCTAACTTGTACTGCCTTTGAAAATAATACAGAATGGGGGTCAGCTTTGTAAGGTTCTACGCTGCGTGCAGTGTAAACAGGGTATATGGGGAAAGTAACAAAACCTAATTGACCTTTTAAAAGCTAAAACCTTTTTTAGTGCTGAAAAATCATCTCTTTGCCTGTTTGCAAATATTAAACTAAATATTGAATTTGTATGAAATCTAATTGGCAGGATTAAGAAATCTTCTTTATTGTTCTTCAGACTTAAAGTTTATTTTTCATTGCATCTCAGCATCTTCTTCCCTGTACTTAAGTTTGCTAGGAAGCATGCCTAGCAGCTATAAAAATGGTGGATTTAATTCCATTGAATACTCGAGCTAAGGAAGCTAAATCAAGCATAGGTAAAACGAAACTTGTGGCTGTTCTATAAGACTGCCCTTGAATAACAATCTTTGCACGCAGTTTGAGATGTAAGTTCTATTTTTCAAAACATTCGAGCATTTAGGCCTTATTTCCTTTCGTCTACGATGGATTATGACGCAGACCTCCCATTTGGATATGATAAACCAGACCCACATGACAAGCAAAACACTTACCGGGAGAGACTGTCTGGTGAACTCGGAATTGCATTGATGGCAATAATATCTCTTCTCGACAACAACGAGGTTATCAACACTTGCTTCTGCCATTGCTGCTGTTAGAAATACAGACTGCAACTAGAAACGATGTTGCTACAGACCTGATCGACCTGTCCTGCGCACAAGCAAGCGGCCTAATAATGAGCTCAGTAGACTTTCACAATCTCTCAGAGTCAAAATTACACTTCATGACTAAATGATACGACGTGGGCTTAAAAATTGCAGCATGAACAATTCCTCATCAGATACAGCTATGTGTAGAATCGATGTTTCCAGAAATAAGCAAAATTACAACATATGCTCCTTTGCACTCTCCACGAACAAACTCCTTGCGTCAATATGGCATCGACGATTTTTATTGTGAATGCGGAGGAACTTGAAATCGAGGCCCACACAAGCAAAGATTTCACTACTGAAATAAAATTGGTTCTTCGAAAACTGGAAATAGTTTTTTTCCGGCTTGTAGTGTTAATGCAAGGACCGCGGGACATATTACAGATTGAGGGGGCTAAAACATTTGGGGACTGAACATGCTAAAAACCAAGAGCAAGGCGACATTTTGTATGGTTTTAAGTGCATTATGGAAATTTTTTGGGGGGCTAAAGCCCCCTCAGCCCCCTCAGCCCCCTCGCTTCTGCGGTCCCTGTATGTAAGGAAGTGAGCAAGAAAGAATAGGGTTCAAATTTCTAGTCGATTACGTGAAAAAAATTCATTCCGAAGCTTCAATTTCCATGTTTTATCCGTATACTAAAAATGTAGAATGCTACGATTCTATGTAACTTTGTGCTTGCACTTCAGCATCGTATAATCTGTTATTGACTTGCCTTGAACAATTCAGAGATTGAAAATTTTAAATAGTTCCAAAAAATACTTATATGAAGGTCAATTCTGGACAATTTCTACACGCTTAAGAGCAAATTCTCCCCAAAGAGTGCAAATTCTGACGTAACTAAATTTTTCTTAACGATAAATCGCGATGTCAAATATGATTAATAACCCAGAATTAAAAGGCTTAGCCTATTCCAAGGGAAATTAGCTGCGAGGATACTTTATTAAATTGATCTTTACTTCTTATTCTTGTATTTTCGCCCTTGCATTCGCATTAAAATTCTCCTTCATTCCCAACCTGTTCAAAATAAGTTATATAATGGTGAAAAACCCGGATTTAATTCCGAAAAAAAGATATGCATTCCACTGACAAAGCTGAAAAGAAGTTTCGAGAGTTCTTTTATCGCTTTCGATCAGATAGTGACGTTATTGTAAATGTTATCAAGTATTGTTGATGAATAGGAACATCAACGTGTGTTGTATCTATCCATGTAGTTCGATAAGACAGGCAAGTAAAAATTCAAGCTGTATTGAAGATGAAATTGTAGCTACTGACATATAAAGATTGAATACGTTATTGAAATTGCTACTACCTCGACGTCTGACAATACATTAAAAAGACACGCACAATAAATACTGTAATACTTTCACCTCTACAGGCTTTAACATAAACACTATTCTACCACAAAAATGACAAATATTAGTTGCACTTATACGTACCTCCATCATAGAGGGCATTTGTGTAGGTATAATTGGGGCAGTAGGAGAGAAAATTTCCTGGCTGGATAGGGGGATGCAACAGAGGCTCTTTAGATGCACATAAAGAAGGAGTACTTCAAGGTTGCTATTGCCAAAATATGGCAATTGCCCCCGTCTCAATAGGCACTACAGCCTCTTGAATAGAATGGGTGATATCTGATAAGAACGATAGGAGCCTTCAAAATAAAATCTTTGAATAGACGACGATATAATCTTTTGTTCTTTGGAGCAGGAACCAAGCCCAGGACGCTAACATATAATTACGTGAGTATTCCACAAAGGGCCGACTAGGGTTTCTGGTTATTTGAACAGAAAATACACTGCCTGGTTGAATGTATCATTGCAAGATCACCGACATGGCAGAAAGTCGACGAACTACCCCAGGAGTCTCCTTAAGCCTTGAAAGAGCGCATTGAGCATTTGCTTGAGCAGCATCAAGTATAACGTTTTGCTCGATGATTTTCGGCATTGTGTATTTGGATATGGCCAAAAGAACACAATATTTCACTGCGCAAGCATGTTGGATGCTGCTCAATCGAAAGTTCAATTAGCCAAGGGCTTAAACAGGCAAGGTTTATCTTGATGATACAATAAATCGATGACTGTAATTTTCATGCCTTTCTTCTTCTCTATGTTATACCTAAATTAACAGGAAGATGGTGTACTTGATACCCACAATACCCACAATACTAATTTCAAATTAGCGTTTAAATGCAAATATTAAAATTATGTTGATGATTCTATACCAGCTCCACGGCACACAAGATACGAAAAATTGCAAAAAAGAAAAAGCCTAATAACAAAGATATTTTCCTTAAATGTACCACCAAAATTCACATTCTTAGGGCCAAATACGCTGCCAATATCTAACTCTTTTTCGATAAAACTTTTCATGGTTGCCCGACTGCTAAAACTAATTTTAACAGTGACCTAGCCTGCGTGTTCTTCACAAATAATGGAAATACAATTCAGAGAGAGAATTGAAAACTTCCTCCATTTAAAAGGGAAATATTTATCCACACTTAAGTCTCGACAACGCGGAGCATATTACAGATGGAGGGGGCGTAAACGTTTTATGAGGGCCAAACTTCTTATAAACCAAGAGCAAAGTATTTTTTTGTGTGGTTTTAAGTAAATTTTAGACATTTTTGACAGGGCCAAAACCCCATCAGCACCCCCTGCTTCCGCGGTCCCTGACAAAGCCAAGCAAACCCAGAAAACGTAGCTGTATCAGAAACACACTTATAATACCTTTTGCAGGAGTGGGTTGAAAGGCAATGCACCCTTAAAAATGTCTAGGCCCTTCCTCTTTTGCATAACATATATTCAACATCGCTACAATAAACTAATACCATACCCCATTCTAATGATGAAGAACGGGAATGGGAACGGGAAATTCACCCTCTTACAAAGTGATCAAAATTTGAGATGCAAGTATCGCCTCCTTAATTTTCTTTAGAAACGGCGTCAGTTATACAATACTGTTCTTCATTTAGCCACAACATATTCCAACCATTGGTCGGATTAAAAATCAAAGATACAAACCTACCCACTTCAGGATCCTCTCATTTGCTAAAGCAGTCATATTGAGAACTGCCATTTGTTATTGAAAAACTAGGGTCTTATTTTGCATTAAATGACAAATGAGTTGTTTTGGCTGAGGAAACAGTGTGTAATAGTAGGTGCCACTCACAAACTTGACCACTCCCCCCCCCCCACTCCCTGTTAGCTGTTGGATAGGCCCGATACAAGGGAACTATAACTGAATAAATGTATTTCTACTCCAGTCTAAAGCCCCGACCTCAAAAAAATAACTGGAAAAGAATTCTCTAGTTTGGACAATACTCAAATGAAAATCATCACTGCGACAGAAATTCCAGGAATGTCCCTGGATCATCTTGTATCACTTGCAACTGTTGTATTTGCTGTTGCTGCTGTTGCTGTTGTTGGAGCTGCTGTTGTTGTAGTTGCTGTTTTTGCTGTTGCTGGGCAGCGGCAACGTTAACTAAAGCAAGCGAGGCAGATTGTCGCTGCTGCTGTTGTTGCTGAAGCATTAGTTGAAGTCGTTGTTGCTGCTGCCATTGTTGCTGTGCCGTCAGTTGTTGCTGCTGCTGCTGTTGCTGTGCAGTCAGTTGTTGCTGTTGCTGCTGCTGCTGTTGTTGTTGCTGCTGTTGTTGCATGACGGTTCGATTGCTCAGTAGCTGTCTCAGAACAGCGCTTGGGTTCTCGACCTGGGTTGAAGCGAATTTAGCCCTTAAGACGCATGTAACAATATATGCAAAGCAATCTCAAAAGAAAGATGAATAGGTATAGCAAATAGACAAACGTCAACACCATAGAGATTCAGATTCACCATGTCTATATGGTAGAAGTAGTAGGTAAAATGTTATGATGAAGAAAGTTAGAGTACGATCCAAAGAAGAATCTGGGGCTTGAACGACATATCCAAAAAGTTGAGTTTGATCCTCTTTGTTATTTTTTTAGAGGACTCAACCATCTCTTGAAGCTGTAATTTGTTGTTAACAAACACTTCGAAATGAGTTGAGGTATTATGTGCTTATGCTTGAGCTCCAACAAAGGTTGAAAAGTGGGGAGGGGGCCAAGGGAAAATTTAACACCCATAACAAAGATTATATTCGGAGGCCCTGTTATGTAGATATCGATCCACATCCTAGCATAGAGTTTTCGATCTATGTTCTGACATTTTAAACTCTGAAGAGTGTCAGACGAAAAGCTTTAGTTTACTCAAATGTTTGCTGTTTTCAAGCCATTTTCAAGTTTTGTACCACCAAAAGATCGTTTACATATTTTGACAACGGGAGTATTTCTTCTAATCTTGAGCCAACCATGGAAACACCTAAATTTAGCATCGTAGCAAAGATAGAGTTATTGGGTGAAAATGAGCTATGAAATTGACAGAGTTTCATTAGAATCATGAAATATTTGAAGAAATAATCAAATGGTTGCTTAAAATGGTAGCAAAACAATTTAATGCGATATTCCATTTCTACATGGGATGCGGCGAAAATACGGTTGAATACCTATAAGTTGGGCCGTCAAGGGGGTAAGGAACTGACTTGACTTAGCAAAAGTCCGACTTTTCCGGGGTACGACCTTTGACTTGAATGAGGTAAGAAAATCCATTGGGAGTTGAAAATCAGTTTGACTTTGTATAAGTCTGAGTTACTCGGCGTACGAACGGGATCCAACTGTGAATCATAACGTAATGGCGAAAAAACTGAGACACTACAAAATCGAAGAACTCAGACACCGTGATTTGAAACTCAAGGCTATTGGAGGAGAACTGAAGCAACACTTTAATAACTGATCACTAACAATCACGATTTCAACCACATGTCAATAATTCTGGACCCTAATGATATAAATCTCAACGTATGGTTTCCTTTTCAACCACCTTTTGTACACTACGGCTTGCCATAGGCGGATGTAATGGGCCTAGCTGTGGCTTGGCTGAAGGGCAAATGACAGTATGAGAACTGGGCCTACCTGTAGCTGTTGATTACGACTGAAATTAATCTGTTGTTGAGTGTTTGTTACTGAGCCCGGGTCTTGAGAGAAGTTCACCAGTCTCTGAAAGAAAGAAAACAAAATGACAAACTAGAAACATAGCAAAGACTAAGGAAAAACAATCTTTTGGTGGTACAAAACTTGTAAATGGCTTTGAAAAAAGCAAACATTTAGTAAACTAAAGCTTTTCGTCTGACACTCTTCAGAGTTTAAAACGTCGGAACATAGATCGAAAACTCGATCTATGAAAACTCGATCAAGAGAAAATATAACAATCATCACAAATTTTTTTAAAAAAAGTTCTATTGTTTTGAAGAAAATGAGGGGCCATGGCCCCCCGGCCCCCCTTCGTCGGAGGCCCTGTTAGGGAAATCCACATAACAAAGTAAACTATCAAATTCCGTAATATTGAATGAAGACTAAGAATTTACCGCCGTTTGAAGTGCCATGGTTTGGGTTGGTAGCTGAGTAGCTGAGGTAGCTATTGTCGCCCCTTGGATTGTCGTGGCACCAACCTGGCGCATCTAGAAATGAAGAGCAAAAAATTTACGAATAACTGAAACATTGTCAAGTGTCATTGGGAATCTCTAAAAATAGTAGAATCTCTAAAAAAGTGCAACAAGACTGCAACTTCTATCAGTGAAAGTGTCCACCCGTCGAATCCCCGATGTGGATTCATATACAACGGCGAGGTTATGCAAAAAACATCCGTCAAATTGACGCCACAGTGTCGCTGACGCGAAAATGTTTTTGACGAAATTGAGCTCAAATGTCGAAATACAATCACTGGTATACAAAATATTCGAAATCTAAAAAACTCATGATCAGCAGGTTCAATTCTATTAGATTAGCCAATTTTGACCACATAGGCCCTTTGAGCAAGCAGTTATAAAAGTTGCATGCTATAAAAGACTTCAATAAAAGGCGAAAAACAAAGCCCTTCTTGTGCAATAACTATGTTCTGTCCGTATTTGAACAACTTCTTCGATTTCACAAACCGGAGGTCTCTCGCATATGTTTGGTAACCAGCCTTTCAAATTCCAAGTTATCTGGCTGTTAAGAATATGAACAACTTACTTGCTGGTTCACGGTCGTTGCTGTTGTTGCTGGCTGCACCATATGAGAGGCTTGCTACAAAAAGTTAATACCACGTGACTTGACTTACGGTTTTCAAAACTACGTTAACTTAAAAAAATGCTATGACAATAACAGAGGCTATACAAAATGTTTTTCTTGGCTTCTGTGTGTGCTAAACCTTTGGTAAGATCCCAAGACGTTTGAATAAAAATTAACTACAGCATTATATCCATTGTGTCTTTTTGAAAACCAGTTGGCATTGTCGCAAAATATTGTTTATCCTGTTACCCTAACTCAAAGGCACCTCGAATGGCATATCATACACCATATCACACACAATCAAAGCCAGATTAAAGCATTGGCGTAACGCAGTTAAGGACACCTTGGTTCCTTACCCCCAAATTATTTTTATCTATATATTTCAGACTTCGCTCAATTTCACCTAATGCTTAAACATTCTAAAGTTCTACAGTTGAGGTTCCTTTAAATCAGCTCCCCAGGTTAACGAGAAAAATTTAAATTTTTAAAATTGATATTGTCTTTGACATGTTCTACAGCGCTGGATGGGACCTTCTTTCAGCATAGGGTTCTTTTTTGCAGTCCAAAATAGGGGACCCATCTCAGGTTTTCCTTAGGGCCTAGATGCCTTCTTGCAGCATAGGGCTCTCTTCTGCAGTCCAAAATAGGGGACCCATCTCAGGTTTTCCTTAGGGCCTAGATGCCTTCTTGCAGCAAAGAGCTCTCTTCTGCAGTCCAAAATAGGGGACCCATCTCAGTTTTTCCTTAGGGCCTAGATGCCTCCGTTACGCCATTGATCATAAGAGCTTGAAAAACCAAACACATACCCCAAGGACAAATTTTGGAAGCTGCTTCGTCTTCATCTTGAAGTCATTAATAGTTTTCTAAGATTGAAAAAATTTATTTACATGAAAATGAAATTGTATGGTTGATAGATCAAAACGATGACAATTTGATTCAAATTCTATTAAAATCTACAGAGAATGAGAAAAAAAGCATTGGGAAAATGAGAAAAAAATTAAAGATTTGTAAACAAAAAAGAGATTGCTCATTAATTCACTGCATTTAATTCTGTTTAAAAATATTTGGGCATTGAAAAGCGGCAACGCATGTAGTGTGCAATTCATGCGAAAAATAATATTGCTAAAAACTGTTGAATATGTTTAACATCGAGTGAAAAAACTCGAATAGAGTTGAAATTATGAATTCTGGAAAGACAATTTAATGATTCAATGAATGAAACGTCATAATTATTAAGATAAAAATAAAAAAATCACTCCTAATAATCATAATTCATTCCATTTTATTTTAAAACAAGTGTAAACAGTAACCCTATCAGTCTAGAGGACAGCTTGACTGAGTGCCGTATACAACTTAAAAAAAAAAAAAATTAAAAAGAAATTTATTTAAAGCTAAGAAGACATTTACAATACATAAGTATGAAAGCTGAGGAGGACAAACCACTCTTCAGTCTACTTTTAAAAACGCTAAGATAGGTTTGATGGTTTGATACCGAAAGGCAACTTATTTATAAAATGTTTTGACGGAAATTCAGCATCCTGGAAAGTTATATATATAAACGCAAATAGATAAATACTACGTACCTTGAGGGAAGCAACGAATGTGGTCTGAAATGGTATAAGATTTTATTAAAACAGTTGTATGGCAGGATGAAATGTTCAAAAATCATCATGAAAGGCGAAAAATACAAAAAACAAAGTACTTTATATGTCTTGCAAAAATAAACACCATATTTCATAATTCAATTTCATAGATACAAAACCGAATTGGAAAAAACATGAATATCTGACTAGAGTTTAAAAAAAGAAAATGATCATTAACTTTACATGTTTACAATCTCAGTAGGGGTATGCAGCAAATGTAATTATGCGCTAGTTGCTTGAAATTTGAAGGTTAGACGTTCAGGACTTGTAGGTTTTTCATTAACTTTTTAAGTAGAAGGCTAACATTTAAAAGTAGGCGCTTATAGGTTTACCGAAGTTTGTGCAGTCTTACTAAAGTGAGGGTGAAAGTAGGCAGGGGCAGATCCAGAGCAAATTTGAAGGAGGGGCAGTCGGTAGTGGGGGCGCTGAAAAATTTTCAAAAATTGATGACGAGAGTACGATGTATACAACAATTTTAGATCCATTTTCAGAATAAACAACTTAACTTAGGTAATCCTTGAAGCAAATTGACCTATCGGTCTCAAAAACCTTTCCACCTGATTCCCATTCTGCAAAAGGGGCGCGCAATTACCAAAGGGGCGCCAGACTTGCTTCAACTCGTTGCCCCCCTTAAATCCACCACTGAAAGTAGGCGGCGAAGGTTGGTTGGGTAAGCGGCGGACTTTCGCCAGTTGCCAGTTTCTAATGAAATCCCTGGAATTATAACTTTGTCATGGCCAATTACCGTCAAGGGATTTTCGAATCAATTGCTTTTTGGACTTTACTATAAGGCGCAATATCATGGGAATCCTGATTTTACAATTCTTTTAGAAATTATGACTGAGCTCAGCGTCAAGAGGTTTTGAATTTATCAAACAATCAAAGGCAAAAGTTAGAAATAATATCAGGGGATTTCAAAATTGTCAAAGAAAGCTCAACACAAAAACCTGCAAAGGCAGAGATTAGCGATGGCACTAACAAAAAACTTTATCTAGATAAAACATTCCAGTTGTTTATAAATATATGATTATAATATAATTAGATGGTTATAAATATAAGTTCAAAATATTTGACTCACTAAGGGAAAAATCCTCCATACTTAAGTGGTCAATGAACAATTTGAAAACAAACGTGTTTCACAGCTAGATTTAAGCATATTTAACAAGTTTTTAGAAACCCAAAACGAGCCTTGACATTTAAAAACAGAGGCAACTGTAAGCACTGTCATTTTTCTGGGTGATAGTAAAAAAAGGCGAATTAGGCCTAAACCTGGCTAAGAGGCATGTTTGTTGCCAAATGATTGAACTCTGCCTGGGTATGAAGAAATTAAATCTTTCAGCTAATTTGAGGTTTTGAACATACGACTGTACGATATCTGTAACTTTTATAAACTGACCTGATCTTTTGGTATCACTCCAACAAAGGCCTTTCGTTTTGGATTGAAAATGAGCAATAAAACTTGGGGCGAAGAATTAGCAGCTGCACTGGCACCATTTTGCAGGAAGATACAGCCAGCCTAAAATTAGAAATTTGATTTAACATGGCTGCACGAAAAATCTTAAAATAAAAATACTCGAATAAACGGACAAACATTCAAAAATTGTTACCTCCTGTAGAAATAACAAAAAAGAGAATTCAAGCAAGTAAAGACAGGATCTTCATTATAAGAGGTTTTTCAATGAATTTCGCCAACTGCAAATGCGAGTCTATATGCTATCTTGCGAAATCAAGTTTACCTTCCAGATATGGTACAAATCCAGTTTACCTCCAAGTATTTTTTATTTTGATCCACAACTGGGTATATCGTGTTCTTTCGGAACCTTATTCTGACGTTTTATGCTCCGAGGGGTGTCAGACGAAAGAGCTTTTAGTATGTTGTAAAATGTTTGCTTTTTTCAAAGCCATTTTCAAATTCTGTACCGCAAAAAAATTGTTCAGATATGGTACAGTGAAACATTTGACTACCTCGAAACTGTTCGTCATTGAAGTTCGGAAACGGTTCGTCACTGCATAACATCATAAAAGTCCAACCGGTAATTCAACAAAAGATCTTCTAAAATGCTTAATGAAAGTGACAAGGATGTTAAAAGAAATGGACTTAGAGGGAACTCTTGTTGGAATACAAAACATATTTGGGCTACAGAAACTTTTAGTTAGAACTATATAACAATGCTTGTAACGCACAAATATAGACCCTGGATACAAAACATATTTTTTTCTTTATGTTTAAATTTGCTTGTGGATTTCATTTGCGACACGTAGCATAATTGCCAAATTAGGAATAGCCTCGTTTTTGTGTACGGTAGCTATTAAAGCTTTGCAAGCCTTGCTTTCGAGCGTGTGCGCAGATGCTAAAAAATGAGCAGAAGATGATCTTTGTGTTTCGCTGTGAAAACAAAACCAACACCCTTGTACGAGTGTTGTACCAAGTTCAACCCCTTTTTCACAATCATTTAAAGGACTAGTAGCATGATTGATTATATCCAGCAAATTTCATGGCAACTTTCTCCAAGTCATTTATTGACACCTAAATAATGTCATAATGACACATTTCAGGTATTAATTAATAGTTCAAGCCTTTATCCGATCCAATTCCTCTGAACAACAAACTGGAAATCTCATGACAGAAGTCCTTTTGACATAAACGATCGTAGAATAAAAGCCATGACAACAGGAATGACCCTATACCGTTTTGTCTTGTACGATGTACAGGGGTTCTACTGAAAACAGTCCCATAACTAGAAGTTGTGACTGGGTGGGCGTTGAATGATGACGTAGAAAAATGGTCGAGACAGCAACCAATAGGAATGTAATACAAAATCTTTCATATTAAATTATCTCGGGAAGTTTCCAAAAGCCCTCTCACATCTCTCCAGAAGTTACGGGAATGCTGTAAATGATTTGGCTATACATATCTGAAGGATTAAATTGTATAAAATGCAAAGACATACCAACTTATGACTGTTCCTGTTGGCGGGGTCGGGTGCCATCACTCTGTACATTGCTTGCAGGCTAGCTTGGTCGCTGATGTCAGAAAAATGAAAGTAGACGGTCTTTGATTCTCGCAACAAAGTGCTCAGGTTCGCCTGTGAAAATGTATATCACAATGATAAGGATAGTGGGTATCAAGTTAGCCTTTATGCCATGTGTAGAATTGACAAACCAATGTATCTATGTATTTTCAAAAAGCCACTAATGCACAGAATTATTATACAATAAAGCCGCCAGTTGTATGAAAAAACTTCAAGGTACCATGATACTATGACAAATATAAGCACAAAACTTCAAGGTACCATAATACTATGAAAAATAGACGTTTGACTGGTCGTTACTATACAGCTATAGCCAAAAGGAAAGAAATAATTAGGTCTTGCTTCGTCTCTGAATTGATTTTCCCTACCAGGTGATAAAGGTTTTTGCATCCTTGAGAAAGTCTTTAGGCCTAGCTATCGTTCAGCATTAAAACGGTCATATGGCAGCTGACGAAAGGAGGGCAGATCATGTACACGAACCTATTTTCAAGGCACCTTTGAATAAAAGGGAGGTTTGATATGAGAAAACAGCACTCAACCATTCAAATGTTGAGATATTTCAACTTCGATTCGTTTCATGATCCAATTTGTTGTTTGCTTTCCCTCCCTATCTTATGGAAACACCGCATGTGCCTTAATGAGTATTTGCCATGTAATGATCATGGTTTAAAGAAAAGTTCACGTTGTGGTGAAAAATTGTTGTCCCCCCATTAAATTGGTTATGTTACAATACAAAGTGAGGAAGGTCGAAAGGAAGTTTGCTAAAAACACAAAGTCTTTACCAGCCAGTCTTGTGGAACCAGGTTCATTATGAGCTTTTTAGGCCATTCAGATGTGTCCCTGTTAAACGAAAAAATACGATAAACTTTCTGATGTATCTTTTTTTAATGGGAAAATAGAACGAGCAGTCTGATTTGTTTACAGGTTCAAAGCTGTTAAATTGTATAATCGCTGCTTATAATTGGAAATTCGTTTCTTAACTGTTTTCGAAATATTTTATTTTGGCAATCTCTATCTACTATTGGTTAAATTTTTTTGATGGAGTGAAAATGGACAGACCAAACAAACTTATGGCTATAAAAACGATGAAACTTAGGGAAAACAAAAGCTTAAAAGCCCCGTGTTCAAGGCTACCCCTTTTAATTCAACATTTTCTGTAGGAAAGGATGGAATAGTTCAACTTCTTTTGTCACGTAGTATGGACAATGAAAACAAATTTTAAAGGCAGTCTGTCCCCTCAATAATTGGCTAATATGGACAATAGGTCTTCCCGCCTTAATGGATTTGGCTGGCCTAGCTGCGGTAGTGGACAACATTTGAAACTGCGAGCAAAAAGCTATCGGTAATGGCAATAAGATTTAATTACTGGAATTGACTGATGATAATGGAAGCATTTCCTTTCGCTGTTGACATATTTGTCGCAAAAACCAAACAGGGAACAAAATTTTTCTAGCCACAGCTTCACTTCAACGGAAACACAGCCATTTGATTCAAAAGCTCTGGAATCCATGTTGTCTCTGATTGGTTCAAATCGTTTAATTATCGATCAAGGTCAACGGTGCATGAAATTCACTCCCGTGAAAATAAAGTTGAGCACAATAGGGGACAGACTGCCTTTTAATGCCCGTTGTTTGCTTCTATGCCAATACCATCTACAAATCAGCGCATGCGTCATAAATTCAGCGTTGCTAAGGGTAACAGAGAAATTACTCACAGTGTATCATCCTGTGCGACGGTGATGTTACAGGACATTTTTCGTTCTGTTTTCGTTTCAGAATTGGTTGTTTGGGTCTACGAGACAAATCATTCTGTTATCAAATGGTGTACACAGAGATATTTATAAAATCAATTAGATTTCAAAATTTGAAGGTCAAACTATTCAGTGAAAAAACGCTTGCATTTAAGAAAATATTGTGTGCTTTGAGCAAAAGTGTAAAGGATTGGACTGCGTATGCTAATTTATGTTAATTAATGTTTGTGTCGTACATATAAGTTCTTTAACTCTAGAGTTAGGCATCGCCCCTTATGTAACGACTTCAGTAAAAACTGTTTTCCTCAGCTTTCATGTACTTTCAAATAAAATAAATGTACTACAATCAGATTCTTTGCTGTATAATCTACATGCAGGGATAAAACCCGTCTTATCGGCTATTCTATCTTTCTACACAAGCAACATTACTACAGGCCACTTTTCTTCGTGAGAAACTTAGGCCATCGCCCTTCATAGAACGACTCAAATTTCGGCATGCAGAAAAGCGCGCAACGGAGAAAACCCGGGAATTATCATATGCCCTCTTTCCTTCTACCTTTATAATTCGTCAATATCAAATCAGACTTTCGTCAGGCTATTCTTTCATACTATGAATAAAAAATGAATAAAGTTATCCCCCAGTTTTATTTTCTTATCTAAATGAGACTTGCTCCCGATAAAAAACTCACATGAATAAAAATTGTGCAAGCTATTGTTTGGGTTTCAACGAATATTTGCTTTTGAGAGACGAAGAAACATTTTGCGGGGTTCTGTATTGTTTTAGCTAAAAACCCGAACGAAGGAAAGGCCAAGAAAGTTGAGGTGCAGGAAAAGAGAAGAGTCGATGGTCTTCTAACTTTTCACTTGAATTCTGCTTACTTTTAAAAGATTCTCCTAGCTTTTATGAACAAAATGAAACAACGACAATTAGCAAAAGTTTGAGAAATAACGTCAGCACAATAACTTTTTTTCATATCAATATTTATCATTGCACAGTCGGAATTCATGAAAGAATCGAATCGTTCAATAAAGGGCGACGTGACACTATTGTTTAATCAATCAGTTATAAAATCCCGACTCCGGTTAGCCATTTGCAACTCCGACCCAAAAAATAAACGAGCAGTGGCTGATTGTCTCTCTATTGTCTTGATTGTCCCATGGGTTTTCTAGCCATAGTTCGATCAACCTCGAGAGAATTGGGCACACAAAAAATGAAAAGCCCAAGGGGGTTCAAGAAAAACAAGCCGGTTACAATTTCTTTGTAATTAAATGTTATTGATGCTACGATTAAAAAATCATGAAATTTTCCTCGTCTGCTAAGTCGTCTGCAATGCAATAAACATGAACAAAAAAATGCAAGGAATACTGGTCTAAAAAAGAGCTAGATGAAAAAAAGGAAAAGTTTGCCTTAAATCTACAATGAACAGAAAAACTCAGATGGATATCTAGCTTAAATGGCAACTTACATCTTTCCACATTAGCTCGCCAG
Organism: Rhopilema esculentum; assembly: GCF_013076305.1. The sequence continues at coordinate 10,816,820 of NW_027019384.1, forward strand.
TCCACGCAACTCTTCGCTACAAGTAATAAAGTAATTAAAATGACGATAAATAAATAGTTTGCTTTGAACAATTCATTCACAAACATCTAGCGAATACTTTAATAGCACTATTAGTTTTCTGAAACGATCTTTTAAAATCTTTGGTAATTTTCCAGTGAGAATTTTCGCAATAAGAAGAGTTGCAACTCCAAAATGTGATGTATAAAATGTTTATGGATTAAAACGTGAATTTAGGGATTGTAAAAAAATTTTACATGATATAAAACAAATCATTACACATTGGATTCTTATCAAAAAAGCTCCGTTGATTAGGATAGAAATTAATACAATAAGATGAATATATTAATACAAACCAGAAAATGGAAATCATAAAATTAAGAAAAAAACTTTCATGTTTGACTTCAAAATTAAGATTTAAAATAAAAATTTTCCCATTGCAAACACTGAATTAATGGAGTATCTTTTCATCCCTATCCTTGTAACTCCTCTCCACCTTGATCTACCAATAACCTAAACCTTGTGCCACTACTCTACCTACCTTCCTTTACCTCCAACTCCTAACCAAATATCTAGCAGTTGCCTATATTCCTTCCCCCCCCCTTTGTTTTCTGATCTACCCACACCATTACCCATTGATCTACTTATAACCTAAACCTTTTGCCCCTACTCCAACCCTCCTTCCTCTAACTCAAATATCTAACCAACTCTCTAAACCATGCCTTCATTTCTTTTTACATACTTGACATTATTTCCTTTTTCAGACCCTGCCTCTATTCATCATCCACCATCCATAATCCATAATCCACCATCCACCATCTACCATCCACAATCCACCATCCACTTTCCATAATCCACAATCCACTTTCCACCTTCCACAATCTACCATCCACCATCCACAATCCACCCTCCACCATCTACCATCCACCATCCACTTTCCATAATCCACAATCCACTTTCCACCTTCCACAATCTACCATCCACCATCCACAATCCACCCTCCACCATCTACCATCCACCATCCACTTTCCATAATCCACAATCCACTTTCCACCTTCCACAATCTACCATCCACCATCCACAATCCACCCTCCACCATCTACCATCCACCATCCACTTTCCATAATCCACAATCCACTTTCCACCTTCCACAATCTACCATCCACCATCCACAATCCACCCTCCACCATCTACCATCCACCATCCACTTTCCATAATCCACAATCCACTTTCCACCTTCCACAATCTACCATCCACCATCCACAATCCACCCTCCACCATCTACCATCCACCATCCACTTTCCATAATCCACAATCCACTTTCCACCTTCCACAATCTACCATCCACCATCCACAATCCACCCTCCACCATCTACCATCCACCATCCACTTTCCATAATCCACAATCCACTTTCCACCTTCCACAATCTACCATCCACCATCCACAATCCACCCTCCACCATCTACCATCCACAATCCACCATCCACTTTCCATGATCCACTTTCTACTTTCCATAATCCACCATCCACCACCTTTTTCGTCTGCTATGTTTGAATACAATACAACCAACAGCTTTTATTAAACATAATTTTACCTGTCCAAGTGTAGTTGTTGGTTGCGGCTGGACCTGTGTTGTCTGCATCTGCTCAGTATTGTGCGCGTTGACATCTGATATCAAAAAGTTAAATTATGTTAAGAAAACACTGCAACGACTGCAAAAATTGCCAGAGTCTTGAATTCTTTATTAAAAAATCTAATTTATACTTCAACATTTTTGAATACTTTCAAAGATGTACAGAGATCCGTTCGACCTTGAAGGTATGAATTCACAAAATGTCGAGATAGCTCGAAAAGTTAAAAACTTTTCTGATACTTTCCAGATTATAAAAAGGTTACGTAAGGCCCCAAGCTGAGTAGAAAATTAATCTCAATTGCGGATCAAAAGTGACGAGAAATTATGATTTCATTTTTCGTTGTATATTGACTGATATTTGACCAAAATGAAGTTCCAGCAAGGAATGATATTGTTTAGTTTTTTCTTGCTACATTTATCATATACAATAAAAAGGGTTTGTTTAGAAACGAAACCCTGAAGGGACCGGATAAACTTACTTTGCTGTTGAAGTTGAGCCTGCTTTTGTAGCTGTTGTTGTTGAAGCAGTTGTTGCTGTTGCTGCTGAAGTTGCTGTGTTTGTAATTGGACTTGTTGCTGTTGTTGCTGCTGTTGCTGTTGCTGTTGCTGGGACATATGTGCCTTCTGTTGTTGTTGTTGTTGTTGTTGCTGCTGTTGTTGTTGTTGTTGTTGCTGTTGTATTTGAAATTGTTGCTGTTGTGTTTGTTGTGAACGTTGTTGTGGCTGCTGAGGTTGCTGTTGCGGTTGTTGTTGTGGAACCTGTTGTTGCTGTTGTTGTTGAGTTGCCTGAACTTGTGCTTGTTGCATCACCTTTTCCTTTAAGGTAAACCCCCTTAAAAGAACCATGTGGTGGGGTTTCTTTGCATTCATTTTGTTAGCTTGCATGTTGACTTCCGTTGAGTAGCCCTTAAAGGAAAATTGACATTAATTCAAGTAGCCCTCGACCTAAGCTATACTCTTGTGTTCGTTTTCAAAATTCATTCTACTACAATTAAATAAGCTTTGGTGCCGCAAAATTAGCGGAACAATTGCTCATCAATCACACGTCAACATTTAAAAGAATTCAGAAAGCGTCAAAACATATCGTGACGACAAATTAAAAATCATTTGGCAATCGGGGTCGTCTTTTCATTCAGAATCTTTCTACATTAAAGAGTTCCTTTTCTCTCTTGGACCGCAGACTATTTAGCTAGGTTGGAGGTAGGTTGTCACCGATTGGTTAAAAACAAGGAACCAATCAAGCATCGTTCTTCTTCTTTCTTCTTAATTACGTTATTTTCGATCCGCGTCTGGATACAAATTTGGCTTTCTATGGTTATTTATCAATGTTTATACTCAATGTTTATATAGGAGTGTCGGACGAAAGCAAATTTATAATGTGCTATGTTTCCATGTTTCCGTGCTATCTACTGTAATGAGTACGAAATAGCTGAAGCTTTAGGAATTCTTAATTTAACACTAAAACCAACGACCAATAATATTTAGAAAATGACCCAGGCAATCACCCAATAAGATCACTCTAAAGGCAGCTCCGAGGATACACGATGTATTTACCTTGTTGTAAAGATTCTGTAGTTCTGGCATGCTTCTTGGTGAAATTACTGACAAGTTGATTCCTTTCTGCAATGATGAGATGAGAAGAGACATAAAATCAATTTAAAATCGTTGCATATCTTTTGTTAAGCTAACACGTGAAAATCCATCAACGCTAAAAATCCTAGTGAAAACAATCTACTGTAATGGAAAATGTAAGAAATGAATAACATAAAATGAAACATAATACATAAAAATTAATACATAAAAGATAAAAATTACCTTGGACATCATTTCTGCGAGTTGCTCAGGATAAAAGCCGTGATAACTAAGGCTAGTTTGGCTTGGTATTTGATACGGCTGGGAGCAAGTCAGCACAATACAGTGACGTTCAACTTTGCTGCTCCTGCAAAACAGCAACAATAATCACCAATTAGATATTTCTTTGTAGTTGGATACATAAGGGAGAGGTCTATAGCAAAGAAATAGAGATGGGAAGAGAAGACTAAGAGAAAGAGAAAGAGAAGAGAGAGAGAGAGAGAGAGAGAGAGAGAGAGAGAGAGAGAGAGAGAGAGAGAGAGAGAGAGAGAGAGAGAGAGAGAGAGAGAGAGAGAGAGAGAGAGAGAGAGAGGGAGAGAGAGAGAGAGAGAGAGAGAGAGAGAGAGAGAGAGAGAGAGAGAGAGAGAGAGAGAGAGAGAGAGAGAGAGAGAGAGAGAGAGAGAGAGAGAGAGAGAGAGAGAGGAGAGAGAGAGAGAGAAAGAGAGGGGGAGAGAGAGAGAAAATCAAGCTTGATACTTTTAGTTTTGAAAGAATAAAAGGATACATGGTATATGAGAGAGTCATGTATAAAAGTCTAGGAAGCAATTGTTAGGATGAAAGTTAACTGTTAAGAATTTTAGAAGGTCTGATAGGAAAATGAAATAATGTTACATAATGAGAAGAAAATTTGTTTGAAAGTTCTCAAAGCACATTCTAGCTTGAAATAACGTTAAAAGGATTACAAAAGAGCATAACATAACAATAAAAATAACAGCATAACAGCATAGCTTGTAAAAAGCATAACGTCGTTGGAAACTATTTGGAAAAATCATATTTCAAAGAACTGATCCCAGCAATATTCACTCTAAATATGGCTAATAATTTTCCAAAATTCATTAACAGATAACGCGTGAAAAGAACTACTTTACATGAATATAGCTTTGAAGACATTTTAACGAGTAGGCAAGTCACATTAAAAGATTAAACATTTTTAGCCGTATAAAAGATTAAAGTCTTTCTCATTTATCATTTATCTATCGATTCATTTATTTTATAAAATAAATCTATAATAAATATGTTCGTTTCAGGTCGTTGCCTCCCTACAATATTTCGCTCCTCTTCGACTGCACTGTTTTGACATATTATGAGTGGAGCAAAATAGAAAACATTTGGCACAAATTGTCACAAGCTCACCTTTCTCCTTTGCGATACTCGTGCAGACCCTCGAACACCTATGAAAGAAATATACCCAGATATCAAATGCAAGACAACTGAAGAAAGTAGCATGCCATTGAGTGTCGGGAATGGGATATTAGTGGAAATGAACTTAAGAAATAGTATGATAAAAAGAAAGATCCATTAGCTTAAACTTCTTAATAAAATATACCTCCAAACAACTAACCAATAATTTTGCACTGTTATTCGTTTGCCGTGTGTCAAGGCCTCCATAAAACAAAAACATCTCTACAACAGACACTGCCCTACATCGGACACTTGTCTATGACGGACATTTCTCAAAAACCCACATCTCCTTACAATGGACACCTCCCTACAACTTACACCTCTCTTTACTAGACATCTTTTAGAACAGACAATCCCCTACAACAGATGTTAACACTGGCAAAACCTTTGCCTATTAAATGGTGTTTCAGGGCACTAAAAATGAATCAAACAGGCCATATGCAGGTTGCCAATAAATACCATCATTGTGCCCACTTCCTAAAAGGGAATTTATGTTTGCTGGTTTGTACTTGCATGTGTTTGCTTGGTTTTATCTTACCTGTAGTGCTGTGGCAAGCCCCTCTCCAAGCATGCTACATATCTGTGAATCTTGCGACATGAATCTAGGATATAATTTAATTGATTTACTCTTTATTGATGAAAACAAATAACTTTTCAAGATGCCCCTCGTTCAAAGCCATTTCTAACAATGCATGCCATGCCAAAAATCCAGCTGGTCTCAGTTCTGTTCACTGCTAAAGGAGTTCCTGCAATTGCCACCTTAATGGGCCATTTCTACAATAAAACATTCCCTAAACCACCTTGCAAAATTGTTCACAAAGGTACTCACGTTATCCCTTTGACAGTTTTCATGAATTTATAAGCATCGTGCGTTGGTTCATGAAACTTGACTTGGTTGCCTTGAATACCATACTGATTATTGTATTCAATGAGGGTGAATAAAGTTGGTAGGTTCTAAAATAGAGCATATACTTTGTAAGGAATGGAAATTTATGCTTTATGGGTCAGTCATATAGTGCTCAATTGCATAGAGGCAGAGCTGTACAAACTTTCTGGTTGAATTTGGAAAAATTTTGGTTGTATTTTGTGCATCAAAAGCACTCCTCAGGGAAAGGACCCTATTACCAAAATCCCCACCAATCAACCAGACTCTACACTATCACAAAGACAACCTGACCTTTGGGAAAGACACTAGCCCAATGAGTGAGAATGGTGATACATAGATCAGAAGCGCAACTCAAATTCCAAGATTCAAAGTCAAAAATTTTCAAAAATCACAATTTTTTTCTATAGATCTTGATTTTGGATTAATCTACATCTTTTATGATTACAACAATAATAGGCAACAGTAATTTGTTTCTACCTAAACACCTATATACTGCTTTAAACTTTATCATAGCCATATTGTAAAACCATTGTGTACCAATTTTTTCAGTTCACACAGAAACACAATTGTTCAGTTCTCCATATCTTATGCTCAAAATCGATCAAAGAGCATACCATGTGTATGCACCTATTTTTTCCCAACTATCCTGAACAATGCTAACATTTAGCAAAATTGGTAAACAGTATTTTGGCAAGCCTGAGAGTTCCTTTTTGGACAAAAAATTTGTAACAGTATGCAATTGTTTTTGTATAAACAGGCACCTCAAAAGAGCATTTGAAAACTTGCACAGATTAATAACTGCAAATTCAGAAAACTGCTTTCATTGATACACACAAAAAACAAACATCTCTCAGAATATAGAAAGTCTTACAATAATACTAATAAACCAATCAGAAAAAGTAATAAAATTGTCATACCGCTGCACCAAACCAATTGATGGTCGAATTAATAAGGGGGCTATCTGTGAAGTGCCTGTTGAAAAGGGAATTCAAAAAATTAAGCATTTGTGTATAAAAAGCAAGTCTTGTTCAATAATTATGGTGTGCATTTACCATCAAATTTAATGATTGCAGAATTTCATCAAAGTTGTAGCTTTTTGTCAAAGGGCATTCACAGTTGCACAAGGCTTCTCAAACTTTTAACCAAAACCAAGATTCTAAGAAACATGTCATTGGGCTTTCTACACAGTTTCCAGGTTTTTAAATTTTGGCTATCGCTTTACACATGGCATTTATTTTCAGGCTTTCAATGCATACAGAAGCATGACTTTCAGGTTTTTATTGTGGACCTTGAGTTGATAACTGCCTCGTTGCAGACCCCTAACATACAAATTGTCATAGAACATCAACTTGAATTTATTCTACTTTCAATGTGGCTACAATCAGCAACAAACACTAGAAATTGAAAAAATTGAAAATTTGTTTGGACATACTCAAGGATGGGCTTGATATACATAGATTTCATGTCATCAAAGTGAGGCTTGAAGTTTGATGTGACTTCGACCACAAACACAACATCTGTGACATCCATAGGTGCTTCCACAGGCATCTTGCTTCGGGAAGTTTCTTCAAAGCTGGATATTGAAAGCACAGCAAATTTCAGTATAAATTAATTTTAAGTGGATCACAAAATTTCATAAACTGTTTTCAAAAAAATCATTTTGTGGTATAGAATTTAAAAATGGCTTTGGAAAAGCAAACATTTTGAATAAATCTTCAGAGCAAAAAACATCAAAGATAAAAAACTCTACGCTAGGAAATATATATACCCAGTTGTGGATTGAAATGGGCAAATAAAAAAATAATAGCACATGACCGTTGAAATTGCCCAATCAGTGCCACTTGCCTATTAAGAATGTTACCAATGGAGTCCTAAGGTAAAAACAAACTTCTTCTGGCTATACAATAATGGTTTTTTAGATACAGGTTTTTCAGGTTTGCTAGTTGGAGCGATGATCAGACTCTACCAACCATCTGAAACATGCCCCCATTACAGTATTTTGCACAATCTGGGTTTTCTAGTGAATGCTGTCTAATAGTGGAATCACATAGCTGTCGTTTTTAATCTGCAGAACCAAAGGATTGGATGGTAGGAACCCAATCCTTTTAATAGATAGAAGGATCTGTAAACAATAATGGATTAAAGGCAAAGAAACATTTTGTAATAGCCTGTTTAATCTGACTTTCAAATTGCAAGGAAATGTTACTGATCCATGGTACTTTTAGGTAAACCAGGCAATTTTGCGGACCAAATTCTACATCAGCTGAAAAACTTGCAATCTCCTTTCTTAAAACACTCAGCCTCTGTTTTGAAAATGGCATATGTGTCATAAACATATAAAAAATCGACACCTGGCCTTTTTCACAGTTGAACAAAAGCTATTCATGAAAGCCAACAAAAATGTTAGCCAAGGCAGGTTTCAAAGGACTACCAATGAAAACATCCCCTGGGAATAGTGGGCTGTCGTGTCTCCCCTGGTACAAAACATTGGCACATATTTAGATGGGCTCACTCAAAGGAACATTTGTAAAAAGACTACACATGTCGAAAGAACAAATGAAAGACCATTCGTTCTTGACCTTAAGGCTTTGCATGTATTCAGCAAACATGAAAGACCCCTTGATGCAATGTTTTGAATATTTTGGAAGAAGAGGATAAAAAACTTCAAAAAGCAACTTAGCCCATTCATGTTCTGCTGTGCCAATCATAGACAAGATGGGTCTAAGTGGAACATTCAGCTTATGTATTTAGTTAGGCCATACATTTGTGGACGTTGTGAACCAGTGGGTCTTATCCTGTCATAAACTTCTTTGGTCAATACTTTTGAGTAACCAAGCTCAAAAAGGTTTTTTGAAGTATCACTCTAGCTGGGCCATTTCATCCTGTGTTGTGCTCACTTTTCTGATTGGCCTATTTCAATCCAAAACTGGGTATTTTTCCGCACTTAGAGTTTTAGATCTATACTCTGATGTTTTATACTCTGAACAGTGTCAGACGAAAAGCTTTAGAAACATGTTTCAAAATGTTTGCTTTCTCAAAGCCATTCATAAACTGTTTTTTTCTACAACAGCTAAGTCCAGAATCAATCTTTTTGGTTAAATACTTTTGAAAGAGTTCCTTCATGTATAGATATATTTATTTATTCAAACATGGCAATTCATTGAAATATCTTGACTCCATATCTGGATAGATGGAGTTTCCAGTTAAATATTCAAGCTTGAATTGTGATTGGGATAAATTGTTGTTGCTAAAAACCCTCAATCTTGATAGCAAACTTAAATTGAATAATATAGATTGAATGAAAAATTGGAATGTAAACAGTTTTAGCTGAAATCCAGTAAAAACCTGATAACTGCGTGTGGATACGCTAGATATCTTATTCTATCTGACGATAACATTTCAGTGCCAAAAAAACATTAAAGCTACAATAAACAATACGATTTTATTTTAGGCCATGTAATTGTCTCATTTGAGGATTGTGCACAGGTGGTTTTACGGTTCAAATCAAATGTCTCTGAATTTAATTTGAGTGATGCGATTCCGAACTAGGACAACAGACTTTTAAAATGAGTTTTGATCGGAAAAAATTCTACAGGCCAAACACAAACAAATTGTAGATTTTCAGAATATCCGATGCTAAATTTGTTGTCGATAAACGACTTGAACTGGTATGGAGGTAGCTGGTGACCCAAAATAAATCACCCTTTCCCACCGTTAAGATTTCTAATCCATGATAAAATAAAATAAAATAATAGGTTTATCGATTTGAAAAGTTGTTTGAAGTAGAAAATGAAGTAGCATAATTTCATTCAAATTTGGGCCTAACAAGAAGGCATAACATTCAAAACATTTCACCTTATTTCTGGCTATAGTATTATTCAAGTGAACATCAGCTGTTCCCCCGTCTTCAGTCATGCAGACTTCTAAACAAGTTGTCTTCTCGAGTCATTTTCTCAAAGTTAAGAGCTTCGTAGAACTTTTCTCGCTGCCACTTTCATCCCACGATTTCACTTTCGTTCGGGAATAACCAACATATTGTAGTTGTTGTTGTACCTACTCTGTTACCGTCATTTGTTTGGGGGGGGAGAGATAAAAAAGTAGCGAGCCCAGCAACCCCTACCACCCACATTCGCCTGTTTTTAATAAAATAGTAATATAATTATTTTGTATTTGCTAATTGACATTTATTCTATGCCTTGCTATTGTGTATTAGCTAGTTAATGCGAAAAACGATCGTTCTCTATGGGTTTTGTCCAAGACTATTTTTCCGGGTTGGGGGTTTGGGTGGGTTGAACACTTATGTGCAGCTAAACGGGGTCGTGCCGCCCCAGTGGGTGGGCTGGAAGTTCATCGTTCTTATGTCTCTTCCATACTAAACTGTCTTTCTGTCACTCCAAATCCCTAAAAGTGGGTAATGCTGCTATATTTTGGGCGGCACACCCCCAAACTCCCGGGACTGTTCTAATGTTTATCTCCTCAGAACTTTAGAAGAATATCTGATTACCAAAAAAAAAGGCTAAGAGAAAGGCTGATGGCATTCAACCCGAGTGGCTTGTGAAAGCATTCGATGTTTCGTTCGAATATATTCATATAATTTAATGGCGTAACAGTGCTTGTGAAAGGCTGTTTAGTACCTAAGTTTCAATATTGTATAAAAGAAAGCCTTAGCTTTGGATGGAACAAAAAGAACAGATTTGGTGCGTCAAAACGTGTCATTTATTCGCTCGGTATCAAACAACAAATGGTGTCAGAAATTTTATAATGTGCCGGCAAATTTTACAATTCTTTGGTCCCCTCCCTCCCCCTCCCACCAGGACTGTTCTAATGTTTTATCTCCTCAGAACTTTAAAAGAGTATCTGATTACCATCAATTTCAGGAACAATTCGAACAATCATTTAAAAGTGTATAAAACTTTTCGTAAACAATCTTTTGGTGGTACAAAACTTGAAAATGGCTTTAAAAAAAGCAAACATTTGAGTAAACCAAAGCTTTTCGTCTGACACTCTTCAGAGTATAAAGCATGGATCGAAAACTCTACGCTAGGAAATATATATAGCCAGTTGTGGGTCGAAATAGGCCAATCAGAAACACGAGCACGTGATTGTAGAGGTTGCCAAATCAGTGCCGCTTGCCTATTGAGAATGTTGTCAATGGAGTCCTAAGGTGAAAACGAACTCATTTTGTCTACACAATAGCAGGTTTTTCGTGCTTATGTAGATAGATTCCAAAACTGCTAGATGGAATGACGATCGGGCTTTACCAATAATCCGAAACATGTCACCATTATATTTTTTTGCACAATCTGGGTGTTCACCCATGTGATAAGATCTTTGTCTAAGAATTGATAAAGATCAGCAAAAATTAAGAATTTAAGAATATCGTCACTTATTGAACAAATTAGTATCACTTTAGTTTTTGCCACGATTTCGAGCCATTCATTAGCGCCATCAGGAATTTTGATTTGAAATGAACGTAAGGATCATTTTTATTTCAATTTATTAGAAAAACAGCAGAAAAATATAGCTGTATGAGATGCAGAGAAGAAATACATTAGATGCAAATACAAATATATAAAATATTGGCTAAAAATATCTATAAAAATCTAAAAAATCTAATTTTTAAGAATGATACTACACAGTGCAGTATGGAAATATTAACAACAGTAAAAGGATATGAATCAAATTGCCTATGAATATTAAATTATCACGATGTATATGGAATAATTACATTTCGAATTGCTATAAAATTAGTTAAACCAGAAAACTATCAAAAAGAACCTAAGTTGAAAAATTTGTGACAATTAAAAATGGTCGGAAAACACAAAAATTTTGGATCATGTCCTCTTTCCTGTCAATAAATGCCCCTTTAACCAACAGGGACCCCAATTTTACCAACAAGGAACATCCATGACTAGCTTTTGATTAAGTAATGGTATCAGAAAGAATACTCTGCCAAGATATGATCTCCCTCCTAACCGATTTTTCTTATCTAGACGAAATACAAAATCCATCCCGCTAAGACCTGGGGGAAGTGTCTCCCAGTCCCCCAATTTGGTTATCTATTTTGAACTCATGGGTTAAACCAACTTTCTACTTTTCGTGTGTCATTAATACGGTTTTGAATCAACCTTGCATGAAACTTTGAATTAACTACAAAGGATATAAAAACTTTGTCTTCACTCTTAAGAATGAAAATAGCAAACGACAGCAAACGACTGGCTATTTGTTATTAGACACCTGATCAAAAGGTTGAGATATTTACATTCTGAACTCTACAAACTATGAAAAAAGTCTGGTTTTGGAGAGCCATTTCAAGGCGTTCATATCCTCTCCATTTACTGATCTTCGATGCTTTTTGCTCTTTCTTTTTCATCTCCTGGCACAATCATATTCTATAATTTTTGAATGGAACAAATTTCTCTTTTATGTACGGTACTCTGTCATTGAGGGAACTTTTTCAATACAGTATTTTAAAATTTGTTACTTAGCAGAAATACTTTTTCTTCCCCAAAAAATAAATCATTCACGTCCCTAGAAACTTCTTCCCCCTAAAAACTTCAATATGTCCTTAATCAAAAATACACTCTCTTAGCCTTTTTGGAATATCCCTCGAATAAAGACTATTTGAGGGTAAAAGTTCTGTACAATAAGTGTTTGAAAAATGTCTAAAAATGTAAATACTTTACTCACACCAAAGCCAAAAATACCGAAACATTATTCAGTCTTAAATCTCTTTTATTAAATATCAATAAATTAAATTTCGCAAAGAAAATTTTGTCAGAAGATTTACAGAAATCACAAAGAGATGTTATACATCTGAGAACGCCAAGACCGAATGAAATCCAGTGCATTGATCCACCTGAAAAATTACAATTTTGCTAAAAATGACTTTGTCATCTGAAAGTTTAAAAACTTAAAAACTTTTAAATGCCTTGACAAATAAAGATTTATAAAAATAGAATTCGTTTATTCATGTTAAAAAATTGGACGGAAGGCTGGCTGAAAATTATGAGGAAAACAAAACTTGAGAAAACTTCCGTAGTGAAAATGAATGCTTGTGGGTTGCAATAAGCCTCGCATTCAGGCAAACTGCATTGCTCAGTCCGAACAAATAAGAATTCTATTGAGAAAACGGCTGACTAAAAGGTGTGGAAATATCGAAGATGGTTGAGCATGATGAAAACTAACTTACTTTTCTTTCTCCTCTTGGTCATAGGCCATCAGTTCGTAGACCCGACCGTCGGTTATAACATTGAAAGAACCATTGTTTTTATCTTGATGAGGAGGGAAGACATCTTCAACAGCCAGTATCAGATCTAATGCGATGAACCTATAAGGGCAAGTGCTTGATAAAGTTACGTAAGGACAATAGGGTCACGGAAAGGAGAGGTGTCGTTGCAATGCGTAAGAGGACTCCCCTGGCCCTAGAAGCGTAGTGAGGGAGATGCCCCCAAATGGCAAACAATTTGGAAATGGGAATTTTCTGATGTTTCCAAAGAATTTTGAACCTCCATTTTCCTTCCCTCAACTCGCCTTTGCCCCCCAATCTTCTCACCTTGGCTACGCTACTGTCTGGCCCCCTAAAGAAACGACCCGAACGGTAGGGAATCCGGGGAACGTCTTTGGCAAATGGCCAGTCTTCATTTAGAAATCATTAGTATAACATTACCGTGGGCCTTGAAATGAACTTTCCATTTGTTTAATAAGCATAAAAACGCCTCAAAAACTAAGATAATTTCGAAGGGGGGTTAACTTACCCTCTAGGAATGTTGTTGTCGTTGCTTTTGTAATAATATAGGTATCCTTCCCGACTTATTGAAAACCATCGCCTTTGCCACCGCTTTCCGATGGGGCCCCCCTTGACACCTCGCTTGCACAGCCAGCCTTTTAACTGAAAATGAAGCAATCAATACCTGACATTAATGACGGGGGAGGTTCGTTACCAGCATTGCAATTGTATAATGTGTTATTCACAAACAATTTCCAATGTTTTGTCCTATATCTTATCTCTTTATCAAGAAGTATTATTCTATAAACCAAGAAGAGCAATCTGATATAATTAAGCATAGTTCTAACAAAATTTTTGATTCAGTTGAAAAATCTGGGCAAACATATCTTGAGCGTGTGCAATCATGCTTGGAGGTAAAGAAAACTCTAACGTTGTGTCTAAAGTTCCAGACTCTAGCTACAACGTCTTCAATTAAAAAAGCAACCTAAAGAACTAAAAACGATTTGATTTGATAAGCCACATAACGACTTATTTGATAAACCATACTTACATCTAGTTTTTCGAAGAACTTCTCTTTTTCCGTTGTATTGTCTTGCCTGTCTGCTTCAGCATGGATGAGCTGTTGAAAGACAAGAAATTTTCACGTGAACTGTTTGGCTTCCCATTGCTTCAAGTTACACGTGAAATCCGCGCTTTGCCCGCGCTATCTCGATACTAGCAAAACGAGGTCTAATACGATCTTTGACTTCAAATGAGACATATCAGAGGATCTCCAAAAGAGACATCCAAAAACGAGAATTTTAAAAAGACTAAAAAATTGTACTAAAATACAAAAATAACAATGAAATAAAAATTAAAGTTCCTGAATATTATAAAAAAAATCGAATGTAAACAAGTAGGTAAAACATTCTTAAAAGCGCAGAGGTCTAGCTAGTGCGGAGTTGAAAAACGATACACACTCTAAATTGATTCTAATTTCGACATATTGTCAAAATACCCTGTTCATTTTTCTTTAGGTTCTTAAAGACATTTTTCATAGGATGACGTAAGGATATTGTTGACATCATACCCTGCTTCGCAACTCTTCAACAAGCAATTGTAACTCTCCAACTTCCATTTGCAGATCTTCTTTTTCTCTTCGCAACATCGTGTTTTCATCCTCCAAACTTCCGCACTGAAGTAAAAGTTCTTGGTTCTTTGCTTCAAGATGTCTAAATATCAAAAATGTTTGTTAGACGAAATTCAAACAGCCAATTGAGCCAAAAATCAGTTTTAAGAAGCCATTCTTGATTCGTCGGAACATAGCTTAAATAGAGGGGCAAAATATCATACATTATATTAAAAATTTCTCCAAAAGCAATATCAGACATTTCACAGTCTACTACGGTTATAGGGCCACCGAAGAAGGGAGGGGGGCATGGCAATAGAGCATTGTTCAAAATCTTTTGTTATGACTGTTACATTCTCTTGCCCCCCCCCCTTCACTTTCGAGCCTGCATTGGAGCCCATGGGTTATTTCACTTTAAAAGTGATGTAACCGTTTATTGCGTGACTTTAACCGGAGTCTACTGTAACAAACAATACAGGTTCCCTTTCGAGAAACCGCTATCTTTCCTACTATATGGGGTGTCCCCTCGTTGATATCTTTAACATGAATATTTTCCTTAATACAATAATTTTTTTGCTTGACGAGTTCTTGTGAATTTTATAAGTGGTTGCATTTTGTTTTTTGGTTAAACTTGAGGATTCTTATCGGATCTAAAGCCATAAAACTTAAGATTGCCAATCTAAGAAAATCATTTAAAATCTCATATAAAATCAAGCCTAACGAACCACTCGATATATCTTTTGACGGAAAACTTGCCACATTTAGATATTTGAATTTCGAGTGGTTTTTCTAGCATTTATATTCCTCAAAGTAACTGAAATGCTTTGATTGGGGTTTCCTTTAAAAAAACTCCTTATCAGCTACCCAGTGACGATTTCTAAAATTGATCAAAGTTGCCAGAAACGTGAAATAAAGATTGTCTAGGGTAACGAGCAATATCTTGTGTCAAAACCATTATAAATTAGTATCGAAAAAAAGAATTTTAAAAGAAAGTTAGTCTAAAGGTACACGTATGAAACTCACAACAGTTGCAAAGCAATTCTTTTGGAATCATCGTTATCAGTAATTTTTGAAAATGGACTGGTTGGTGAAACGGGCAGTGTAGCGGATTTTAACATCTAGAAAAGAAAGAAATTTGAGCAGACAAGTTTGAAGTGTGAGCATAAGGCGTGATGATTGGTGCTGATGCTCTCCTATCTTCTGAACTTAGGAGGCTGTGACACTAAGTAAACCTTCTTGAACTGATCGCATTATTCTTAGTAAATTTGAATGTAATATTGAACACAGCTATACAATCAAATGCCTTTTGTGATAATCCTTATTACAAAGCAGACATTTTCAAATAATAGAAATTTCAATATAAGATGTAAAATATATGTGATTAAAACATTTAAATATCTCATCTGAGAAGCACATTTGTTAATTTAGAAAACAATTTATAATTGGAACAGATAGCAATAAAATCTTGTGGTCAAATGACATTTAGTGAACATAGGAACTTACGTCTGGAATCGCATCCATATCTGAGTCAGAATTAAGACTGCCCTGGAATTCAAAATACATCAATGATATTTCGCTATGCTTGCAATTCAATATTATAAAATCAAACAGACGAAATTAATGCTCATTAGAAGACAAAACGGGATTCATAGAGAACTTGCATTGGCTGCTAAACTGGTTGAAAGAATAGAATTTTAAACCTATAGTTATAAAAACGTTAAAAAACAGTTATAACAACGTGCTTGCTCATGCATAGCACTTTTATCAAAACTAAGGGACCCTTTTTGTTTAAAAAACACATAAAACCCCTTCCAGCCGGGGGGGTTTTGAAAATCGCCCCAAACTGCATATGCAACCTTACAGCTTTGAAAGAGGGGCATATCACTCTACAAAAATCTCGTACACCTTTTTTGAAAATCCTATTGTTTCAGCTGAAAATCCGCAGAAATCCTTTTGTTTTTGGGGAAATCTCGTACGCCATTTGCAAGAGTGAATCGCCACTCGGCCTTGAAGGCTAGATATCTAATTTGTTTTAAGTCGTCTAAAAGGCTTACAGCCAGTTTTTAATTTCAAGTTATATGAAAAACAGTGCAATATTCCCATTTTTAATTAGTCTTGAATTAGATTCTGATGTTTTTCAGCTTTAAAACATTATTTTGAACGATAAGAATGATTCCAGTTACGACGTCATTCACCATAATTTCACTCGTTCTCATTCCAAATGAAAAAACCTACCCTTAAAACATCACTACGATTTCGATTATAATTGGTACTGTTGGTTCGTAGGAAATGTTATGGCTTGTTTTACAACAGCAGATATTTGTGCTTATAGCATTAGGCAAGACTTTTTGTTACCAGCTCACCTTCCTTCCATGAAGAACCGCCCTGACTCCGGATCTTAAAGTTGCCAATATATTTCCTTTGGACGTTTTACGATCAACAGGCGTTGGCGGCGGCGTGACAGCATCTAGGTTAACAGCACTGAGCCTATGTCGCTTTTTTCGTTCCGGTATTGAAACTTCCGGACTATAGTCCGGTATTGGAATGTCCGGTAATGAACGATTGTTTTTTTTCGTACCGCTTCCCTGCTCACCGTCTTCAAAGGAAAACAGATCACCTAAGATGCAATAATTAGAAAATTTTTGCAAATAATAACCATTAGTTCGGTGCAGTTTTGAGATTATTGAGCTTCCACCCACAAACAAGGTTCCGGATCACAACTTTTTTTGTTCCGGATCACAACTTTTTCTTTCAGATTAGTAGATTCAATAAAAGGTATTAGTAGATCGCAACAAAAGCCGAGTTTCAGGTACATATAATGTATAATAATAACAATAAAACGAATATTGATACAGGATAGACAATTCAACGTGTTAAAACAGCTGCTATCAATGTGTGTCCTGTGTTCTACGCCTAAATGATGTTACCCTAGATATTGAAAAAAAATAAGAATACAGATATATATATAAAAGATAAAATTAAACTATTTACCCTAAAAGTTACAGATATAGTTTTAAGATAAATATCACTTAAAATATTCCTCGAGTTGTTTCTCAAACTCCTTATAGCTCTCAATTTTACGAATTTCTAAATGACTTTCTTGCCTACTCAGTTTTGATCCTTGATAGCTCTAATGTGTAATTATTGTCATTAATGTATAAGCCATTTTTATTTTTCATATTTTATTTCCTTTTTCCGTTCATTGTGATTTTACCAAAAAGTCTCGCATTTTCTTAAGTCATAAAAGCCTCTTCCTTTAATTTCACACGCCAAGTGTTTGAATTAAAAAAGAAACCACATAAAAGGAAATGAAATCAATCGATCAAGCTAGCTTTCTTACCACTCGATGAGACGCCATTTTCATCAGACTTTGGGGTCAGGTTAGGGCTGTCCGCTGGTCGCAGATGTCTAATGTCGGACTTTTCAGCAATGTTTAAATCAAGCAGCAATTGAGACTTCGTCCTAGCATCACAAAAATAATCAAATCTTAAGTCAAGACATAAGCCTAAAGGTAAGCATATTGACAAGAAAAAATCTTCTTGGAAAATCCGACAAAAAACGGTAGTTTATACCACATTGTTGGATCTAAAATTTAGATTTAGATTAATCCTTCTGACTAATCCTAAACTAATCCTAACCCTGATCTTGAAAAAAATCTGATCATTGTAACTGAGGCCGCATTTCTCCTTCTGTTATTTCTAACAAACAATTAACCTATACTTCATCCTGAAAGCAGCAAACTAATCGAAAGTACGATTTATACATTGACAAAGGGAAGTAGAGCTAGGGGGCAGGGGGGGGGGGTCAGCCCCATTCTAAACTTCGGAAAACAGTTCTCCTTTTTGCTATTAGTTTCTGAGAAATATTTCGCGAGGGCATCTTGCTTTTTCAAGCACATACCCTTAACTGACGAAAAGAAGGAAGGGTAACTTAGAAGGTCGTTGCAATGGTGGAAAGTTAAAACCAGCAACTCAAGTCAATCTCAAAGAATTTCGTCGGCAATCAAATTTCTGCTAATGATACAACGAAAAAGAGATAGTATCCAATTAAAACTACACGCAATCTAAGCAAGCAAATTATTGTTAAATAAGTACTACAGACGAAAACTCCTTAATACAGCAAATATTGCTTTTTCGAGTAAGTAACTTAGGCCTAAACTTACTGCTGAGCTCGTCCTTGAAGAATGGCCACATTGCTGTGAGGTTGCTGTAATGGACAGCGGAATTCGAACACACCATTGTTCTCTTCATCCAATGACATTGTCATGCGCCGATATTCCGCTTCATAGTCACTCACGTGACTAAAGTTACTGATCATATCATCGTCACTATCAGGTGAAGAAATGCAACTTAAAATTTGCCACGAAGAAGAATCGACATTTTCGTGGTGAACAGAGGCTGAGGCTACTGATATATGCTGGGCAAAAGGCCTCCTTTCTAACTAACGTTCCACCAGAAAGAGAACCTGCGGCTGTATCAATAAGAACGCCTCAATGTGATAACCATACTGTGGTTTTACTACCCTCGAGAGGTTATTCAAGATAACTTGATTCAACGGACTTATTCATCCAAAAGTCTAAGTATTAAATCAACTTTTCTGAAAAAGATCACAAACAAAATTATAGTTTTCTAATAGTAACATGATTTAAATCTGTCCAATGTTTTCCCTGGGTTCCCTTTAAATAAAAAACTCTTTGTCTGATAGTTGAACAGTTTTGGCTTATTTGACTCGTATATATGCCATCATGATCATCATGATCACTATAAAATGACCATGATTGTATCAGGTGACATATTTCAAAAGAAATTATATTTGTGTATCCAGTTAATGATTCTTTTACAAACTGTGTTATTATGAGGGTCACTTTAAGAACACCTTAATTTACCCTTTGCACCACTTATAAACCTGCAACACTCAAAGGCAAAAATGATTTAAAACCACTCACTTTGATGTTCCTTTCTTCACAAACTGACAGTTTACATGTAGGCCAGCAGTGACTGCCATTGTTTTATTTGATAAGGTTTTAAATTCCATTTCTAGTGGAGTACTGTGTAGGAAAAGCAGACAAGTATTTACAAAGATGTCATAAATGCAATGAATTCTTAGGCCGTATGCAGCTCTACTGTCAATATGTTTACATAATGGAAGATGATGATAAAAACGCATTTTGTTGAAACTTAGGTCTTTAAAAACTGTGACAGTTAAAGAGAATAACTGAGTTCAAGCGGATTTTAAAGCCCATTTAGTTAATTCACTCTCTGATGCCTTAGAGAGCAAAGTCGAAATAGCAAGGGTACTATCTTTATAAATCAATAAAGGGGGCATAATCAACAGGGTGGGGTGGTAGAGGAAAAATAGCCGACTGCACAAATACTTGAAGCTGCTATAGACAAGAAAACAATACGCATAAAAGCCAAAACTGCTTTGAAGCGTTTGTGACGAAAAACAGTTTCAAAAATATCCTCAATTTTAGTTACGAACGCAAAAAAGTATTTTTTATATCAAATTTCACGTCCATTTTTTCACAGGAGCTAGCTCCAACTGCAAGAGCTTTCTTGCATTGTGGGTCTTGGAAGAGTTGAGCATTTGAAAGTTAGGTCCTCTTCTTGATATTTAACATTGGATCAGGCGGAGAGAGGTCTTCAATTGTGACCACCGATCGAGGGCTTTACCAACAGAGCAAATCTGGCTCAAATGCAAAAAAGCATGTTGATCTCTACCATCAACAAAATCTCTCGCTTATAATTTTTTTTCCAAGATAGAATATTCCGCGTCAATCAATCCAAGAGAATATAAACTGTCTATGAATACAGTTCAATTTTTAACCAACTTTCTCTGTCTTTAAAAGAAGCTTCTATCAAAACTTCATACATAATGTAAAAAAACAACTCCTCTCTTTCTTACAGGATAAAAATGTTTCCCTAGCTCTTACTTTTTGAAATCGTTTTTTTCAGAGCCAGCAGGTACAGTGTGGAGGCGTAGCAAAATATTCGTATTTGTTAACGTTAAGTTAATACAATCTTTCTTCTTTGAAAAAATACTATTCTCTTTATAATATTAGCTTGAATTTGCAGTAGTTCCTTCCCAACTACGAGCTCCTAACAGATATATAAAAACATAAGAATGCTCTAGAAAGAAATTTTAAAACTAGTTTACATATTAACCAATTATATACATCACTTAATTCGATTTTTATATAGAATGTTAAAAAACAAATGCGATGAAAACGTTTCTACACATCTTGTGGCTATTCTTTGAATTATGTTCGTATTTCTAGCAGATCGATTTCATTTAGCGTAACATATTTTAAACAGTTAATGCAAATTTCCATTAATTCCTAAATAATAATTTGTGACTTCTATGATATTTGTCCAAAATAAAAACAAGTAACTCACCTATCAGGTTCTAGTGATGCATAATCTGCTATATTTAATGGAAATATTGCCAATTTCCTTCTAGTTAATCCTCGATTCTAGAAATGAAAGCAATGGACACACATTAATAACAGCAGTTTTAACTCGTTGAAGTGTATATCCTGTATAAATATTCGTCTTATTATTATATTATTATATTATATATTATTAGACATCTCTTTAATATCTCGGTTTTACTAACTTTCCACGATTGCAGTTGCTCTAAGATTAAAGTACAATGCAATACTTGTACAATAAACTATAAATGGAGCTTAATTGAACAGTTTGGGCTATAAAACAAATGGAGCTATAAATGGAGCTTAAGCGTACTTGGGTCGTAATTTTATCTCACTATGACCAGTAATGTGACTTTTCGCGGAGTGACTATAAGTGGAGTTGATTGCTTAACCATAATAGTTGCAATGTTATTCTGATTTTTGCCTCTTCTGTTTTTGTCACCTTATAGAATGGCGGAGCGTGACGTCATCAAAAACTATTTTTAGAATTTGAGAATTCTCAATATATAATCTGAAAGAACACCACGAAATATTTTACAAAATCAAGCATGCAAAATCAGTTGAACCTGTAAAAGACGTGGAATTTGCTAATGGATTACTGTTGCTTTGACCTGGTTCAGTGATTTGATCGGGAAAGGGCACGTTTGTTTGTGTTACGTTTGTTTTATTTCTTTCCGTCTAATTTAGCCAGCTAGTTGCTTTACTTACATCTTCTAAAGAAAATACATATTCTTTTTTCAGAAATTTTTCTGCATCTTCCGAGCTCTGTAAAACAAGAAAAAAAATCTTTACAAATTGTCAAAACTGAAAATAGCTGCTTTGCTACACAATAAATAATATAAGCTTTTTGGTACATAAAACAGGACGGTTCTTAGTTGCAACTCCGAGTTTCACGCTTAATTAGAAGAATAAGAAGAGTTAATCGGATGCCTGATGATCGCCTTAAACGTGAAACTCCGAGTAGCAACTCAAAACCTGGGGCGTGGTTGCCCACCGGGACACGGAAAATTCCCCAGTAGGCCCCTTAAAACTTTTCATGTAGACCATTTGAAATTTTTTCCCTTTAATATTTTAACATTTGTAACATCTAATTTGTGAGAATAAACAAGTGAAGTAAGGTCCCACCTTACTAACGCTGCCTCCGCGAAAAAAACAAGAAAAAATCAGCATCAAAATTGTGTGCCCCTTAAATTTTGATTTTCCCGGCCCATAAAAATTTCCCACCACGCCCCTGCTTAGAACTGTCCTGTTCTTTACACCAAAAGTGTGTACAGCTCTATGCTCTGACGATACGGCATCAAACCCTTTATTACAGATTGGTAAACATTTATTCAATAAATATCATAAATGCAAATACAACTGAAGTCAACTTCGAAACTTTCAAACGGCGGCATTTGTTCTAATAGAGGGGTGTCCAACATATGGCCCACGGAGGGCATATTCTGTGGCCCTTCTCAAGGCGGTAACTTTAAAAACTGCGTTATGTCTTTGGAGTGCAATTTCTGCAAAAAGTTATTATGATTTATTCTTAGTCATACTTTGACATTATTAGGCAAACTATCTCATCATTTGGCAAATTGATTTAATCAAACGTTTTCTCTTTTGAAGCTGAGCAAGTCAATCCGAAGTTCACGGACAAATATTTACATAACATTCATGGACGTCAACTACCAGTTTAATGCGAAATGTTAAAAAAATTTCTGCACACAGAAAATGTGTGTTCCCAACCAGAATGATTTTACAGTTAAATATGTCTTTATAAAAGTTGCATAAATGAACAAAGTGAGAAATTCAACATAATCTGGAGATAAATGCTTGACCTTTTCCAGATACATAAAAAAGAAAGAGGGGAATTTCCTTTTTTGTGTAAGGGGCAGCGTAAAAAAGCAAAGAATACAAACTTTTGGGCAATAGTGTGGGCCTTGTGAGGAACAAAATAACAATCTAACTGTTCTTTGATCAGGGATGCTAGAATTATGACAGGGCAAAGGGGGCACTACCAAAGGTTTGATGAGGGAATGTGAGGCAAGAATAGGGTAGCTTGGGGTACATCACTGGACAATTTTTTTCTTCCAAACTCTACAGTTTTGCTTGGACAAACATGAAAATATATTTTATGTGCTTAACTTTGGAAAAAGAACTGAAATTCTACAGCATTTTTCTCTGTTTTGACTCTTTTTTCTTTGAATGAACTTATTTGCTTTGACTTTTTCTTCTTTGAAGGTCTAGTCGCAGACCAATTGTATTGTATTGGCATGTATTGGCAATGGCAAATGGGGGGGGGGGATAATGTTGATTCTCTAAAATAAATCTTAGCAATGTGCACATCTTGTTTTATGAGCAAATAGTGAGGTTTTTTCTCTTCTTAAGATTTGGACCCAAGATGTTGTTACCACCATTATGCAGTAGATGGGATCTTAAGATGAAGAATTTGTCAGGGAGATGAAAAGGAACAAGGATGCTTCAAATTATTAACCATTTGGAATTAAATAGCATCAAAATTATAAAATGAAATAGGATTGCAGACTGACCTTGTAAAGAGTAACTAACAAAGCAGATGAAGTTCCTCTTTCCCAATTTACATTTCCAACTTCATACTCAATGCTATCTGACACGTTTGTTCTGTATTCAATTAACTCTTTGCTCTATGACAAGAAATTCCATAAAAATCTAGATCTAAATAAGATGAAGTTTGTGCTAATAAAACAAATTTCCATAAAAATATATTAGGAAATAAAAACAAAAGACAAAAATACATATTTTAACATACTAGAAGTTTTATCTTAACTTGGTGGACCCAAATACTTTAATGGATATGCTATTGTACTAGAAACATCCCCACTCTGCAATCTGTTGCCTCTAATAAGAAGTGCCAAACAGGTCCGTAGAAGAATGTACCCTTGCTGTGAAAGCAGTGTTTTTCCCCTGGGTTGTCACAAATGCATGGGCATTGTGAGTAGTGACTCTTAGGGGGCACAGCTTGCAAATTTTACAATGATGGGTTTAAATCAAAATCATGATATCATCAAGTGTATGTGCATAGGCTGGCCTGTGGTTCTGTTCTGAAGTCTATCAACCAGTGTACAGGCTGGTTGATCTCAGCAATTGAATCCCTGAACAAGCTATCTTCTCTTGTCCATCCCAACAATAGGAGGTGCAAACCCAAATTCTGCACAAATTCAGTGATGACATTTCTAGCAGTTTAGTTACCAGCCTCCTTGGATCAAAAGGGTAAAAACATGAAATATTTATCTTCATATTTAATATTCAATATTTATATTTATAATTTTTCTTTAACAAGTAATTGCATACCACTGTGAAAACCCTATGTCTTTGCCCTCTGCTCCAAACAATCTGTAAATTCTTTGGTTTCCTACAAAAATTAGTCATAGGTCATGTGAATAAATGTCAAGTTGAGCCAGTATCATAAAATGTTGTTATACTGTAAATTCAAACAGCCTTGTCACTCCAAGGAGGGAAGAAGGTCCATATTCTCCACTTTTTATACCCAATCAGGCGAATTCACTTTACAGGCAGTTTTCAATGGCAGTAGACTTGATTTAAAGGTAATGCGTCCAGCTAAAGCAAGCAACTCTGGGGGATTTTCAGGAACATGTGAATTTTCATGTAATTGCCCCAGCCATTACGGTCATTCTGTTTATCTACCTGCTGCAAGGTTAGCTTTTCATGTGAACAGTTTACATCACAAGAATACTGACTGCATAGCAAGCTGTTATCTTAATGAGTGGCTTGACAAGTTGAGTATATGCAGTCCTTTTATATGGACACATTACCTTTAAGATTGCCATTTATAAAAACATCAGAGACAAAGAGTCATGTGGGGTATGAGAAACTCTGCCACATCAATTTCTAAATTTAGGGGGCTTGCATTAACAAGAGTTTCGTGTCTTACATTTTGAGTAAATTTGAATAAATTCTCAATACATTTAACCTTAAAACACCATAAGAAATTTAAGCATTGAATGCAAAATGTAAATATCAATGACAATTTGTCTAAATAAAGGTTTAAATTGTCTTTATTGTCAGGAATATTTAACACTAGATCAATATTCAATGGATTTCATATCCACTTTCCATCCTAATATTGAAATGCCTAAAACTAACAGCAAGCAAAGATTCAAAATACTTTTAACGGCCTAAATGTGATTAAAAAGCAGGCCAGTGTCTGTCGTATGATGGTACAAGGTACTGACTTCTTGCATGTCACTACTCACCAATCCTTCTTCAATCGAAGTTCTAAATATTCTAGCGTCACTGTGAACTTGAATTTAAAAGCAGGCTTTCCTGACACCAGGGATTTCTTTGCATGTGAAGTCATCTCTTTTGTTTTGATAATATTATCCTTTCGTTTTCCACGGAGTCCTGCAGCAATAGAAATCGGCCTCGAAACTTTTTTCTGCGATTCTTTAAAAACAATGGTGGCTTAGAAAACTCCTGGCTTCTTACTGTGACTTTTTCACACAGGAAACCGAAAAACTCTGAAAAACTGCTAAATTTCCGAGTAGTTGGCTGGAACTTTTCATATTTACACTATTCAGAAATTGCTGTCATCTCGTTTGTAAGTGACAAATTGAATTGAATTACCACTTCCTCTCGGAAGGGGGCCAAAAATAGGAAATACGCTTTTTCAAATATTAATAATAATGGGCAGCCCCCCCCCAATATGAATTTCGATCTGAACCGCCAATTTTGTCATTCATAATCGATTTTGATATAAAAAAGATCATCTAAGGGACATTCGCTAGACGGGGGGGGAGAGACGAAGATGTTAAAGGAACAAAAAGTCTATTTTTAAACAAATAAATTTTACTGGGGCTCAGTGCCGTCGGAACGAACTTCATAGTGCGGGGGGGGGCTGCCCATTGTTTTCCTTCTCGTTCAGTACACTGTTATAAAGGAAACATACCACAGTTTGACAATTATTGGGGGGCTCCAACCCCCCCCACCCTACCAACGGGCCTGGGCTGGACGGGTAATCCCCACTCCTAGTTAAAAATGAGCCAGACTGCACCTGCATTGAGTTTATCCACCTTCAGAAATTTTTAAGGTTTATAACAGGTCCACCGTCCTGTATTAAACCCCTCTCTAAAACTTCAGTAGTTTTTAATGTAGGAAAACAGGCTTGAAAATGAGACAACAAAAGGTTGATTGTTGTCAAGACAAGCTGGTCCCCACACTTTTTCATTAGAAATTGTTCTTGTGTTACGACGCATTCTACTTCCGCATTTTGATGCTTTGTTTTACCAGTGAATAGTTAATCGGAACACATATTTTATCAGTCTAGAGTAAATGCCAGGCTAAAGCATTGACATTGAAGCAATGACAGTGGTAGATTGTTGAATAAATACCCAAAAGATATTGTCTCGAGGAATTTACCAGTTTTTGTATCTTCAATAAACACACTCATCCTTTCAAATAAAAACCATCTATAAGAAACTTTTAACTCATATTATCTGAAAAGAAACTTTGTGTCGAGTAAAATATAGGTAAAATATATTGTCTGTTACAAAAAACTTTTGGTGTCGAGTTGTCAAACTTTTAATGTTTGATTAAATCTAAAATTGTGACTTCAGGCTTGTTATCTTGAAAGATATTTGGGTTCCTGCAAAAAATGTTGTGGTTTTCTTTGACTGCTGTTGCAAAGTGTGATAAATTTGGTATAATAATAATGTTTTAACATTATAGAAACTTTTTTATGGCGACATGTGGTAAATTCTTACGTACGTACAAGGGCTTTGGGAAGTTTCTTATAAAAAATGAGGGTAATCGAGGAAAGATTGATTTCAAATTTTCGCATAAGCATAAAAAAGATGAAATAATAAAGCACCTTTTGATTTCTCCATAAAAAATTTGACATTATTTTTGATTAAAAATAAGCGTTATTTAACGTATGCTCAAAATTCATTCGAAACTTTTCCGTTTATTTGAAAAGGGGGCTACATATCTTGAAATTAGATCAAAAGCTGAATAAAGCAGCAACAGAGATAAATTTTTGAACATATTGTTTCACGCATGGCCTAAAAATGTGAGAGTGCATCTGTCTCAATGTGTCACAAATAAAAACTGTGATCCATAACTGAAAAGCATCGATCGATCGGAAAAGTGATTCATTGAAAAGTGAAACATTCAGTTAGGTTTGCAAAGAAAAAGAAACTCTTAACTCCAAGGAAATTAAAACATGAAAGATTTAAGTCAACTGTAGCCAAAATGGGTTAAACATGATTTCAATCGTTTGTAAAAACTTCTTAAAGACAGAGACAACACGCTAGGCCAAAAAAGAACGTTGCAGGCAATCCATCTTTTTACCTTCGGGATTCTTCGCTATACTCACGAGATTTCATGTCTTCCGTAAAATGTGACCCAAAAGGATTCCTTTTGGCTTCCCTGACATCTAGAAGTTTTCCCAACTGAGATAACTTGCTATTGTCACAATTCTCTTGTGGGCTAGTCCTATACATTGTGTAATAGTGTATTAAAATATAAAATGGAATAGTTATTTCCAGAAAGAAGATCAAGGTTAAATACAAACCTACTTTCGACCGCATGCTAGCAGACTTAACAGCTCTGAAAAATCTCATAATTCATATGAAAAAGAAAATTTTTTGGTTGGGAATAAACAGGAAATAAATTGAATAAGGTTTTTAAATTTCAGTTTCATTTACTGAAAGGCTGGCATTGCAGGACTGCGGTTGACAATGGAAGATTTCATTTGAGCCCAAAGAGATATTTAATTCGCAAATACCAACATGCCCATTAAAAGGGGGGAGAGGGTAGGGGGTACTTTACTTGGTCTACGAAAATGCTAAAAATATTGGACTTTTATGTTTTACTCTCAATAAACTAAAAGTGGATTTCACTTGATATCTTCTAAATGGACTTTGGGGCCATATATTAATGGCGCCGTGATGAGAATGGGGGGAGTAGGAAGAATTCAAGAATTTTTTTAGATGCGGTTGTAGAGGGAGGGGTGTCAAAAGTCCTTTGTACACGCCCCATGCAAATAGCAATGTCCGAAATTATATGAAACCAATTCAGTCGAGATATGACGTTAGGAAGCGAAATAAACTGGCCGAATTTGTTGCGAGGGATTATTCGTGGGTCAGAACCCATAGAACAAATATTTAAATAGGCCTTGGGTCGAGGCACCGGTGAATCCAAAATATGAGTGTTGTGTCTAAGAATTTAAGAGTCACACTGTAAGAACAGCCCTGTACTTTTAAAAGGGCCAAGACAAGTAAAACACAAGGTGCATAATGAAATTCATTTCCTAATTAAAAAGCTTACTTGGTTGTACCAATGCTTTTTTGATTAAATTCAAAACAAGATTTGTTACGCTATCATCAAGGTTTACAACGTCCAGTGAAGCGAGGGTAGAAGCAAACATCCCGGATGTGTTGGCGATTGAGCATCCATGTGAGGTACCTTTCCAAGCCGAGGCCATATCCTCCGTGAGGGCATGTTCCATATTTTCTCTACGATTAAAATATATAACCACGTAACTCGGCCCGTCAGAACTTAAAATAACCGAACTATGAAAATAAATTTCAACTTTCACATTTTTTAGCAAATAAACAGCTTTGAAATTTTAAACAGCTTTGAATTTATCAATTTTTGAATATATCAATGAATATTTCAATAAATTTCAGCAACTTTAGGGTTCTTTACTTGAAGGACAAAACTCATTATCCGTGAAAATTTGGAATCTAAGACCTTGAGATGTACAAAACAGATGGGCAAACAAATTATGTTGATTTTAGTTTTAGTTTGAATTAAAATTAAAATTAGTAAAAAAAATTAGTTTGAATCATAATTCTTTAGACTGTACAAAAAAAATTTCACACTACATGCAGCCTAAAAAATTAATGATATTTTACCTGATCGGTGTACCAGTAGTATGGTGCAGCATCAATTTTCTCTCTTTCATAAGCTTCCATCAATTCTTTCTAAAATTAAAAATATTACATAGTATATTAGTATAGAACTACTTTGATAATAGAAAAGTTCCCAGCAAGCAATCCATCGGGCTCCTTGACGCTAGAATGTCCCGTCAGAACTGAAGCGTACACTGTGCTTTCAGTACACGAGGTAAGGGCATTTTATGTGCCCTGTCAAAGGGCCTTGATACCAATAAATACAACATTTGAGCCCCGGCCTTGTTGCAAACAGCATAAACACATTCATAGCTATTGGAGGTAGAATTTCGGGTAAGCCTGGCCTTGGGCTACACGAGAACAACATTGACAATAGGACTCAAATCTTCATTGGCAGAGAGCATGTGCGTGGCTTCACTTGATAGCTTAACGAACAAATTTCGGTTATGGTCTTATTTGACGGTCAGGGGTTTTCATCAGATATGCATTGGATAATAATGTTGATGGTTATCAATATTGTTGCATAGAAACTATTCTTCTAATTTGTGCAGAGCTGAAGAACAAGTTGCAATTGTTGTGTAGAAAATCTTTAGTAATATATATTGAATGTCTGAAAATATCTGATCAAGGGCCAGGGCTTACACAGGACGAAGAACATGCTTACACAGTATTGGGATAAAATTCATCCGCATAAACGTTTTTTATGTAGGAGTTGCTAACTGCACAAAAAACACCTAAATTTTTGTCGTTCCTTATATTTGTCCGAGAGACCGCTTGACATGGCATAAGTTTTCATCCAGTAACTACAGTATTCTATAACTTCGTCATTCTACGGCCTAATATATTCGTCATTCTAAGAACAATTTTCGTACATAATCATGCATCCTCATAGATCCACCAACAATCTCTCCAACATTTGGCATCAAAACGTCAACCTGAAAGAAGAAACGAAACGAATAAAACCAGAAACGTATTGCCAAACGTATAAGCATATCGGAAGTATGCTTAAACAGCATGAAGACGCTTTTCAAAGCAAAATGAATTTGCCAAGCCTCGTTTTCAGCACTATCTCGTTTTGACTCAAACTGAGACACACTTCATAACAGGAACATTCTAATAAGGAACGGTTAAGACCTCTGCCAAGGTAACGTAAAGGAAGAATAGTTTAATCGCCCTCTGGCATTTAAACGCTCTGCAATAGAGATAAAGAATCTTGAGAAGTGGATCTTTCGTACTTAGTGAATTCAATTCGATTGGTTCATTCATTCCAGGTAGCTTCTACGTGATCAGTGGCGGACACTTGGGGGGGGCGAGGGGGGGGGCGACCGCCCCCCAATATTTTAGAGAACAATAGTCTTTTGTTCTAAAACAATGGGAAATGTGACGTCATCTTATTAAAACAATAGGCTTGCCCCCCCAATATTTGACCAAGTGTCCGCCCCTGTACGTGATCCGTAGGTTGCTAACCATGGTCCTCCAACAAACCCTGTCACTACCCCTACTTTTCAGGATACCATAGTTCTGGATGTTAACCCACTCTATTAGGTCAATCAATTACGGAATTCAGCTGATGAAGAATGAAAGCTTTGAATTCTGTTTATGTAGAAATTTGGCTCAAGAATAATCGCCAAAAAACTTACTTTTCATTATCATATTCATAGCTTTACATATAAACAAGAATTATATATAAGTTAGCGATTGATAAATTCCCAGAAAAGTTGCAGTCAGTATGCTGTTAAAGTTTTTTAGCTTAAAATGAAAGCATATTTTACAATGCAAAATGAATGAAATGATGATAACAAGTTTTACCGATTCCGTAAGGCGCGGATTTTCCGGACATCGTTGCATGTAAAAGGATTTAATTTCGACAGGAAATCGGCAAAGAAGTATTGGCTGCAAATGAAAAATTATATAAAATTTAGGCCTGTGCTATTTCATTTTCCAGGACAATGACTTTGGCAAAAAAGACCATTGCAAAACTCTCACAAAAAATTAAATTTTACCTCTTTTACGAAAAGGTTGTCATTTGCCTCTCTTACATAAAATTACAATTCGCCTCTCATCTCACATAATTTTTTCAAAATTGGCATAAATCGCTTTCTAAACAAAAATTCCTTTAGATAAAAATTATCTTACCATGTAAAATCTAAACAAGAAAGTTTTACTTAATCCTATATTCAAGGGTATAAGACAATTACTTTTGACAATAACAAATAGACAATGCGTTTTGTCACCACAAAGTACGATCCTAAAATGAGCTGGACTAATTAACTATCTTAAGCAAATCCGAAAAGATCTTTTAAATATTTGGTTTCATTAAAGAATTTTTAAGGCTTCAAGCAGATTATAAAACAAAAAACCTAGGGGAGCAATTGTGTGCCCAGGAAAGAGCGAACGTCCAAAAGCAAAGAAAATTCTAGATATCTAAACAGCGATCGGTTGATTAGACTATTTTGAATTCGTCGCTCATTTTCTGGACTAAAAAAATTAGAAATCCCTCAAAATTTCCATTCATCATTTTTCTAGGAAAAAAAGTTTGTTTGTGTCTGATGACAAACAACATTCTGATTCAATGTGACATTTAAGGAAAGGGAACACATTTTAGCCGTAAAAAATATGGTATGTCTAGCTCTAAGGCATTGAATAAATACCTCATTGATTTTGTCTGTCATTTCACGTTCCGGCTTCTCGGGTATGTCCTAAAAGCATGATGAGTAAATAAAATTCAGGCCCCGTTCACATTGTTCCGGATTACAATGAATACGGATAAAAAAGTATCCACTTTCACCTTGCGTTCACACTGCTCCGCTGTGAAAACAGAGACTTTTGAAAACGCATTTTGAAAACGGAGACTTTTGAAAACGGAGACTTTCGAAAATGCAAAACGCAGTGTGAACACCGAAAACGGATACTTTTAAAAACGCTAACAACAACAACAACACAGCGAGATGCTTAGACCGCGCCAATTTGAATAACTTCTCCTAACATGACTGATTCACTCTAGTACACTACTTGGAGGAATATTACTGGCAGTGAGCTGTTTGAAAAGTTTATTGGCAGTCGCAAGGTCTGCAAACCAGTTGGTGGCGTTTTCCTTTTTATCCAGAGCGGAGCAATGTGAACGCTTCATCGTTTTCATACCGTTATCAAATGTATCCGGAGCAGTGTGAACAGGCAAAACGGATCGATGTGAAAACGGGTAAAAACGAATATGGAACAATGTGAACATAACCTCAGAGGAAACAACGGGCACTCTTGGGATTGATTGGTGACATAGAAAATTGCATGATTGGTTCCCCTGGGATAAGAGCTTGTAACAGACAACAGCTTGAAAAACTGTCACATGCAGAATAAAGTTTACAGATTTACAAACACGAGAAAGGGAAAAGGGAAGGGTGCTTAGTTTCGTGACTAAAACACGAAAATCCAGGAAGAGATTACAATTTGCTTTTTTAAAGTACGTTTAATAGAGCTACAATAAAGTTTGATAAGGGATTTTTACAACAAACATTTATTTTGACAATGCATACCTCCCCGAATTCATAATAAGTTCCATCTTCCTTTTTGATGTCATTTTCCTTCAAATATTTAATTGCGTCACTGTAGTCCATTCTCCTAGCAAGGCAAATAAGTTTAGCATCAGAAATTTCAGTGTCAACTAACTTTAAGGAAACTTATATGGTATGAAAATATTTATCTCATCAAAGGCAATTGAATGCAAAAGAAAAACTACAGCAAACTATTTACAGATGAATGTTATTTATCAAAGTTTGCCTGATAAACAATATCAGTGGTTCTTATATTATAAAGCAAATTAATGTTTCTTCAGTAATTATAAAGCAACTCACGGTTTCAACAAAAAAACAAAAAAGTTAATTAGATTCTTTATGTCTTTTCCAACTTTCAAGTCGTTCAATGTAGCAAATTTCGTACCTCATCAATTAATAAGACAACAGTTATAAGTAGCAGAACTAACTAAGCAGGAGGTTTAGCAAATCTGATGAAAAACTCACTTGAAAGGTCTTTTCGGAGGTTTGAAATCCTGTTAATTGAAAAAATGAAACGATTTAGGCATATTGAAATTACATTATAAATATTTTTACCGGGAAACCAAGAAACGTAGCCTTGTAATCCATCATCAATATAGATGTGGAGTCTAGTGTATGATATTTAAACGATTAACAAAGAGATATTCAAACTTTATCAAAGAAAAGTGAAAGCATAATCGCAATTTTAATCGCATTTCAGGGAACAGGTGGTTTCAAGTTACAATGACCTCCACAGCTTAAATAAAGTTCTATCTATTTTTATGATTAAAAATCAGTGACCCTTCACGGCTTTACAGAAAAACTACCTTTCAGATTCTTAACAGACAACAACGCTTAAATGGAAGTTACTATTCACCAGTCTGCCATGAGGTGATCGGGGCCGTATAGGCAGAGCTGTGCTTGTTGGGAGACAAACCATTAAATGTTCGAAGGTCCGAAGGCCTTAAATATTTTGCACAAGGCCATGGTAAGTAAATTTTTCAACAATCCTTCGGCCTAATGTGCATTTCTTTATGACGCACGTTTTTCATTGGCTTAGACAAATGGATAGAACTAGTCTCCACAAAAGGTACAAACTATTTGGTGAATAGAACAGGACGGTACTAAGTTGCAACTCTGAGATCCACGCTTGATGCAGCACGCAGGAAGCGCAAAAGTCTCGAATCATGCAAACATGAATTGGAGCAGAAATCGACCTCTATTACTACAAGTCAAAGAGCTTTATATACCCTAATGTTTGGATGACAAGCCAAAAAAGATCGCCAGTTATTTGGCACATCATTAGTCTTAATCTAAGATAACGTTTTGAAAATGCCACAGCTTACAACAGTCATCAATTTCATTGTCAGTGTAAAATCTTTAGACCTTTCGAGTCAAAAACAGCGAAAGAAAACTGCAAATAATTTCCTGGTAGTTAATTCGAATGGTCAAAATAAATCCGCTACCATGGGAACGACCAATAAAAGAGCTGCGTTACAATCTACTGTCAGATTTATATCCAGGTACAAAATGTAATATTGGCAATACTTACTGGATTGACTTCGTAAAGAAGATGTGCAAATGGCGATTTCAACACTCGGTCAGCAACGTCACAAATCTAAAAGAATTTTAAGGCAATAGGCAAACGAAAATTTCTGTTTACTTTCTGGTACAGTAAAACCCTGCAAACAAGAACCTACTTTTCTAAAGAACAGACTGACTAGGTTCTTATAAATGTGATACTCATGATATTTTCAGGGTGTGGTTCTCATCGCAAGGACACTAACAAATATGATGCACAAGATGAAAGTAACTAGATTTGAGAATGGCCTGACTGAATTTCAAATCGTAGAGGATATGGTATTTTGTTGGGGAGAAACCAATTTCAATCACAATATGAAAAAATGAAAATGAAATGACATGGCTCTGAATATCAATTAATCAAACCACAATGACGACTTGAAAACTATACTTTCTGACTTTGAGAATTTATGATTTATTTAGTATGATGCACAATCTCATAAGAACATGGAAAGAAATCAGTCTGTTTTTGGTTCTTATCTTTGGGTGTTATTTTTCCACAAAATCAGTCTGCAGGTTCTTATTTTCCTATGTTCTTGTTTGTGAGGTTTTACTGTATTATTCGATGACGATAATAGATTTGAAGGGATATGTGCAATGAAAATATCTACCCATGAAAATGAAAATCTATCTCCCATGCCATGCATTTAATAAAGAAGACACTTTTATGCAGATATGTTTATTGCTCAAGTGAAAATAAAATTGGCATTATTTTGAGTAGTAGTTTATAAATTACCAGATCTTCAATTCGGTCAAGCAGATCGTTGAAAGAAATGAAGGGGCACTCTCCTTCAATATGGGTGTATCTGCAAAGTAAATATTTTCATGAATCAAAACTCAAAATCAAACCTCAAAGTACAGGAAAAAAAGGAGTGGTCTGAAAACTTGCTAGGTAAAATGTTGGGTTTCTTGGAAGTTTTTCAAGGCTAAATGAAGGTCTGACGTCTTTTGCATAAATTTTAAAATGCTTCCACCCCTGCCCTGTTATCAAAAATGACAACCCCCTTATGTCCTTTTTAATCTTAGAAACATCAGCCAATGTTATATCAACCAATCAAATACACAAACTTCATGACAAAAGAAACATACCGTAAATCCTCAAATTAGCCCCATGGGGGCGTATTTTTTGTTGATATTTTTGGATGGGGGCCAATTCGAGGGGGGCTTATACCAGGGTATAATTGAAAGACCTCGTATAATTTAGTAGAAATTTCTTTATAAGCATTTAATTAATTACTACCAAAAGTATGAATTTGTTGTGATAATTCAAAAAAAAGCCATAGGCATCCTCAGATGGCAAAAATCATCAAATTGAGAGGTCCATTTTGAGAATTTACGGTAGCAGTGGGGGCTTATTCGAGGAGGGGGGCTTTTTCGAGGGGATGCCAATTCGAGGATTTACGATAAGTGATTTCAGGTCTGTCATTAAAGGATGGGGTTTGGAAAAATTAAGGTGCGGTTGGGGGAGAAATAAGCTGGGGGTAAGAGATCCTTCAAAAGACCATGAAGTAAGTAAAACTAAAATTTGATTTACGGCCTTTGAATCACCTTCACAAGTGAAAATTTACTTTGGGGACATTCAAAATCAAAACGCTAGGGAGTTGGAATAAGAGCGGGGCCCTTAAGGGGTTTTCAATAATCAATGAGTGCGCGGCTGGCGGTACGGTTATTTAAGTCCCAGGAGAATTTTTAAATGTGAAAGAAGAATATAAATCATACTCGGCAACGTGTCTTCGTGTTCTTGACTGTTCAGCTCTGTATGACTGCGCAATACAGAATACATCACCACAAGCAGGGATGGCGGTTTCCAGATACAGTTGGGAGGATTGGGTCAAGTAAGCCTGTGACGTAAAAGGCAAAATATCAGATTGAAGCGACAGCAAAATGCAAAAATTCAAATAAACATTCTGTTTCAACTATAGACCAGTTGATAACATTGCAATCTTTCAACAAAACTTCTTCCCCGGAAAACAATCACTTGCCCCTAATTTTCACTTGCAAACTTCAAACAACGACTAGGCTTGGTTTGTCGAAAAGGACGGTCCTAAAGCCCAACTTCAAGTTTCATACTTATGCAATCATCAAGCAGCTAATCCTGTTTAGGAAAATTTTTCAGCATAATTGCCGTATGTAAAGTGTAAGCTCATCAAGTGTAAAACTCGGAATGGCAACTTAGAACTGTCCTGTTCTAAACATCAAATGACATAACAAATCCATGACTCTCTTTCCACTTTAAAACGTATGCCTTTTGCAAAACCTCAAATACAAAATCAATATATCATCCAACCGGTAAGGAACACATTATTACAAAAAATGAAAGAACGAACAAAGTAGTAATACAGGATAGTTTAAAAAATGCAAATACATCGACCGAATAATCAGCTGCAGGGTTTTACAATGAATCAAGCACTTTCAGAGAATCAATTTTGTCTCTTCTTTTCTTAACTAAATATAATATTACTATTTTGCTCTCTTTGCAAATCTAAGCATTTGTAAATATTTGCTAGCTCGACACATATAAAGCTAAATATTGAGGTTCGTGACATAAAAAAGTCAATTACCTCTTCACCAAAATAATTAAACTTGAACAAGGTGGCTCCTCCCTCGACTTGAGTCTGAACAAGAGTTGGTGGAGTCATCTGCCAAAAAAGAAACCCAGTTAATAAAGTTGGGCAATCCCTTGCAACAAGTTGTTAACGTCACAATGGATCTTGGTCAAGTAAGGAAAATTTTTATTGAAACGTAAAAATAAGGGATAGTTTGTACTAACCTCTACATATCCACGATCGAAATAGTGTTCTCTAAAACTAACGCAAAACTGAAATTTACTATCATGTTTTAGAGAGTTTTTTCATACATGGAATTCCACAGAGTCAAATCTAACAATTAAAATCTTTATACATATCAAGATTCAAAAGAAAAGTTCTAAACTTATTTCAAAAGGCAGACATCAAAATGAGTTTCTTTTATCGTACCACCAGTGACTAAATACGTAACTTCCCCATAAATAACACCTAGGAGCATTGAAATTTCTAAACAAAGTAACAACCATAGAGAGAGTAGTGTCATCAGTTGCCTAACGATCGCGTAAAGCGTGAAACTCGGAGGAGCAGCTTAGAACTGTCCTGTTCAAATAGCGTGTACAGCACTGCCTATACAGCATTGAACACTTTATGACAGACTGGTAAACAGCAATTTTCATTATCAAGGACCTGAATCGTATATCAACTCACCACTGCATTACCACTGATCTCATTTTTAAAATTTTTGATGTCTGCAAAATAAAAAAATCTGTTTGATAGCTTGTTTGAAAAAAATAATGATACATAACAATGATTTTTTATCAAATCAATCCCTGATTGCATCCTTCGACCAAGCCCTGCTCATGAAATGAATTAAGAGCTAAAATGCTAAAAAAATACTGATTTTATGAAAATGTCCCAAAATTTTGCACCGAGATGTAGTTGCTTGATCATCAATGTACAATCACTGGAAGAAGTCTTGGAACATTAATGTCAGTTTTTAACGGCATGTTCAGTCCCCCCCCCCTCCCCCCTGGAAACAACGTTGGTTCAATATAAAACGACATGGGAGATTAAAAACCATGTTTTTTGTGCGATTTGTATGATATTTGCCTAAAACTATCAGTATTTTTCTGGGGGAATGGGTAGAGGTAATAATATTTTGGGGAAAGAAATGGAAAACAGAAAAATACAACACAAATTGATGAGTGTTCCAAGAAGTTTTGGCTGGGATTGCAGTTACAGAGCATGTGCAGTAGTGATATTAGGGCAACGCTCCTAAACAGCAAGTGTTTGGATCTACTTAGCACCTCGGGAATGAATTGCCAAGCTTTCCGATACATTCTAGGTAGTTTTATAAAAACCAATAAAAACAAATACTGACGGCATCAGATGTGCTTAGTTAACTAGACGATGAACTTCCATCAAGCAAATAGCTGTGAGACCAAGAAAACTGTTCGCTATGAGAAGGTGCACATTAGGGCGGTCTACATTAAGAATGTTTTCATTTAAGAGGTGTACATTAAGGAGGCTCATCGTTTAACTGAGAATGAGCATCAGAAAATGAACTAACCGTATCCCCCCTAATGACAAGATGTCTGTTGTCCAGTAGCGTGTCAACATTGGACTCCTAAAATCAAACAGCAAAACTTCAGCAAAATCTCAGTGAGTATAGGCTTACAACGAATTGTGAAACTGTGAATCAACGAACTCACAAATATCAACGAGCTTTCTAAATTGTTTGGAGTAAATGGTGGATAAAGTGTTACCGCGTTTCACCTAGGCTCAAATCATAAATCATAACAAATGAAGGAAGTTTCATAAGCATTAGAATAAACTGAACACACCTCGGTGACAATGTTATCAACCCCACCAGGCGGGGACAAACCGACAACTTCCCAATAATCAGCAATCAATTCATGTCCATCTGGGGCCTTTTGAAAAGAAGATAGTAGCAATAATAATTGGTTTAAGTACTAATTTTAAAGAAAAGTAATAAATACCAACATTCACAATACAAAGGGGAGGTATACATATAATCAAGACATTCCGACTGCAAATATTTCCCTTCTACCTCCTGATCATCCTGAATTGCTATGTGCTTTGAGCAATTTCTATCGTACTATTCCCACAAAATACTTTCTCTAAATGATAAAAAACTGTTCCTATAAACTAACGTAGTGTTTTTAGGAAGCTGCAGGAGGCTACAAGTAACATTAATTCAAAATTCAAAATCATACTTTAAAAGTCTTTAAAGGACACACGACGATTATAAAGCAAAGTCGTTTAAAAATAGCTCAATTGTTGAAATGTTCTGGGAAAATTGCTAACGTGAAATCACAAGTCGCTAAACAATGTAACTCATTTCCATTGACTTTTGGGCTTTATATGTCGCTTGAAAATACCTCACAGACAAGGGTTACATATTGTCCCATGAATAATTGTTGTGATTTTTGACAAAGGGAACGACTTAAAAAGATGAAAAGCAACGACATGCAAAATCTCATGATCGATCCTCATTGGTCGCCTAAATTTAGCCTGCCCTAACCCTTGGCACAAAACACTTATGTCCGTCGTCTGTCTTTAAATGGATCTTTTCAGCACACGAAAGAAAGCAATTCATGGGACTTATCAAGAAAAATATGCTAAAATATCCACTAACAACGCAGAAGAGATTTAAATCTCTTACAGTTTTCCCCTCTGGTACGACTTTCAAAGTTCCATAGATGGCAACTGTCGATTCAGTGGACAACATCAAGGCATTGTAGGTGTGGCACTGTGAAGGAGAAAAACATATAGCCTCGATTAGTAACCAGAATTTGTCTGGAACGAGACCAGGAATGAGAAGTTATCTGGAGGTTTCATTGAATATTAAAATTTGTAGACAATAATATATCAGAAAGAGGCAACCAAAAATACCCAAATGTTGACAAGAGATAGTTTTGCGATTGTAAAACGTGTATTCTCCTGGCTAGTAGAAAAAAAATTACGATTCATATTTCAAAATACACGTTCTCTGGGCTAGAGTAAAAAACAAGCAGTATAGAATATCAAAGCATCATTGCCTTGAAAAGTCCATACCAGCTTATCTGAGAGCACACACTGAAGGAATCCTGTCCCATCTCTAAGTACAATGAACATTAAGTTTTTTCCTAAAAGATAAAGTGGTTCTCAAAATTAAAAAAATAGTTTTAACTTGTTTGGGGTGAATTTTTACTTAACAACGTCTTACGTCACCAAAGTTTCGTAATTGTAATGCTCCATTTATAAGAGATTGATCATTGCAAACATATTGACGAACTGAAAATTGGCATTAAACGATATCTAATGCATTCTTAAACTTAAAAATATAAAGATGCTTTCTAAATTTTTGTGGTTCGGATACAATCACCGTACATTACATAAAGAATATTTGTAAATGGCTTTGAAAAAAGCAAACATTAGTAAACTAAAGCTTTTCTACATAAGCACGAAAAAACCGCTACTGTGTAGACAAAAGGAGTTCGTTTTCACCTTAGGACTCCACTGGTAACATTCTAATAGGCAAGCGGCACTGATTGGTCAACCTATACAGTCATGTGCTCGTATTTCTGATTGGCCTATTTCGATCCACAACTGGGTATATATATTTCTTAGCGTAGAGTTTTCGATCTATGTTCTGACGTTTTAAACTCTGAAGAGTGTCAGACGTAAAGCTTTAGTTTACTGAATGTTTGCTTTTTCAAAGCCATTTACAAGTTTTGTACCACCAAAAGATTGTTTGCATAAATAATATTTTGTGAAATCTTTCGATAAGGTCTTATTCACCAGAAAAAGGGGATCTTAATCTGGATAAGTGCCAACCTTTTCAAAAGGGCATCTGTAATTTGCGAAAATATCAAAATTCATTCGGAAAATGCGTGCGTAAAACGAATGTATGTAGCTTCCCGTTGGATGACTTTTGGTCAAACATGAAATATGATATAACTTGACTCGCGCGTTGCATCATGGAATATCTATTTGAACAGATGCGTTGATTTCCTAAACAAGGCCTGCTGATCAAATTCGATTCGTTGGTTCAAAGCCAGTTGATCAACTCATTTGATTGTATTTTGTAAATTGTATTTGCTACAACCAAGCTTTCGAAGGTAATTTTCAGGACACTAAGAAGCTATGCCTATCGAGCAGTGTCCTGGTTCTTCCTCTCGATGTGACTACACCTCGTGATTCCTACGCCCGGAATTTCACAGTGCTGGCGACCCCCCTCACTCTGAGGGAAAGAATGGTCGTATAAGATGTCTAAGGCTCTAGCCACTGAGCCATCCTCGCATCTAAATCAACTTCAGGCCACACATTTAATAAGAAAAAAGAGAAACCTCAAAACCGTTTAGCTAATACAGATACGTATGATGCATAATCGCGAACGATTTCATATGTGTAAACACAAGGCATTCATCCCTTCATTGAACAACCGATAAATTGTTTAAGAACACATGGTACGTCAAAAAATAAGTCCGAACCTTGCTGCCTCATTCTATGAACCCAACCAAACAGTTTCACTCTGGTGTCCCTGTGCTTCACTGTATCTCTAATTTTGATCTGACAATTAAGAAAATGTTGCACCAGATAAATTTTTAAATCATTAAAACTGAATGTTAACATCGTCGAATTGTACCAAGTAGGCTAAACAAAGTATATATACTTGGCCATGTGCTTTCTAAGAAACCAAAAAAACTTAAACAAAGTTAATGGCTGACTTTAGTGGCTGCTTAGCTCTTCCCTATTTCAAAGACATTAACTTGATAATTCATTGTTATTGTGTAATTAATTGTTATTGTCAAAGAAATTGCATTTAATGCCGACAAGGGTAGAGCAGTCAAATTTCCAATGGAACAAAATAAACGAAACATAGGCATTCAGAAGTCATTTTCATATGATAAAGGAACAATGAA
The DNA here is from genome assembly GCF_013076305.1 of Rhopilema esculentum. Next base: position 10,858,090 of record NW_027019384.1, read on the forward strand.
GAGAAATTCAGAGTGAAAGGAAAGGGTTGCGAGATTGACATAAATAACTCTTCAATCAGAACCAACTATCAGGCAACTTGGGAATATAATCTTTTTACAGGTTCATTTAAACATCCATGAGTGGGCTTGAATTCATGAAATCATGAATTAAAGTAGCAACTAAAAATCAAAAGATTATTTAGAATACCTGTTTGGCAGCAGGCAGAGTTTTGTCTTCTTCAATAGTTATTTTCTTTGCCTCTTCCAAGTTCTTTTCTCGTTGGGCAGCTTTTTGAGCCTTGAAAACAAATAAATTAACATCATCGCGAATTGCTGAAAAATCTCAAAGCAGGTGTAAAATTGAGAACTTATTTGTACATCAAATGAAACATAGTTACAAACAGTGATGCTCTAATCTCAAAATGTCCTCTCTTTGCCTGAATAGGTGCCCACATTTATATAAATGTTCTTTAATGGCAATGCATACTTCAAATGCTTAGAAAGCAAGTTTTAGATGGTATTTTCAGTATGATTGGTAGTAAAACTCACATTTAATGTGCCAAGGGTGGCACACTCTAGATCACTTGTGCAGATTAACTAAAACATTTTTGGTGAGGTATATAGAAGAAAGCTAATATTAAATTTGTCTGTGTTTTACCCATGGGTTTTCAGTTTCAGTTTTCAGTGACAAATATATCAAAGTTTGACTAAGAATACATAAAATTTGTCTTAATAAAAATTAAACAGATAACACACATATACAAATAATGCTAATATATACTTTACTATATGAGTTGATAATATTTGCTTAACTTTGATACAACGTAGTGCAAATCCTTAAAAACATTTTTTATGAAGTTGATTCAACAAATAATAGAAAAAGGAAGAACATGATTCTCTATTATATCAAAGTTTGACTAAAATCACATAAAATTTGTCTTAATTACAATTAAACAAATAACACACATACAGAATATGATATAATGCTTTCAAAATATTGTTTTCTATATGAGTGAGAAACATATGCTTCACTTTGATAAAAATGTAGTGCAAATCCTTAAAAGCATTTGTTATGAAGTTGATTCAACAAATAATAGAAAAAAAGGAAGAACATGCTTCTATACTATATGTATCCATTCGTGAAATGGCATCACAATTTCTAGCCTCTCAGAGATAATACCCAAACACACGCATGTTCATGCCAACATGATAACAATATATATACTGCAATACCTCTTGCTCTGCCTTTTGCTGGGCTTTCTTCTGTTCTGTTTTCCATAGACCAGTGACTTTTTTCAGCTGTGACTTTGATACTTTGTCAAATTTCTACAAAAGAGGTGAACAGTAGACAAAATGTGCAATAAATGAAACTGAAATCTTTGGATGACTGCAAACTATTATCAAAATATGACATAGCAATAAGTTTAACAATAAATGAACAAAAATATTTTTTATTGTGATAAATTCTGGGACATACATTGTTTTCATCTTTTCCATCGACCATGATATCTGGGAATGGCTCAGACTTGGCACATCTCATTGCCTGAATCACAGTCTTGAATGGTTTTTCCTCACTGCCATCCCCATCTTGGTCATTTCCAGTTTTTTCTGATGTAAAGATGGGTGGCCTTTGATCTTTAGAAGAAACAGAAACAGAAAGCTTTAGTCGAAGAGAAAATTTTGATTTTCAATTGTATTATTAATAATATTCTACTCAACCAAAATCCCAACTAACTTCTAACTGGTACAAAACATATGAACCTGATACATTTTGTGTAGTATTGTTGGGGAAAAATCAGGAAAGAAACTGCAAATCTCAAATTTTTGGGCAATAAAGGTTATGCATTTCTTTTGGAGGGATGGTATTGATTCACATCGTCTATAGAAGGCTAGATAATAAAAGACAGAAAAAGTATAATGCTTTATGATAAAGACTAGAATCCTGTGCTGATGATCAGAAAAAAGGAAAAATGCAAAATTGAGAAGTAGATTTAATAATAATGAGATAATAATGAGATATAAATGAGATAATAATGAGAACACACTTTTATTGTCCCTGAAATGCACACACCTTTTGTATCTGGCAAACGCATTCAATCATTTCTTGACATACATATGTCTTGATATTTTTAATAATTCTATTGCAAACCACATAAATATTTCCATTTTGAGAGAAATTGACAAAGGACAGCACTCGCACTAATAGTAATATGCAGAAACATACCTGCACACATGTTGCTTAAGCAGGTGGCCATTTTAGGGGTCTTGTGTCTTTGTGAAATTCCTCTTAAAGGGTTTAAAATTGATTTTTTGTTGCCAGGCAATCTAGGAAAATCTTGTCTTGTCACAAGAGACCTTACTACAAATAATGTGACACTGGTTTCTCTGATCGGATTATTTAATAACTTCTTCCAATGCTTTGAAATGAGCAAAGTTGTCAATAGTTTCATCCTTCTGTTTACTCTAGAAAATGGGAGAAAAGTATTCAAAGAAAATAGTATTTCATTTTTTTTTAATTCATGATGCTCTGACAGGTCAATAAAAGTGTGTCTCTTTTGTATGCAACAATTTTTGTAAAGCACATCAAGCTGGATATTGGATAAATAGGAACAGTGAGTTTTGAAAGTTTGTATTGGTACCTGAACCTAGCACCTGAAAATAGTTTTAGGACACTGAGAAGATATCAAGCAGCGTCTTTGCCCTTCCTGTTGTTGTGACCATGCCTTGTGATTCATATGCCTAGAATTACAGAGAGCTGGCGACTCTCCTCACACTGAGAGAAACTTTGGTCATGCCAGGGACATGAACCAGGGACCCTTAGGTCTGTAGTCAGCGGCTCTAGCCACTGAGCTATCCTCACGCAGAGTTATGGAAATTAATTTAGACAAACTGAGAAAAAAGGCACAAACCTCAGCTCAGTGTACCCTGGCCTGCAGAGTATATATTATGCAACAAGATCTTTCATAAGTGTACAAAACCAAAATCTTAAGTCTGCAAGTGTGCACTTGAAACTTAGGAAGTTGGGCTTTAGGAAGTTTGCACGCAGTCTACTGAAAATTGATTTTAGTAGGAGATATGCTATATGGACTTTATGATTTCCTTGACGCACTTGCGTAAAATAAAGAAAAAATAGTGTGTTGGCATAAACGTGGAGAGATTTGCTGCTTGTTATAACTGGGGCAGCATATGACAAAAAAGCAATTGTTGCTGGCAAAATGACCAATAATAGTTTCTATCATGCATTGAACCATACAACAGTTTGGTGTTAGCATTAAGATGTAAAACATTTGGCACAAGTTTATAATTTACTCGCCAATATCCATTGTGAGGAATACATTGATTCCACCTTAGACTCCTTGAATATACTGAGCCTGTGTTGGTCTTAAATATTTCACGTTTAATAAACAAAAGCTGATGACACGCCCTTTAGACAACATTCGTAATAATCCCGGTATCTTTTTAAGCGTACACTGTAAAGAATAAAAAATATAACGAGTGTGCATTTTGCAGACTGAAATGTACTCTGAACATCAAACTGTTACTTTACTGTGGTTGTGTAGCTAACCTGTACAACGATTTGGAAAGCGATTTTGAATTTTCAATAATTGAACTACAGTGGTTCTGCATAATCTTAATCTAGTTTACACAAGGTAATACTCTTCATCAACAACGTGGGTTATGGTTGGACGAGCGGAAACATCCGCCGACACCGCCCAACTTTGAAAACCTTCATTTCATTTTAACATATTTATACACAGAAACCCTATCAGCTACTGAGTTGAAAAGAAAAAGTAAAGATTAATTTACATATAATGCTGGTCTTCCTAGGGATCGTGCTTCGGAAAAGGATGGTAATTTTGCAGGAATTCCTTTAATTTCTTTTTGAACGTGGTAATCGTGGAGCTCATTCTTATCTGTAATGGAATCTCGTTCCACGTCTGTGCACCACAAGAAGTGGTGCACCACTTCTTGGCTGCTTGAATTGCTAAGTCCATTCCCATCTCAATTATTCAAAAAAATTTGAAGAACCAACCTTCTATTTTTGCACCCTCCATCTTTTTAGTTACACTGTCAGTATCACACATTGCAGTTCCCATAAACCAAATACAACCTATCAAGATTGGCCTAATGCAATAAGAGGTTGTCTTTTTGATAGGGCCTCTTCCTGAAAATGAGGTAGGCCATGTGATAGATGATGAAATGATAGGGGCATAGGGGCATCCCCATTCCATTTTTGTGTAGAATGAACAGGATTTCCAGTTCTTTTTTTAGTTTCAACTTTTTAACAATTTTTGTTTTTTCATAGATATTTTCCTAATTAATTTAGAAATTAAGAATATATTCTTGAAGTCAAGATACATGCCTTCAAAAATAGAAAGGAAGTCAAGAACTCTTTCTCGGCTCGTTCGATTTCTTATTTTGTCTTAATTTGAAATAAAAGTCTTGGGGGAGGGGTAATGTTTTGCAAATTGTTCTTTGTAGTTAAATATATTATTCCACAATCACTGTTACGTAACCTGGAGCCTTCATTGTGCCATTCATAGAGTGTCTTTCCATTTCTGGATTTCATGTTAAAAAAGAGGCTTTTCAAATATTTCCCGAACACACCTGCAAACAAGCTAAATAATGCCTAACATATTGGATGCTGCATCATACAGCTGACAAACCCAAAAACTGATTTTGACTTAAAACATTCCCTGAATCAAACTTTAATTTGAAAAAGAAAAGTGGACAAGAAAAGCAACAAAGTCAACAACTAAATCAATCAATTTTCCCTGCAATATCTACCATACTGATTGGTTACAGACAGATTTCTACACTAAATACAGTTATACCAAGTATAATATAATATTGAATATGCATAATATATCCTTTAATTAAGTGGCGTAGCCAGACCTTTTTCAGGGGTGCAATTTTTTAAGAATTTGAATAACATAAGTTGTCCCAACTTCACTTCGATAATGGTTAAGCAAAAGCATTCTTGGCTCACTACCCTTCGACATAAGAAAGGAAGGAATATTCCAGTACCTGCTATCATAGGGGTCTCTAGGGGGGAAGCTACATTCTTTTCTAGGCATATGATTGCTGCTCTGTAGATCAATTATGGCACATGACTAACATGACACCATCAAACTGATCTATGTAATCCAAGTGAAAGAGAAGGTGAGTGCTATATCCTGCTTTGAGAAGTCATCTTGCAAAAGTGTTTCATGATGAACATTTACTGAATTATCAGGGAGGGGGGATTTGCACCCCTTTGATCCCTTTAGGTTACACCACTTCCCTTACACCACATTTTATGTAATCACTAGGCAAATAATTAAATCCACTAAACACATTCAATAATTTTACTTGCATCATACAAAAACAATCAGAATAAACAAAATAAATATTAACAAAGCAACACCCCTTTCGAAAATAAAATTTAAAATATACAGGATCAAAAGAAATTTTTTTCCACATACCACACTAGATTTTTTAAAATTACAAGATTATATGAATAATATGAAAATAGATTACAATTTCTTGTGTTGTGACGGGACAATTTGAGAAGTGTGGGTTACAAAACAGATGGAGGGGATGCATAACTGGAGCAATAAATAGGATTTGCAAAATTTCCCTAAAATACACACTACATAAACCACTATTGATACTTTAACTGTTTCAAACAGATCACATCAGACTTAAATCACAACAACAAAATTCTGAAAGTTATTTCATTGTAAAATAAAAAAAACAAAATCTTTCCAGCAGCAAGAAATAAGAAATGATGCAAGAAGTTCAAATAAAGAATACAGTGCTTGAGTATAATTGGCACATGAAAGTAAAAATAACCACACACTGCTTTTCATAAGTAACGTTCAGGTTAACTTGAAATTAATACTACAATAAAGGTATGGCAAAATGATACAGCTAGGAGATAGCATGAAATAAATATTTTGCGCAGCAAAATGAATGGCTTGGTTGGTTTGCATCTTTTGTCTTTGTTAGCTTGTTAAACAAACACTAGCGACTAAAACTATCCTTGTTAAAAAGACCACAGGCCTCTGAGTTACAAGGAAAGTACAATAGGTTTGGACCCCTGAATATCTTATACACAGTGAAACACACAATCTGACTTACATAAGCTTGATATTTCATTGCTGGGATGAAAATGTATTGTCTATGTCCATTTGGTATAAATGCTATAAATTTACATTGCCTAAGTTTATCATTTTCATACTTGTATAAGTCCGACCTGCATAATTGCCTCGTTAAAAAAGCACAACACAAGTTTGCCTTGTACTGTAAAACCAAGATATTGCTACAGATATTCATTCCAATGGCTTTCTTGAAAAACACACCTGTGACTATTTTTTAGATACTTGACAGGCATTTTTGAAATGATTGAGATCATAGATGTGGTGATATATCTATTCTAAATTTCTTTGAGCTAATGGCAAATTGTTTATTTTATGGTCCTTGATATGGTTTTTAATGTCAATTTCAGTTTTTACTCTGTGGTGTTCCGATTTTGTTCCTGTAAGTCAGAATCCCTACTAGTCTAACTATTTTGTCTGGTCTGAAGAGACCCTACTTGTGAGTTTGACTGTATCAGTAGGTATCTATATTCACTAATAGACACAAAACAATCTAACAGAATAAATAAGAAAAATTATAATTCTGAAAAAGAAATTCAAAGAGTGTTTTTACTGTGAAATCGTTTTTTTACTTCAGTTTCATCCTTGATCAGAAGTGGAAACCTTGTATCATCATCTTCAGCTTTTTTACCTAAATTTTGGCAGGCTTCAATTCTGGCAAAAACAGTTCTGTTTATTGCAATCAAACTGGTTGCTGCCAAAACAATACCACCACCAACAACTGACATGGATAAAAGATAGTGAGAGTCACGTCCAGCTTCTTACCTGTCATTTTGTTTAAGATGAAAAATAAGGACAAGCAGACAGCAGCTATGATAGCATATCCGATTCCCTCCAGATATTTAGCATCTCCTGGCTTTACTACATTATTTTTTGAATGCATTATGTGGGACACACCATGAGCATTATGCTCCTTGTGGGAAAACAAAATTGTTGGCCTTGCCAAGACAATCACTCCTCCAAAACTGATGACTCCGCATACTGTATCAAGAATGCCACAACCCTTCCTTAGGCACAGAAAACTGAATGCCACAGTAAAAACAGGAGCAGTGAATTGTATCACTGTTGCATCACCAACCGGTATTCTTTCTAATGCGAAATACACACAGACAATGGCAGCAACCTAAAATTAGATACAAGAAGAAGTCATTATTCAATGAGTAACACATATTCATAACTTACACCAACAAAGATTAATTTGATACATATACATCAGTAAAACATGGGACTTATTGTTCACATGTCTGTGGCCTGTACACACAGACGATGGCATACAACCTCAAATGAGAAATATAAATGCATTTATTCAATGAGTAACACATATTCATAACTTACACCAACAAAGATTTATTTGATATACATCAGTAAAACATGGGACTTATTGTTCACATGTCTGTGGCCTGTACATAAATCATTTATACATACAAAAATCATGAAGAGAAAATAAATGCCTTATTGAAATGATGAGTACTAAATGATGTGGAAACATAGGCTTCCTACTGACCTCCTTATATGTACAAAGATTTACTTGCTAACTCAAAAGAAACTACCATACATGTCCAATCAGTTAGAATTTTAGCATTCGAAGTTTATAAAACACTTAACAACCTTGATCCTGTTTTCATGAAAGACTATTTTGTACCCTGAAAACAACAGGTCCACAACTTTCGACTCAAAAACTTAAGTTTTCAAGGGCCTAAAATCTGGAATTCACTCCCGGAATCAATAAAGACAGCACAAAATACTAGACAATTTATTGGTTCCTTGAAAACAAGTGCGAATGCTCGTTTTGCAGTAAATGAACTTTCTTATGCAATCCTTGAAATTGCTTCATGTTAGTCTTAATTAGTGCATATTCACTATTGTAAAAACTAACGTTAAATAATCTACAATACAATACAATACAATCTATTGCATGTTTTCTGAGGGAGCATTTTGGGCCCTACAACTTGTATTGTAACTTGCACTGTTTTTTAACTCCAGGATTAGAAAATTAAACTGAATTCAAAAGGAGAATCGTATACCGTTTTACCTTATCCTATCTTTAGACTTCTAAAATTTAACTGCCATTTGATAATGTCAATGCTTTAGCTATTGCCACTAGGTCTACCGTATAAATGTTGGGTATGCTTAGGACCTCGTGAAAAATGCCAAAAAGTAGCCAATGTTTACTTTTATCTTCCTACCCAAAAAGTAGCCCATTTTGAGACTTTATTCTTAGGAGACCCTGGTCGTAAGAGACTTCCGAAAAAACACCTTAAAAATAAACAAGGCTTCACATTTTTTTCGAAGGTATTGTTTTGAATTTCTTATTTGGCTTATGATTGTAGTTACAATAATGTATTCTTGGTAATTAGTTATGTCGAATGTTTTGGCATTGACAAGTATGTTTATAAGAGCAAGTAGCGGCGCTCAACTCACCTCTGCAATACCCATGATGCTAAGAACAATCAAGTTACGAAGGCAGTTCCCATAAACACTGACTTTCCCATATGTCATGAAGGCAACGATGAAAAGTGTCTGAATAAAACTCCTGATAAACAGCACTTCGAATGTTGAAACTTTGCTTGGCCATTTTTTGTGAGTATACTGAACAATGACGTTTCCAATGGTCAAGAAACAACCAGCCCCCGCCATTAGGCCTAGCCCAAGAATTCGAGGGTTGGTCTTTTTTGGCTCTTCTTCATCGCTATCTGGATCTTCATCTTTTACTGCTATCAAAGACATGGTTGTTGAAGTACTCAAAGTACAATCAACTTATGTTTCCATTCCAACAGGAACATGAATTAACGAAACTGCCTTTGCTCTGAGGAGTTAATGAGAAAAACCATCTGCGTTAAAATCTTCCGCTCTAGTTTTGTTTTTGATTGGCTCGATTCGGTTGTCGAGCTAAAACACGGACCAGCTGGACTGATGATTACGACGAAATGGTTGGTATATTATCAGTACCCCTGTATTGCGGTATTTCTATCAGGTATTTTTAGGCATTTCTCGCTCCCTAATTTCATCAAATTGCAGCACTGTCCCAAAGAATCAAATATGTGCACTTTTACAACAGTGGAATTTTTCAAGAAAGTGTTGTATCACGTTTCCTTACATAAATCCAAAATGAAGTTAAAATGGCAGTCGACAACTCCTACATTGCAAATTGAAACCGCAGACATTCAGATCCAACGTTTTTAAAGAACTGAGCGATCTAAATCCAATTTTACTAATTCTGAGGCTACTGCAGGAAAACATGTCTATTAGGCCGTGCCAAAATGAATGGGAAGAAGGAAAAGATGCAGCTGCACAAGGTTGGGCCAAAATGAATGGGAAGAAGGAAAAGATGCAGCTGCACAAGGTTGGGCAAATTTGTGAGATGCAGGTGGCATTTTGCACAGTTTTCAAAAGAAAACCCGAAAAATTCAACTTGATATTATCGGCTGGCAGAATAACCAAAACAAACAACGCAACTGAAGGATTTATTTCTTCCACGTCGTAATAAAGAGCTTAATTTAGCCACAGATTTTGTGTTTTTTTCGTCTCGGGTGCAATTAAACGTATTTAATTACCAGCAAAGTAACCAAGTGCTGCCAATTATAAATATTTGCTCTGAAAATCGATCTTTTATAACCATAAATACCTTACTAATGGTCATAAATTACACAAGAAATGACATGCTACATAAATGTGCACATGGCAAAATATCACGTGGGTGGATGTGATTTGCCATCAGTCTGGCCAGAATATTCATGGCCTCGATAAAAATACAGACTGCCCCTAGCCGAGTTGAGATGGCGACAAATGAAAAATCCTGAAAAAGTTTTGCTGCTTAAAGAAATATGGAAAATTTTGTTATTATGCAACTATTTTGGAGCTGATTTTATCATTCAAGCTTTGGCCCTCTTTGACCTTGACTGCATCCTTCTTTATGGAGAAATTGGTAACCTACTTCGCAGACTATACGTAGGGTATAAATGTAATTAAATGACGAGACACACTTGCCTGGGTACCATAGACTCAGAAAGAAAAGGTCGAACAGCTCTGGCACCAGTGGCGATTCTGGCCTTAAAAATCTGGGGGGGGGGCTAGCCGGGGGCCAAACTTTCAGTCATAGGAGCCAACGCTAGCTATTACTTTGGGAACTAGTAGAATGTAAAGCAGTGGCGTGATGGCTCAAAATTAGCTAGCTACAAGGCACCGGTTCTTAGCTCCCTATAGATAAGTATGTCCTTGGTACAGCTCTATCAAGGCTGTTATCATTATGCCAAATAGATTTATTAGTGGTGTAAGGAGCAGCTGTGTCCCCTAGAAAAAATAACAAAGACAAATTGTTGCTGGGGGCCCCTAAAGGTTCGGGACCGTTTGTTATTTAACTAAAGTAACTTTGTTCTGTTATTTCACTGAGTTTTATCTGTTTAACGATAATGCATCATGAACATGGTTTTCAACAGAAGAACTAAACTTCTAAAAAATAAAAGTCTAATAGCTTTGTAAAGTTGATTGGTAAAATTTTTCCATAGTAGTCATGTCTTATATCCAACCTCCATGAGATCAAGCAAATCATTCTGTTACGCAGAATTTCAAGTCATACAATTTCAATAAGCAATAGTAGATTGCCAAGGTATATTGGGATGGTATTGGGCTGACCCTGCCCACCCCACCGCAAGAAGGTGGATCTTCGTGATAATATATAGCAAATATAGAATTTAAATGATTGTCAAGAATGAGTAACTCTTGGTTACTACAGAACTCTTGGTAACTCTTGGTTTTTACTTGGTTAAATAAATGCAATAAAGATCGCATTGAGGAAAATAAAGAGAGCAACCCTAATAAAGTCAAAAACGATTGAACAGCTTCGGAAGAAAACATTGAATTTTTAATTATAAATTTTTGAAAAAACTGGGGGGGGCAAAACAAGGGGCAAAGAAAATTTCTGAGGGAGCCATGATCCCCCTACCCCCCCCCCCGTAGAAACGCCACTGTCTGGCACCCATGGTTGAAAACAGATTATCTCGAGGGCCACAGCCTATCTCCACAGGACACGCGCGCTGTTAGACTATGAATAAATGGATATTGATCAAATGCAAGGGCTCGGCCTTGAACCTACAAATTAGGAGTCCATACGGTAGAAATTTTGATAGTAATTCCGTATTAACATCATATCTTTGACAGGAAAACTGTTATACATTGACTTTCTACCCTTATTTTGTGTGATAACTATGACACCATAACGCAAACAACAACGAAATGTGTATTCATTTAATTTTTTAGATATGTCTGCCATTTTTACAAGTGTCCCCTAGAAACCTAGAAAATCATTCCAAGATCACCTTCAATTAATAATCTTCAAACAATCCACTAGCCAATGGCAAACATTATGAAAACATCACAAATAGTGCAGCAACAATATAGAAAGGGGTTTCAAGAAACTACGACCTAAAAATGAAAAACAAAATCACCAAAGATAAACAAATAATTAGCTTTTAAAGCAAGAACGCATTTGCAATGATCAAACTTGCACACCCAACTATATTCCATAATTTTATCTTTTTACTCTATTTTCTTTCATTTCATTCTTTGAAATAGCGTTAGTTTCTCACAAGACCCATCAGGATTTTCCTGAATATTCCTTTATTCAGTATTTCTCATCCCAATGCAACATTTTAACAAATTATCAGAACAGGACCACTGCATAGAATTCAGATCAGACAATCAAAATCCTCAATTTTATCATAAGTCCCCGAATAACCCCTCGCCTTTGAATAATCCCTCCCTCTCCCTTTCAATAATCCCTTCCTCTCCCTTTAAATAATCCCTCCCTCTCCCTTTGAATAATCCCTCCCTCTCCCTTTGAATAATCCCTTCCTCTCCCTTTGAATAATCCCTCCCTCTCCCTTTGAAGAATCCCTCCCTCTCCTTTTGAATAATCCCTCCCTCTCCCTTTGAATAATCTCTCCCTCTCTCTTTGCCTAATCCCTCCCTCGCCCTTTGAATAACCCCTCCCTCTCCCTTTGAATAACCCCTCGCCTTTGAACAATCCCTCTCAGGATAACTCCCCGCAAAAAAACTATTTTTGTGAAATAAGCCCCAATGGGCCTAGGTACTGCCCCAACAGCAATAGGTCTACTTCAAAATCTATCTGAATTTTAAGCATACTGATCAGCCTCGAATAAAACAAGATAACTTCCACATGTGATATTTTTGGCTGCTGATAATAAGCCTCTACCTTTGAAAACCACCTGAATAAGCCCCATCCCAAAACATTATTTTGCGAACAATCCCCCGACAAATGACATTTCAAAGTTAGATTTTTGTAGAAAATTTTTAACGCTGGAAAAAGAGGTTGTATACGGAGCGTAGAGTCTTAAAAAAATTTCTGAACGAGTCGGCCCAGTTTATTTCAGACACCACAAAAGTTATATTCATTGAAAATAAAATGAAAGTAAATAAAGAAATTCAAAACAGAGCAGGCTGCTGATTAAGGATTGTTCGAGGGCAATAATACCTCTTTCCAATTTTATGATTAAATTTGATATCAAGTTGTACACAAACTATAAAAATAAATTACTACTGCACTAACAAGAATTCTACAAGTCTCATAGACACCAAAATGTTACTTTACGGGACATTAGATCCGGGGGAGAATGTATCGTGTTTTTGTATCTTAGGGGACAGGGGGGAAAGGCCCTAAGATTAAGTCGTTTGTAAAGCTTTAAAAACACATTGCTAACTATGAGCCTTTGCCCTTGTGGCGATCGTCAAGGCAGCGATACAGATAATGACAGAAAGCTTCTATGGATAACCAAAATCGATTTAATACTGTCAGAAAATGCATTATGGGATGCCTAAGCATCGCAATGGCTCATTGTTAGCAATTAATCTGCAAGCAATCAGCCTGAATTTTTGTTTCAAAGCTTCAAGCATGGCCAGAACAATTTTTAAGAAGAACCTATGAAAAAATGTATTCTACTGAATGCATTTGCGAGGGGATCAACTTAAAATCGCTAAAGCCTGTAAAAATGACCTAACAGTGTTAACTTTTGCATCTTCTTGGGTACAGGGACACGTAGTTTATCGAGGGCGGGTTGAAACACAGAGCTAATATCAACATTATATGGTTCTTCAACCATCACCCTACTCATTATGACCAAAAGGGCTTTTTATGAAGATAAAACTATTACTCGTGGTATAACATCAAATTTTGTAAATAAAATAGCTTCAAAGGAGATGATTTTTTGCCCAGTTTGAAAGGACGGTAAAAAGTTTAAAAACTTAACAGCATCTAGGATGCACAAGAGTTCACCATTATTGAATATCACAGAAAGGTTGAAATTCACAGGAAGGCTAAAATTCAACGTGGGTTTAGAAGAGGAGACCAGGCTTTCGCAGCTAAAAGAAACACGAGTTGTTTATTGACTTCAAGGGAATCTTGCTTATTTACAACAGAAACGTTATCAAGGTTACCCCAAATAATTCTAAGTACATTGTCAAGAAATATTTCTACACTACAACACAAGTTGTTACATCAAAACTACAAATTACGATAAAATGGCGGAGACAAATGACGAAATTAGTGTACTTTCGATATTAAACGGCCTAAGGCAGTGATATTAGACAAAGATATTAGACGGCCTAAGGCAGTGAAAATTGTTAGAAGCTACCCACAAGAGTGCAATCTGTATTCTTCGCAAGAGAACATTGAAGTGGCCATTACTGCCAAGGAAAATTATGTCTGTCATTACTGCCAATGTATGTTTTAAAAGTCAGCGAGGAAGATGGATATTCAGCTGATAACTTATATCAACAAACAGTTGGAGTTCTTGTCTGTTAACTGGTGGAGTTGTGGAAGCGAGGCAGTGGCAATAGGGAGTAATACTAGGCTGTCTTCTAAGGTTGTTCCTCAAGGATGCACCTTTGTTACTATTATTACTACTTTAGCAACATAATCCTTTTAGGTGAATAAGGGGTTCGTCGAGTAATATATTATAATATAAATTCTAATTGGCATCACCAAGCCAAAGCGGATACGACACTCATTCAAAACTTCAGCAGGCGGCCATGTTGTGGATTCGCAATGTGCGCGTAACTAAAAAATGACGTCAGCAAGACGGACACTTGTGAGCAATGGCTCTACAAAAATCCAAGTCCCTATACCAAATAATAAAGGAATTTCCACAGTACGAAAGGTGGTCGCATGACAGCGAGCAGCATCGATTGGTTCCTAGGTCGAAACCGAAGTCTTTTCAAGTACCATATAAAACATGGAATGCCGATCCTTACCATATGGATAAACGCGACGATAAAAAGCAGGCTGTTTTCCTGTTCGCAAATATGTTTTCTGCGCCATTGAGAACAGCTATTTTGTCAAGTGTACAATATTCGCTATACAGCTCGAGCGAGGAATGGAATACCAGAATATTTACCATCAGCTAGTCTTGAGTGTATGCTTTCCTCTTTGGCGATAACTTTTTATCACCGAATCCACGATGAGTTAGGTTCTCCTTCTTGGAATATTTCGATTGAAAATCGTAAGACTGACTGGAATTATCTGAAACAATAAAATCTCGTTCCTTGTCGCGAATTTTTTGGTCTTGCCTATGTTGGTCACGACCCCATTTCGAATCCGCCATATTGTAATGGTCTCGATGTCGATCCTTCTCTCTGTCCCAGTGATCTCTGTGATAGCTGGTCTGGTATCTTGAGTCACGTGACCTATCGTCATGATCTCGAGATCTTTCGTCTCTATATCGATGTTCGTTGCGAGAGTGTTCTTTTTCGTGATGACGATATGAAGGACTAGAAATAGGACTTCTGCTTCTTTCACGCCTAAAGAAGTGGAAAAATGAATTCTTTGATAAATATGATATTCCTTGACAAGTAGCAATTCTTACTTGCAACTTATAGAACTAAGTAAAATTTTTTCTACAACATTTCTCCATTACACATTTGAAAATTACCAACGCTTTAGTTCTTCTTTCCAACCCCCCTTCCTTCATTAAATAAAGGTCGCAACAGATTGGATAAAAATGAAATAAATGAAGTAAAAAAAACGCTTGAAGATAGCAAATGTTTTAGTTTTCCGGGGGTATTGTTGTACGAAAGTACTGCACAAGATCAAAATCAATTCCTGCATTCATGTAAAAAGCTGTTCGACTTAGCGAATGTTCGAGTTATCTGTAGCTTACTGTAGTTCGTAAATGCAAGATATCAAGGCATATGTATAAAAAATAACTCACCATCGACTGCTTTTGCTGTATTCGTGTCGTGAGTAGTTCGGCGATCGGTTACCAGAATGCTTTGAGCTTTTTTCTTTGGCCGAAGACGATGATTTAGCGATTTTCGGTATTTTCCCGCTGGGCGAGGCAATTTCGATGCCAAGAGTTCGCTTCCTAACTTCATCAAGTTCGTGCAGGTTCGGCGTGAAGTGGTGATGGTGATGATGGTGATGATGCGGAGGAGGCTGTTGTTGTTGTTGTTGCTGGGATGATTCTTTGTCTTTCGTTGGTGGTTGCTGTTGATGGGGTGTTGCAAATGCTTGGTGCACAATCTTTTTCTCTGATGAAGCCTTGCGTCTTTGCTTTAAGAAAAATTTACTGTGTTTAAATGGTTAACATAGCTTGTCCGGTACTTGTGAACGCCGGCCAAAACAATTCCTCTCTTTTCTCAAGGGCCCTCTTTTCTACTGGCTTATTCTACGTAAGTCACTTTTTCGCGCCTACCAATATATTCCAAATATTTCGTAACCAATCGTGGTGCAAAAATAAAAAATGCTTATTATATGAATTAATAATAAAGCTTTAACTCTGACACTCTTCAGAGTAATATAAAACGTCAGAACATATATCGAAAACTCTACGCTAGGAAAAACATGTTGTGGGTCGAAATAGGCCAATCAGAAACGCGAGCATGTTTCGTAGCCTTTTCTTTAGCTCACAGTTTGGTTTAGGAAAATTGTTCTATTGGATCGCCCATCTAAAAACGTTTCCTATAGATTCACCAAAGCTGAGATTAAAATGAAAAAGAGGGCGGCCTAATCATTCTACTATTGGTTCTGTGAATGAGACAAAGCTTGAAGAGCATAACATGATGAAATACCTCCTCTTTTTGCTCATCCCGTTTTCTGCATGCAATCTTGTACAGCTTGAATAGTTTGCTAGCGTCGTAAGCAGTGAATTTGGAGACGAAAGTCCAGAGATTGCTTTAAAATAAACAGGAGTTAATGCATATTGAATCACGATAGCCATGTTGAAAGATTAACAAGACACATGAACCAGGAACTGAAACAGTTATACGCACCAGAACATACCACATCATCACGGTCTTCTATTTCCGAACAAACTTTTTAACTTCTCAAAAGGAAACGTTATTCTACTTTGAGAAATGGCTTTTAAAAATAAACAATGATTTGAATAAATACAGTGATATATTATGCAGCTCAAAAAACATAACTTCATTGAATTCTTTCGTACTTGAAATTCAAAGATAACATCGAGTTCAACATCTAAAAGGCCTTAACAAAAGAAAACTTACAATTATATGTTTCTTGCAAGGGAGGAAATCAATACCCTTTTCTAGTTTCGACTTCATATGTCACTTATCAGTTTCACTTTCTATATAGCTTATAACTTCAAGAGGATATCTTTCGTTGACTTAAAACTATCTTGTTACAAAACTGGAAATAGATTCTGCAATACCTTCTCCATTCTTTAGCCAAATCAAAATCCGTGTAATTGTCTAGACACTTTTGTATGTGATCGCCAATCTTCAGCAGACACTGAAAGTAAAAAAACATGAAATATACCTACATGTGCATAATCTATTTGCATACGCATAAGAAACAAAGGTTGTCTTAAAAATTACAAGATATCTAGAAATGCAACTAATCAAAATGGCGAAGGTTAAAATTCATTAATTTAAGTGCCAGTAATTATCTGTAACAGGCTAAAATTGCTCCTATACCTTAGTGGTTCTTACTTCTTCTTAGAATTTATTTTGAAAATTTTATCTCATTACATTGCATTCTCATCGTCGTATTGCATTGTTCCTGGCTATTTCCTTGTATGATATTATTACTCATTGCAAGATTAACAGAATCTAGCGGACAGCCTATCCTGTGGTTCTTCCTTCTCATACAAAATAACATAGCCTGAAGATTTGTAAAGGCGATCGACAGATACTAGAGCGACTTGAGCTATCTGTCAATTAACTATTAGCCAATCAATAAGCGTGTGAGTGGCATTCTGCTTACTGATTGGCCAATTTTGATTGACAGCTGGCTTATGCCATTTAAGTATCTGCCGATTGCTTTCAATGTGCTGTATCTTTGAGCAACACACGAGGCAAGAAAAGGTTGAAAACTATTCTGGTTATACTCTACACACCTGACGAGTTAAGTTCACTTGTTCCTTCTCGGGGAGATTTTCTTCAGGGTTTTCCAGCATGCGAAGGGCTTTCTTCACCGAGCGCATTTTCTCTTTGCACTAAAAAGCAGCAATAAATATTGACAATTAACGTCAGTAACTAGTGAACAAAAAGGGTGACAATGCTTTGGTGGGCCAACCTTTTAGTGGTATGAAGGTCAATCTCTTTGCGAATAAAAACAGAAAAACTGCTAAAAAAAGTGTAAATCACCTGGGTAAATGTTTCTTTACTCATGTCGGCAATCTCAGTGATTGTAACCGATGACTGCGAAAATTGTGAAGTCGAGTCTTCATTGATTAATTCATCCCTTTCTGGTTTGACTGGCTTTGGTTTTGGCTGCAAATGAAGGATTTAACATCAACAAAATATCACAATATACTATGTTATCAAAGAAAAAAACATTGACAGAAATAATTTGTTCTGGTCCCTGCGATTCTTATAATGGGAAGAGTTTAAAAATGCGGCATACATAAAAAGAGCTTATTTCAAAGGCTTATGGGAAAAGATTGTCAGCATCAGAGAAAATTGCTGACAAAGTGTTAATTACTTAGCAGCACAAAAGAAAAATACTCTGTGTACTCAGGATTACAGTTAATGTTGCGAAATGTCCAATCCCGTAAAGAGGATCGTTTTGGGTTGTAATCTCTAGTTTTTCGCTTAATGCGATTATCAGGCAATATCGCGTGTTTTTATGTATTGTAATCGTCCGAATAAGCGCCCGGGCACTTATTTAATTTTTCTGATTTTAAGGGGGGGGGGCTTATTTGAGATAGGCGCTTATTCAAAAGGGGCGCTTATAAAATATTTCTTATAAGATACTTAATATTGATATAGTGCACGGTGAATTTAACAAATTGTCTGATAAGAAAAACAAAAAAGAATAAAAATTGTCAAAGAAAAAGTGCTATTCTTTCTTTTCCAAGGTCTTCCCTTCCCTCCATGCGAGATATAGAATTGTTTCATCGATTTTGTCCGTGAATTTAGAAAATTCGAATAAGCGCCCACCCTAGAACAAGGGGGCGCTCATTCGAAAGGGGCGCTTATAACATTATTTTATTAAAAGAGGAGCGCTTATTCAAAAGGGGCGCTTATTTGAGAGGGCGCTTATTCGAACGATTACGGTATAGTGACGCAGGCTAAAATGTAATACCAAATAAATTTTTATAAATGGTATATACAATGCAATTGAACCATGAGCAAATCAAAATCAAAACTTAAAAATCAAAATCGACACATGATCTATAAAGGAACATAATATATCGAAAGAGTTTATCATAGTTATGACTAAAATAAAAACTGACTTTCTTCTTTTCCTTTTCTTCTTTGTTCTGTTTCTTTTCCTTTTTTTCCGTTTTTGTCTTCTTCTTCTTTTCCGGTGGCAGTTCACCCTGATTTTCCTGCTTCACGTCGGGAGTCTCCTTATCCGCAAAATGAACATGGTGATGATGCGAAACAGAACTGTTCGTTTCTTCATACACGTCTACCGGGGGTTGGTGATAAAGCAAAGGCTCTGAAGGGGTCACACTGCTCTCCGAAACCTTCTTACTTTCTTTCGGTGGCTTTTTTCTCTTCTCTTTGGCTTTAAGCTGCAAACAGCATAAACAGTGCTTAAAGGAATTCGACATAGGTAGAAGTGTCTTACAGCCACTTGACCCGTAGTGGTCGACCAATCAAATTGAGCACAGAGAAAACACGTGAACAGTTTCCGCCTTTCTGCAAATCGGCGAAACCCTAGAGTGGTTTCACGTGAGAAGTTTCAAATTCCTTTCAAATGCACGTGCTCTGAATGCGTTATTTTTGGATTCGCTGTACTTACGCATGTCAAATGCCTTGAAGAGCTTTAGATATTCCCCGATAAGCATTTCCCATTTATACACAATCTTAAATCTTGCATCAGACCAGAAATATTCATTAAACATATTATAAATCGACCCCTTTTGTCAAAAGTTTCATTCATCAGTATTCAAAAACTTGCAGAAAAGACACTTGTATAAGCGTAAAGCCAAGACAGACCTACAAATTCTACGTAATGCCAACAATTAAAAAACTTTTAAACATTCCATATTGTCATTCTAGCCACGAGCCCCCTTTGATTTCTGTTATAAGAACAATTATGTCACAGTATCTATACGATTTCTGACTATTTTCAAGTGATGCTGGAATCTGTTATTTTAGCCAAACGCTTTCAAATCCCTAACAGAACTTGCCTTGCAGAATTTTAGCCTTGAAGCAGAACTACCATTAAAGGAAATAATTGAATGAACAGCCTTCAAACTACGCATTTGTGTTTCAAACTATTCAGCGTGGAGCCCTGTTAAGGGCCCTCATGCCAGAGCCTATCAGACTCTGATTGGTTAAATGAAAGCCAACCAGACTAGCCTTACACCTATTGGTTGATATCGATCCATATTTGGGTATAAAACATTACTGACCTTACAGACAAACCTAAACTCCATATGAAATTCTAACGTCGGAACAAAGTACGTCTGAAACGTGGAACGTGGGTTCCAGCATATGCATTTACAGCTAGAATCTAGCCGCCTACCAAATGAATTGAGATTTAATAAACAAACAAATCAAAGTAATTCTGATTTGATAATTTACCTTTCTCTCGATGGTTTCTTTTTTCTCATTACACATCATTTTCAAAAGTTTCAGCAGATATTCGGCTCGAGATCTTAAGTGCTTGTCTTGCGGCTTCAGGTTGCCAGGCAACAGGATCTGTGAAAGAAAGAATACTTGGTAATTCATTTTGATATAGTGCAATGCTCATTTGCTATAATAAGAAGTGTATCGAATTCTAGGCTACCCAGGCAACGAAAAGAAAAATTTCCTTTGAAGTGAAAATGGAGGTTAAAAATGAGATCTGCAGAATGAATAAGACAGCACTTTAAGATCAAAACATCTTTTAATAAATAAACAAACAATAGATAAATCAATAAACAGATAGATAAAATAAATGTTTCTCTTAATATTTGTTTTTAAATAAACTCTATCTGTTTCGTTTAATAAATTAACAACCAACAAAAAAATGAATTAAATGAGTTTCAAGACAAAAAAAAAATTATCTAAAAATCTGCAAAAAAAGAAACTGCCTTTTGACGGATCGCTGGATTTTCAGGACAATGGATCAGTTGAGAGTTGACAATTTATATATGGAATAACAAATCGATGAAATATGAGAAATTTCTTTTGAAATATCATAAGGAATTGTAATTGAATAACCAATGGATGGTGGGGGGTGCAAAGAAAAGAGAAAGCGTTTCGGTATGAGAAATAAACCACTAAGAGAATTTTAAAAGAAATACTGATTAATTGCGGGGGTTTGAAGTTAGAAACACTTCCTGTACACGCACACTTAAAAAGCTACAAAGACAACACATTGCAAAGCTAAGAAATAAAGTTTTTTCTGTAATGTGTAATACATTTAGATTGAAACTTTTATAAATATAAGGTAGAACATTTTTATAAGAAATCAGTATGTGTTGTATGTCACACGAACCCTATTTGATAAGCCAAGGCTATGATCGCTCTTGATTGCGTCCCAGTTATCAATGCCATATTGGAATATTCCAACCAATAACATTGAATCGTCGACGGCATCCCACTTGATACCCCAATGCACGCTTCTGGTAGGAACAGTTAATCGATACCTAAATAAAAAGAAGCATAACGAGTTACAAATGACGCACATGTCAGTTTATTCTGAACCAAATACCATGCTGCAACGTCCATTGGCACTTGAACATGGGTTATAGAGCCGAAGTTCGCAAATTACTTCAGAACGCATAAATTCTCACGAATTTATGATGGTCTGAACCGATTTAGTTACTTATTTTAACATTGTTCTGTTCGTTCCGTTGCACTAGCCCGAAAATTACATTAATGAAATTTACAGTAAAATTAGGACTGGGACGGAGAGTAGAGGCCATGTTAGTTTTCCGTGATCAAGTGTTGTGTTATCGTTAGAAATAGAGAAGTAGTGGAACTTTTTGCGTTTTTACTCGAGTGACGACGGTGTGCCTTGACAATTTCGGTACATCTGGCGACCCTGCAATCGATTAGTGAAGGTGTACAGTTACAAGCTTTAACAAATTCGGTACAGGTCTCCCAGGGGATTTCGGGAACAAGGGAACATGGCAACAAATGATACAGGAACACGGGAACAGCTTAAGTTTTCCACTGGAAACATGGGAACATTATTACTAGTTTACGGGAACCAGGGAACATGTTTTCATCTTTCAACGGGAGCACGGGAACATTGGGTGTTTTTTCAAAGGGAACACGGGAACAATCACCCCCTCCCCTTGGAAAACCCTCATTTATATGCTCTTAATAAATCACTTCCTATTACATCCGAGTTGTCACCTAAAAATGGCAAAGCCCTTAAAAATATGTTGCCACTTCCCTTTATTGGACATTTACTCTGACGAAGCCCTGTATGCCGGGGTGAAATTATAGCTCTACATTTAATTCATGGATAAATTCTTATCTACAATACATTGGATTTTCCTCGTCGTTTCAATTTGCCCCTGCCTCTTAGTTTATTAACACTCATTGTAAGATTCACAGTATAGACTTTCCTTCTGACATAATCCCTTTGTTAACTGGGTGGACATATGAAAAATTAAAACGTAACAACCAGGCACCGCGCAGCCATTGGGCTAGCAGGGGCTATAGCCCCCCCTTTTTTTGCAATGATAGGCCAGAAAAATTTTTTTGAAGGTTTACTCTAACACAACTTTGGATAGTTAACTCCTATATAGTAGCAGTTCTTCTTGACTGGAAACTTTTTCTAGGTGTTTTATCTTGCTCAATGATATCATGTATTTCCTAACTTGGTTAGCTTAGTGTTTTGTTGCTATTTTTATCTGTTTTTATAGTTTTTGATATCTTCTCTGAACCAGACAATTTATAGAAATTGAGTAGAAATAAGCATGTGTTTTTGAGGAGGGGCTTTTTTGCGGCGCTCTAGAGGGCGTGGCCTCAAAAATTTTCGGGCACACCCATTTTACTTTTAGATTGGTGCGCGGTCCCTGGTAACAACAAGCAACAAACGAAAAAAAAGTTACAAAAAACATGAATTACAAAAACGTACTGCTTTTTCTGTTCCGGATCTTCTGGAATGCATTGAGCAAGCGGTTCTAATTCCTGTTCGTGTTTCAAAACAGACGCAGCATTAATAGACACGCCAGAGATCTTAAATGAAGCACCTCGCTTTTTGCCTGTAAAGATATAATTTGACATAAACATGTTAAAAATGCGATCTTCAACAATATCTATGGCACCAAACTACATTGATGAAAATGTACATCAAAAAGAAATTGCCTGGTGATAGCATTAAGCATGAATCTTAGAGTAGCAACTTAGAACCGTCCTGTTCTATAAACCAAATAGCGTGTACAGCTCTGCCTTTACGGCATTGAACACTTTACGACAGGACGGTAAACAGTAATATTCGATTAAAAATATATATTAATCATGCCCAAGTTTTAAATTATTTAGGACCATGATTAACATGAACCTCAAATGTAAATGAAAAACTAAAAAGAAGAAATTTCGCAATGTTTTTATTTTAAGCATAGAATGTAATGCTTTCTGAACCCCGCTTAAATGTTTGAGCAAAATCTTTTAACGACAAGAAACTCGAAAAATAATATTCTCAGTCTAACGTACCGTCAAAGTTAGGATCACTGACGAGTTTCTCTTGGTATTCCTTGATAGCCCGTTCACAGCCGTCGTGCAAAGCATTTGCCAGCTTTGTCAGTTCTGCCGTTGACTTTTCTTGCAGCTCAGCATCGGCGGCAATCTCATCAAGTCTATCAATTTTAGCAAGGTTGGTTACAGAAGAAAATAAGAAAACAAAGACAAAAATTGTTTTAGAATACAGATGGCTCAATCTGATGTGCAGATCATCTGTGAAAAGCGCGTTATATTGGGGTAGTGAAGCAGCAAATCCAGGTGTTTTGCCAAAAGGGGTATGGGAGGGGGCGGAACCCCGTAACACTTTGTCCTTCAGCACATAAAGGATTTTCGCCGGGCAAAATCTTTCCAACTCCCTGTTACCTTTTTGCAGCAAATGTAACGTATAAATATTTCTGTAGTAGTTGAACTTTCAAAGTGTGAACTTTCACTGAAGTATGAATGTTGAAATGGAAACGTATAAAAGCAGCATATAAGATTATTTGTCTTATGATCAAAACCTTTAAGAGCTCGGGAATAAATAGGGGGGCCAGGTCCAAAATATAATAACAGGGGGGAATAACAAATAATAGCAGCGGAAAGGCCTTGAATAAAGCAAAAGTATTTCAGAATGCTGGCAAGTACATTTTTAACTTTGGCCCAACGTTTTCGTCGATGGAACACAAGGGTTGAAATGAAGAGCAGGGGGGTCTTCTGAAATCTCAAAAGGGGGACATTAACTTCCGACTTCGGAGTAGAACTTTCTCAAAAGCAAGATTATCGTTTAGTGTGATGCAGGGAAATAGAAACAGTAACCACTTGAATAGTAATGTCAAAAGAGACTACTGCCAACACGAAAGGCTTGCTTTGGGAATAATTTTATGTGAAAGTGAAATAGATAGTGAACAAACCTTGTGATTGGTCTTGGAAATTTCTTATAGCTCTTGATAAACCTGACAAGAATTAATGATAATAATAATAATAACAACAAAGTTTATGCAGAATGTTCTTATCACCAAAATGGAGTGTTTTTCAGGGAGGTACTGTACGAAGTAAATGGGTTACACTACAAATGAATTGACAATAATCAGCATTGTAACAGCACTTGATTTCTAGGTAAAGATAAAAAGAAGACTAACTTGCCAACTAGAAAAAATGGCATTTATGAGTGGCTTGTACCTGGTTGAATTCTTTTCATGCCTCATAATTAGGCAACCATGACAAATTTACTGTCTACACCCTGGCCACCCAATCTTCTAGACATTAAGTAAGCATTACTATATGAGACATACTTCCTGACTTCGGCATCACTGAATCCCTCAACTTCATCTCGCTTCACCGTTCTCGGCCGTCCTCTCTTTCTTTTGGGTGCTTCGCGATCTGCATCGGATTCGTCGTGGCTTGATGAATCCGTGTTCGTCTTTGTCTTCGATTTTCGTTTGCCATCCTTCAAGTCTGAGTGATGCATGTTCATCTGAAATGCAAAATGAATGGTTATGTCGTATAACATTTTAACAAAACTAACAAAAGTGAAGATAGCAAGCCAAGAGGCTCATACTAGCCACTCTGTTATAGATTTGGAAAAGATCACATTTCAATTCTTGTATGGTCTTTCTACTTCTACTTATACGAATTTAATCAACTACTTCAATACTGAAGGCTCTGTTGATGTAGACAAAAACAAAAAAAAATAAACAAACAAAAACACACAAAAAGTTAACAACAAATAATAACAAATAAATAAGTTAAGCAAAAGGACAGCAGTTCCGTGACTAAGATAGTATTAATCCAATGTTGATATTTCACCCTATGAAATCAAACTGCACTGCAACCGTACCTATTAATCTGTTACTGGTTTCTTTAGGATTTTTTTAAAATTTTTTTATCAAACTTGTTTGTCTTTTTTACATTAAGTTTTTCTGCTTTATTTACTTATACTAAATTGCGTTTTGATATTGAATTGATATGCTTGGTCATGGCTATGTCTTGACTTCCTGGAGGATATTTCATGTATTTATCATTATCAACTGCTACCATTCCATGATGGATTTTGTAAAACATTGCAAGTCTCTGTTTTGTTCTCCTTTCCTCCAGGGTTTCCCATTTCAGTTCTGAAAGCATATCTGTAACACTCGCGAATCGATCATGTCTATTTAGGACGTAACAAGCTGCTCTTCATTTGTATCAAGCATGTGGATGTTCTTTTTTGTGTATGGATCCCATACCTTTGTAGCATATTCAACAACTGGTCTTACAATTGCTTTGTAGGCTTTTGATTTCAGTTGAGGCGAGTTTATGCGAAAATTCCTTTTGAGAAAATTAAGGGATCTTGTGCCTTTGCTGGCAGTGTGACTGATATGTTGATTTCAGCTTAGATCCTTTGATAACGTCAATCCTAGGTATTTGGCAGAGCTTACATGGCACACACTTTCCCCATGGAGAGTGTAATCGTATATCATTGCTGACCTGCTTCTTGTTATTGTAAAAATTTGACACTTCTCTGGATGGAATTCCATCTGCCACTTATCCTCCCATTGTGCCAACTTTTCAAGATAATTTTTCAGGCTTATTGAATCTATTTCCGAATTAATTGCTAGGTAGGCTATTATGTCATCAGCAAAGAGTCTCACTGTCGAATTTAGTGTCTTGGGCAGGTCATTTATATAGAAGAGGAATAAACATGGACCTAATACTGAGCCTTGAGGGACCCCAGAGAGGACACCTGCCTCGTTTGAGTATTTCCCATCTAGCAGCACTTTCAAAGACGGCGTGCTTGGTCAAGAAATACGCTGAACCTTTTAAGAGATACGCTGTAACTACTTTGTCCTGTTGGCAACTTGCAACTTAGCCGTTACCAAAACTTTGACAGCCTTTGCAAATTTTGCTAATCTGACTGTCTTCGAGATACTCTTGACCCAATTTGTTACGGGTCTGCAGTTGACAATTACTTCTTTTAAACCTAAATGAGTGTTGCAACACAGGACCGATATTGCTTCAAACAACCAATCCACGAGATATATGTACCTGATGCAAAGCTGGAGTGACTGAATAAATGGTTGGGACTAGAAACTAAAATACGGGTTGCTGAGATTTCACCCATAGCTCAATGTTGATTCATCTGTTAATGAAGTAAATTCGCTCCAACCTTGAATGGTGGGAAAAGGAGAGGTTGGATATTGGACTATACATATATTCAATACAGTATCTGTTTAGGGGTCGCAATAATGTAGTAATAGGGAGGTCCTTTGAGGCAAGTGTTTCCAGTTTTTCGGTAAACAATGAAAAAGGCCGTTCTTGTTCAAAATGCGCTTCTCGCAAATTTCGAACAGGCCTTCCGATATCATCGGAGGGTGGATCTTTTTTGTGTACCTTAGTGTTAGTGTAAGTGTCTTCCTGTTTACTTATAAAGATGCTTGACATTGAGGGTGATAAAATTTTATCAATTCATTGAAAAGCCCCGAGAACGAAATGGGAACAGTCAATTTTATTAATATTCAAAAAGGGTGCGAAAAGGGTGCAAAAAGGTGCCTCAAATGGCTGTGCCCCTCCTCTTTTCAATGCATTCTTACGTCCCCGACTTAGGCCTACCTCCAAAGAAGGCCCAATCTCAATCCTTTACATCTCCAACATCACAAATATAAACGACTGGCTACCTTAGTGACAGTCTTGCGTTTCCGTGGAGGCAAATACAATTCCATTCTTTTCTTTTGCTCCTCTTCTTCTACTGCCTTCTTTCTTTCCGCTTCAGGGATGATGTCATCCCATGTCTTTTCGTCATCTTTCCCTTCCTCTTCTGTCGTGTCTCCGGCTTGCTTCTCCAGTTCATCGTCATCCTCGCCTATTCCAAAGTTTGCAACCTAACACATGATACAAACAGAAACAAGTTCTTTCATTTCAAAATACCAAGAGGAAATCCTTACGCGATACAATCTATCTAGTAAGTGAAGTTTCAACCAAACTATGAGGGTATTTAGAAAGCAATAATGAAATTGATCTTTCATGAAATCAACGAACAATTTGTTGCTTCTAAATCTCCACGGCTGACATACCGGTCCATTTACAATAAACAACCCTGTAGGCTTATACGATAGAACACTGCATTAAAGGTGATGCAAGTATGCAAGCGTAATATTGATGTTAAAGAGATACAAAATTCGGTGCAGCTGTTGATTCTTCTCTTAATAGTAATGAAGATAAGTTTTGGTCACCATTCTATGAGAATGCTTGAAAAATCACGTAAAGGACAAAATATAATATAAAGAGCAGTTGCCCGATGATCGCATTAAGTGTGAAACTCGGAGTAGCAACTTAGAACCTTTCTATTCTATACAACAAATAGCAAAAAGCACGAAATTTGTCACATAATTGTCCGCTTAAAATAAACAATTCTGAAGCCTAAGATGAAAAGACGGCTGCAATAAAGGTGATATGTTGTTACCCAAACAATATATACGTCACAAATAGCCAGAACTTTTGTGTCCTTATTTAAAACAATATTTTTGCAATCTATGTCAGAGGATATTGGGCCAAAACAAATAAGTAAAAATACCATATCTAAACTCAAATCTTTATTAATTATACATCTTGAAATACAATTTCAGATGCCGAGTTGCTATAATTAAACGTGCGATTTCATTACCTTGAACTGCGATAAAAGATCTTCTCCTGCAGTTGACGGCTGGTTCTCCGAGTCGTGTGTTTCTGCACTTTCCAAAATGTCATCGATGTCCATGGCCTGGGGAGAGAAAGTTGCGAATGATTTTTGACATTATAATTCTATGAAATTTGCACGAAAAGTCACCATGCTTTTACCAAAAATGATAACTCATCCGGAAGAAACAAAGTACAGTAGACTCCTGTTATAGTCACGCCAAATGTTGCTTGAAACTTTGACTGTAAACCGTGTGATTGTAAATGGCGTTAAGTTGAAGAGGTTTGCATATGGGGGTCTAAGTTTATGTGACTGTATCCAGTAGTGTGACTTCAAACGAAGTGATTATAAGCGGGGTTTACTGTATTACCAAATTTCTTTCTATTTTATCGTGGCTACACTTTGTATGTTTGTTTTAGTCTCAGTTTATAAGTAAAATGAAATTGATGCACCACTCACTAAACTTACGTTGAGTAGTTTTGAAAAACACTTCAAATTTACATAAAAAAACCAGATAAAACATTTTAGATGCTTGCTTCTGTTTTTGCAAGGTCAGGAAAAGACTTATGCATTTACCTGTAGCTTCTGATCTTGTTCGTTATCCTGCTCCTTGAAAAGTTCCTCAGCTCCAAATTTAAGGATGGCTGCCAACTCATCTTTGTTGAAAGGAGTCGATCTAAATTAAAAAATACAAGATGTGTAACAACCAATTAACTGACCTACTGTTGTTAACCTCGTTTCAAGCAATTTATTAATTGTTCGGAATTTCAAATGTTAATTGGTTTAATAAATAGGATCCAAAATTTGATTATCATTCAAAAATACAGTTTCTCCAGTTTTTAAACTTGAAATAATATTAACAGCAAAATACATCGATGAATAAATTTGGTCTTTATTTATCGGCATTTAGCTCGCTTTATGCAGTAAGTGAATGCCAGAACGTCTTACATTTGTAGATTGGTACATAAACACTAGCTCGAAGATTTTTAGATTCTTTTTCTAAGTGTTAAATCTACATAGGTACCAATTTTGAAGGGGGTACCATGGGATTAGTGTTGAACTATACATGTACAGCTTCTAGCATTTGTTTAGGTTTTTTCAATAGCTGCGTAAACGAATTTATGTATATTCAACAAGTTTCCCTGTTCTGAGTTCCAAGAAAACACACTCACGCTGATGGAGCAGTTTTGTTGAGGACCTTCTTTCCTGTCGTGTCCATTCTCTGGATGATCAAATGATCAAGAACCATTTTCTTCTTCGCTCTCTCGATGATATCTTCTTCGATACTTCCTTTGGTTACCAGTCGATAAATCTTCACCTGGAACAATCACATTTAACAAAAACTATGAGAGACGTAGAAACTGCTTACAAATCTTGGTGACATAAAGAGCAATCATGACTTAGTGATTTAGGCAAAAAAGCGAGGAGTATCTATCATTTGTTTTCATCATTTTGATGAATAACAGCCTTCTTAGAGCTCATTGCCCTAGAATGTTCCAAGCTCTGTTGCTACTGTCTATTTTTAAATTGTTCCATGTTCCAAAAATTTCCCCTTAATTATTAAATTTCGGTTTGATAATCCAACTAGATAAAAAAGCATCCGCAACTTGTCACAAGCTGAGAAAATTATATTAACATTACATAAACAATTAAATATGGTTTTTAAGGATCCAATCAAACAAAACATCGATAAAACTGAAAGAAAGGTTGTACCTGCTTCGTTTGGCCTATTCTGTGTGCTCTTGCCATGGCTTGTAGATCATTCTGGGGGTTCCAGTCTGAGTCAAAGATAATAACAACATCGGCAGTGGCCAAATTGACGCCAAGACCCCCAGCTCTCGTTGATAACAGGAAGCAGAAGTCCTTTAAGTAAAAAAGCACTGACTTACAATGGGTACTCGAGACGCTAAAAATAGGGAAAGAGAGCGGGTTGAGAAGTACGGTAAAGAGGAAGCTCGGATAAAGAAGATCGCATATCTATCAACGGGGTTCCAAGCTTTCAAGAACTATAATACGACCATTGAAAGCGCAAAAATGCTCGCCAATGCCCTTAATACCAGTCTAAAGATGCAAAGCTCTAGTTACGGCACCGAGCACTTTCTGACAGACCGGTAAACAGTAAGTTTCATTACAATGATTTAATTATACATTTTGCAGCCAGTCCAAGAAAACAGACGCTTAAAAATTCAACCTGCGATCCTTCTGCATTAAATTGGTCCAAAGCTTGCTTTCTTTTGTCACCTCGAATAGATCCGTCCAGTCTCTGAAGAAAGGAAAATCATGCTTGTTAGTAAAGGAAATCTATCTATAAAGAAACAATAGGTATATAGTGAAGATATAGAAAAGATACATAAAAACCTATTGCCTTCTAGGGCAGTTGATAAATTCTGACATGCAAATTGGATGCCTGTACTTGCTAAAAGAAATTTGTTACAAGGTTTGTTGCTAATAAGTAAAAACCGGAAGCACTTCTAAAATCAAAAATAAAAGCAAACTAACTTGGGAATAAACACTGAAAAATGACTCACAAGGGAAAAGAAAATAATCTCCCATGAAAATAATATTTAAGGTAACATTGAAGACTTTCGGTCATCTTACCAACAAACCTTGACATGAAGAGTCCCACAGGTTAATTACATTTCTCCAGAGCTTTTAAAGGCGTGAAAAAGCGGCTTGACTTAAACCCACCTGGAATTGGAATCTCTTCATCGCCAGATAGTCGGCAATAATGTCCAGCATTCTGACCATTTGCGAGAATATAAGCACCCTGTGACCTCGTTCTTTCAGCCTCGTTAGCAATTTGTCGAGAAGAACCATTTTGCCACTGCCTTTGATAACGGCCTAAAATAACCAAATATTCAGGCACACCCATTAAAGAAAGTTTTCTGCAATCAAAACAATAAATTTCGATGGAAAACAGACGGAAGATCTTTTTAAACGATGCAGTTTGTCGCAACAGAAACAGTTTGATTTAAAGCAGATCCATTGGAAGAAAAGACTAAGGAAGAACTTACTGGGTCAAGGAACATATGTATTTAAAAAGATAAGATAAATAAAATAACAATGAGAATAAAAGATAAATATAACATAAAGAAGACGACAATTATGCTAAGTTCTAAACTGATGACTTCACAAAAACATATTTTCAAAATCTTTCAATTTGAGTCCCATGGACTGAAAGAGCATAATGGAACACAACGTAATCAAAGAGTTATATTAAGAATTGAGTAGAGATATGGATAAAATGCATCAAACCAACCTGAAGAAAATCTTGTGCCGCTGTAGTTTCGGGCTGCCTGACCAAGTTGGAGTGGTTGCAGCACTTTTTAAGCTCGACAACAATGTTCAAGAAGCCACTGATGCTCCCTTTGACGCCCTTGCTCAACTCTTTATAGTTCTTGGTAAGAATCCATCTGCAATGAAAAAACCCTGGTTAAGAGGAGAACAAAACAATTGAGGAGGAAACAGGTAGTTCAGGAAGGAATAGCTGGGTCGAATTAGCAAAACCACTGGTCAAATTTTGCGTTGGTGAAAATTATAGAACCTCAGAGTACCAACGTCTCAGTGGATCAGATCATGAGACTTAAGGTCAAAAGAAATTTAAACAAACTCAAACACCAAAGCCATGCTAAGTGCACTTCTCGAAATTTACAAAATAGGGGCTTTGCGAAAAGCAATTCTGAGACGGGGGCACAGCATGCTTAATTCCAAGAGCAAGATGGATCATTGCATAGATTTGAAAAACATTTTGGGGATTCCCCTTAGAAATTTGGGCCTATTCCCCTAAGTTGCAAGCTTCTGCTGTCCCCGCTTGAATGCAAACATGAAACGGAACTCTCTAAAATGACAGTGAAATTGTTGCGTGTTTTCAAAACATTAAAGGCGAGAGGAAGCCAAAAACATGTAAGCCGGCCTTACTTGTAGTACTGTTTCTGAATTCCAGACATTTCAATTCTGAGAATTTGTTCAACCTGCAGAAAAAGGGAAGTAACAATCGGTTACCTCATCTGCAATCTAAATCCCACTAAAATGTACTTATTTCAAGTATGAGATTTCAAACGAAGGTTAAAAAGGATCTCTCTATCAGGGGCAGATCCAGAGCGAATTGGAAGGAGGGGCAGTCGGTAGTGAGGGCGCTGAAAAATTCCCAAAAATTGTTGACGAGAGTACGCTGTATACACAATTTCAGATCCATTTTCAGAATAAACAACTTAACTTTGAGGTACTCCTTGAAGCAAATTAATCTATCGGTCTCAGAAACTTTTTGCCTGATTCGTATTCTTCAAAAGGGGCGCACAATTTCCAAAAAAGGGGCGCCAGACTTGCTTCAACTTGTCGAGGGAGGAGCAACTGCCCCTAGATGCTCTCTATAACTCAAAACTTCGATAACCCGAGCTTTTATGAACACGGACACGCAAAAACTTGAAGCCTTAATAACTCGAACTCCGATAGCCCACGATAACTCAAAACATTTCTGCATACCCCTTCCCAAACACGTTCAAGTCCCCGATAACTTGTAAATCCTTTAACTCGAATCATTCTCATCGTCCCTTCCAATTTCGAGTCATTGGGAATGTACTATACATACATTCAAACCAAAGAAACATTTTAACTTCATGAACTCCCATGGATGGAATGGAGGACTAGACAGGCGTTCACGGGAAGGAGCAGTTTTTGCAAGTCTTTGATTTCTTGAAAGAGGATGTCACTGGATATTATAAAATATGAAAGAGGAGTTAAAATATGTCACATGTTATTAAAAACAAACTTACCTTCGCAGGCAATGACTTTTCAACGTCTTTTTTAATTCTCCTTAGGAGAAAAGGCTCTAGCTCTCGGTGGAGGTTTTGGTATCCATCTTTCATTTGAGACATCGAGTATTGGTTTTCAAATTCTTCCCATTGTGGAAATCTGACAAAAGTACACAATTTAATGATATAAATGAAGAATAATATAATAATGAAAAAGAAGCAAAGGGTCAAACTGAAACTAAAAGCTGCTCTTGAAATATGTGAAATAAACCACTATATGTGAGAACAATACAATACCGTAAGAAGGGTAGAATTATTGGGGGTGGGACACGATTGTTGAGGACAATAGAAACAAAAAGGATTGTTCACTGGAAACAAATGGTTTTCACCCCCCCCCCCCACCCAACCTCTGACAAACAAAAGTAGTTACGGCTGTGAAGAACATGTGTATTATGAAACTATAAACAAGGCAATCAGAAATAATTTTTCCAAATGACAACGAAAAACTAAAACGTTGAACATCTTGCTTAGATTGATTGAATGAAGAAAATGCGCATTTTACATCTTCGCTATGACAGCTTAGAACATTTCAATATTAGGCGAAAAGCCCTCGTCATCATTAACTAACTTTTGAATAAAAGATACGGACAAACAATCTAACAAAATATCGTCAGTGCTTCCTACAACAAGATAAGGCCCATTAAAAATTACATGACGTAAAGCCTCGACTGAAAAAAAGCCAACGCCCTTAAGATTGGCAGAAATTTTTTGCAGACTGCTTCGCAACACCCTTTAGAAAGTGTAAACAAATGACCGCTCCCTAAGAGAACTGACGTGGATAGAGCTATAACAAGATAATGGTGCGGGTGCCGAATGATAGTGTCTTAGTGCTGCGCGAAAGATATTACCAGCGCGCGATAGAAGGAATGGATACTGGAAACCAACCTATCTGGCATGATGAAATGCAGTAATGACCACAGCTCCTTCAATGAATTCTGCAACGGTGTACCAGTGATTAGAAGTCGGAAGTTCGTTCTGAAATCCACTAAAGTTCTATACAGCAGCGAGTCGTCGTTCTTCAAACGATGGGCCTCATCGACCAGGAGGGCAGCCCAGTACACTGAGCCAAGCAGTTCCTGGAATCAGAAGGAGCCATTAATTTCAGACAGGAAGGGTGGGGGAGAGGATAGCCAGGGGAGAGGATACCCAGTGGGTGAGGGATGTGGCTAGGGATCTCGATGGGTAAAATGGGGGAGGGGTGGTAGGCGTCAAGGAGACAAGGGACAACCTGGGATAGGGGAATCTGCAAACAAACGAAGACGCCCGAAAGGCAAATCACTCTATGGATATTTAGCACGCCTTTAATTTTAGCGATGGAAACCTCGTGCGCCATTAACACGAGTGAATTGCCCCTTCGAAGACGCTGACAAAACACTTGAATAGCTCACAGAAATCCCCCCTACCACATCCCTCTTCCCCACCAGTCAACCCCAAATCTTGTAGCTTAAGAATGCATTAATGATAGTACAACTTCCAAAGAAAACAAACAACTAAATTACTTTGAAAATGGAATTAAAGTTATAAAAATAAAACTTTAGGCAAATTTCCTTAAAAAGAAAACAGCAAGGCTATTTCTGTAAGCTCATCCTTGAAGATAATCTGGGCCACCTCACCGGAGTTTTTTTAAAACAAAATATGACGAGACGGTGCTAAGAAATGCAAAGGAAAGACGCTGTTTTCAAGCCAGATTCTTTTGTAATAAAGGAAAATGCTAGGTTTAAAAAGCCTACGCCGCAGGAATTGGCTTTTAAATGCAACAAAGCGGTTTGTATACACGGTGCTCACTGAATTGGAGGGTTGGATTGGATTGAATTGAATTGAAGAGATTGCACAATATTTCATCATCTTTTTAATTATAAATAGGAGAATTGTTCCTAAACAAATAGCTGAGCCGTTGGCGTAGAGGTCTTTCCACAGAGACCGAAGCTTGGATCTATGGTGGTTCGAGACTTACTACAGTGAAGAGTGAAGTCTATACCGAACCACCAACCTCTACGTCAAATTCGACACTCAGCCCTTCCATTTTGGTTTTTAATAATTTTAATACATTGTTTAAGCGCCTTAAACGAAATGTTCATGATTAATTTTCATTTATTCGTTTCTACATTTTTTAAGGATTTAACTCCTTACTTTGTTGCTGGCTTCGACTCTCGCCACCGACATAATTTTAAACTAATGCCGTGCAGGTTAACTGAACCTGGGTCTATGAAAAATCAAAATTCCAGAAATTTCCATCATATCAAAAATTCCAAATTCCTATTTACCTTCCACAACCTACACAAGTCATGCAATGACGTCATATTCAACCTCAGTTTTGATGTAATCCATGACGTTTATCATTCGTAATGGGACACCGTAAGGCCTTATAATCTTAAATTGGGGCCCTGTTATTGCAAAGAAAGAGGCCCTTTTTGCCAGGTTTTAAAAAGGCCAGTCCGCCTCTGTGGCCATATGTGAAAAATTTAGGTGGAAATTTTATATTTCTGACTAAATAACAAGCAGTTTTTTCTTGAATTGGACTGCAAATGGAGGATTGAATTGAAATGGGGAGATTGCACAATATTTCATCATCTTTTTTATGATAAATAGGAGAATTGTTCCTAAACAAATAGCTGAGCCGTTGGCGTAGAGGTCTTTCCACAGAGACCGAAGCTTGGATCTATGGTGGTTCGAGACTTACTACAGTAAAGTCTATGACAAACCACCAACCTCTACGTCAAATCCGACACTCAGCCATTTTGATTTTTAATAATTTAATACATTGTTCGAGCGCCTTAAACGAAATGCTCATGATTAATTATCATGTACTCGTTATCATTTTTTGAAGGATTTAACTACGTTTCGTTGTCAACATTATCCCCAACATACGTAGCTATATGTTAAAAATTTAGTTGGAAATTTTAAATTTCTGACTTACATTAATTCATGCAAGAAGTCATAGCCTATTTCATAACAATGTTTTAAGTCTTAAACGTTGGGCTAAATAAAAAAATGTTATACTTCCTCTTTTCATTAAAGCTGTAGAGTGAAAATCTTTCAGCCTCAAAAGGTGCCCTAAATCGACATGAGTCCTAAATTCACTTATCAAAAGACCATTCCTGTATTTGGACGCAAGCAATACGCTTGTTTCTCAAACTTTGACGTCATAAAATTGATATTACCATGTCCAGAACCGGACAGATATTTTTCACATTTGAAAGAAGCGGACAGTAGTTTTGCTTACGCTAACAGCCTTTTCTTTCAAAAATACGTAACACTAAGCGAAAGCCCTCTTTTGGTATCCCCTGGTAGAAACAATTTGGTGCAAATTTCGCGGAAAAGTCACTGCATTAAATTTGAGCCAGAAACTTCTTGTGTCAAACTTTCATGTACCTCTTTGGCACAGGAGATAGATCCAAGTATTGCAGAAAATCTACGGTTACTTGTTTGTTGGAGAGATTAACAAGAAATCAAAGAAATAAGGCATCCCCCCTCGATGTAAAGACAGCACACGCACATTGGACTTAATAACTATTGCGCATGCTCATTGACAAGGACGGGGGTTATCACGTTTCGTGAATAAGTGACTGAAAAACTGACTAAGTCATATTTTTGCCCAAAGGAACCGCAAATGAGACGGTAAATTGGAAATGAAAATATATATAGAAATATAGGTAATAAAAATGGCTTACCTTATCTTTCAACAGCATTTCATATGTGGTCAAAATGCAGTTAAATTTAAGCCGTCCATTTTTATTGCACCAATCATATTCCTGTATTTTCGTTCTACTATTTACATCGCCGATATAAACAACAAGATTCATATCCGGTGCCCAAGACTGGAACTCTTTTTGCCAAGCAGCCATTGTCGATAGCGGCACAACGATCAGAAACGGACCGTACAGCTCATAGGTGTGAAATAAATGGGACAAAATGCATATAGTCTGAATCGTTTTGCCTAGGCCCATTTCATCTGCTAGAATAACGGAGTTGTTTTTACACCAGGCATGCACAACCCAGTTTATTCCGCCCAGCTGATAGTCACGCAGTTGTAAAGTGTCACCGGGACCCATATAACTTGGTTGCTTCTTAATCTGTACAAATTTGGGCCTATGCTTTAGGTATTTAGCGTTTCTATTAGGGATTGTAGGCGCTCTTTCTCTGTTAAGATACTCATCAATAGAATCCTGGAAGAAGCGTGCGATAAGTGAGCCGTCTTCTACGGATGCTTCTGAATAAGGAAGGCCTTGCCATTTGCAAACATAATCCGGGTACGAAGATTTGCTATCTTCATTGTAATGATGACCTGGAGGAGAAGCGTTGCTGTTTAGTGACGATAAGAATAAGAAACCCTACGTGAATGGTTATACAAAAAAGTTATATAGCCGGGAGTTTATTTGCGCACGAGGGATAGTTTAAAATCTTAACACAAAATGAACCATTTTTCAGCAAGGCTAATAATCATAGCAAAATGCAATGATTTTAAGCTCTGAATTATAATTGAGGCAATCAGGCGTATATTTTTTATATGGATTGAAGTGAAAATGCAGTACATATGTTATTCCCCACATGCCTTACAAACCAGGAAGATTTCATTAGAAAAGCTTCATTATACAAACTAATTCAGTCGTTTTGTCCGATAAAATGAAATAAACATGATAGGTAAAAAAGAAAGGAATTCTTAGTAGATCGAATGAAGATCCCCTTACCTATGATACGCTCAACGATTTTGTATTCGTCTAGAATTTCCTCGAGAAGCTCCTGTTGGTATTCGAAGTATTCAACATCTTCGGGGGATGCCAGTCGTTTCCTGCGTTTTGAGAAAAATGAAGAATATATCCAATTTCTATGAATTTAGATTGATCAAGAGGAAGTGTATACAAGACTTGCCGTGGTTGGTAGTTTGATCTGGGACCAAAAACTGAGTTTGTTTGAGATCTTGTTTGTTGCAAAACATACAGGCTAAAATATCTATAGCCGAAGATACAGCAAAAGATGCAGATGGAATTAACATAAGAAGGTAAAGTTATTGGGTTAAGAGCTGTACTTCTATCAACTAACACAAAAATATGGTTGGAAAGACAAAGATTGAAGATATTTTTTTCCTACCAGTTATTGATTTCATCCATTCGTTTTATATAATTGGCAAGTTTTTTCAATCCCTTCACTTTCTGTTCAGTCAAAGATTTTTCAGTCTCCCAAGTGTTATGGATGTGTGCCCAGTTTTTCCATTTTATCAGAAACTGCAGCTCAGTCGGCTCCGTTTTGGGGTCTGGTAAGCTAGCTTGAGCGAGATCTTTCGCTTCAGGGGCATACATCGTGGTCACGGCACCAATAACTAAATCAAAATAGAGATTAGTTTCATTTCTCAGAACATTCATAGTAACTAAATGCTATATGCAATGAAATACCTCTTAGCAATGAAATACCTTAAAGACATCTTTCCTATCTTCGACGAAATACCTAATGGAATCTTTCTAAATGCCAATAAGAGGGAAATTGTTTTTTGCACCCAGCAGTTGATTCAGTAGATAGACTAGCCAAATAATCAATCATGTATTGGTATGCATAAAACGATTCAATTGTTGCTAGCCTAGTTAGGACAAACTGCCATATTTTGAGTGCTTAAACACCCCCCTCCTCTCCCCTGACTTGTTCAATATGATATAAAAGACGCATAGACGAGCTTTAATATGCCAATCTAAAGTCTAAATACTAAGTGAGTAGATAAAAAACAATGAAAATGAGACTAACCCCCTGGTTTGCCACATCTATGGGTCAGGACTTTCTCTATGGTTTCTGCATCATCAGGTATCTCAGGCATACCAGATGTTTCAATGACGTCATCCTCGTCTGTTGTACCATCACTGTGTTCCTTGTAGCTGTAATGCAAATGAAATTCAGAGATTCGCTGGATAACTTTCACAATAAAGAACAAAGATGATAATATTTATTCCTTCAATGCACTTAAACTATTAATGGACATATAATCAATGCATTCTAACAATACCTGATTTTTGAAGCTGACCGCCTAGAGGCTTTTCTATTATCTCGTTCCTCTTCGGAGGAGGCTCTGCCAAAATCACCGGCTGAGCTGGAGGACGCCTTTTTCCTCGATCTGGAATTAGTAGGAACTCGCTTCCGTGGCGCTGGTCTGGGTTTTTGCCTCTGACCATAATCACTGCTTGATTCACTGTCGCTACCGCTACTCAAGGTTGGCCAGCTTCTACAAAGAGCGGGACAGAATAGAAATTAATATTATAGGAAATATGCATAAACTTCATCAATGGCCGCACATTGAATTGGAAGTGACGAATCATGGCTCAAGAGAAGTTTGGTAATTGATTACCAGATATATCCCTAACTGAAAAATGCAAGAGAAACGATTGAATGCACAACCCACACCCCCCCCCCAAATTTGGCTTGGCCACAATACTACCTGAAACTTAGCACCCAAAGAAGCAATATAATTTGGAAGAAAAACAGTGATAGCAATCTAGAGATATGATGGCTCTTAATTTGATTGACGAAGATAAACTAACTAACTAAGTGATAATGATCGGATAAATAAACTTCTAGATGTAAACTTTGTCATTAATCATACCCAGCATAATGAAAGACTTTTAAAATAACTTCGAGAAATATTTAAGGTAGAATTCTAAAATCTCTGTGCAATCCTCAATTTTCAAAAGAAAAGCGCTGCGAATAAGGTTTTGCCAATATAGGTTTTATCATAGGGTATCGATTCGAAAATCTCTGCCTTGGTTTTGATGATATAATTGCATCTCCGAAAAAGGAGAAGACCATCTTTGAGACCGAAAAGAAACACCTTTTAATTTACTTTTTTTGAAGAATAAACGATTTGCTAATGACTACACAATAAACAAGACTTTACACATAACACTGTCACCGGCATTTGATTTTTTGAAAATTTCATTCTTATTCTAATTAATTTTTAATTGGGGTTTCTTTTCAATCTACTATACTTGTTCGTTCAATGAACAGATCAGGAAATACCCAATATATTGTCAAGCGGAAACTGACCTAAAATGTTAAAATGAAATACAAGAGCTTACGAGATTCTATTCAGTCTTTTAAGGGTATAAAAAGTAAATTAAATATCACGAATATTTTCATTCTTTTGAAGATTATGGTTTAAATTAAGGACAGAGATTATGTCTACCCTGAGCTGAGCCTTGACCTTTTGTTTTTCTTTCTCTTCTTCGCCCGTCTTGACCGGATATCGGATTCACTATCACTTTGTTCCTATGACAAAAAAACTTACTGCGTGACTTTAATGAAAATATGAAAATGTCAGACTTTGATAAAAAAGTTTTAATTAAAAAAGAAAACAAGCCACTATATAAACAAGAAAAGTAACATGTTTGAAGTCTTGATTTCTGCTGGTTGTCTGGAAAGAAATTTTCCACGAGTATAATGTCAGGATCAAGATAGAACCAATCCAAAGTTGTGTAAATGCCTATCACGTCTTAAGAGTGCATTGATCTACGAATTAGCGGTCTTTGTATATTTAATTTTCACGTAGCATGCCAGTTTCGGCAACCTCATGTAATTCGGTCCGGGACTCAAACGCATGGCAATTTTGGTTATGCAAAATCGTATCCAAGCACTTAAAAAATAGGGTACCAGAAAGTACATCATTAATGGCGACTCAAAAGTGTGAAATTTTAAACTCAAAAAGCATTGTGTTAAATTTGTTAATTATAACGTGTCATAACATTAAACTACGATGAAATCACATGGTTTAAAACACATTGCCTTTCACAATTTTACACTTTTGCATAGGGTACCAAAACGCATATTACACCTGTATTCAGAAACAGATTGAGGAAAATTTTCTTCTTCTCGAAAAATCTTCAACTAAGACCAGCTACACTTATTCACTCAGGGACGTAGCTGCCGGGGGTGTAGGGAATGTGACCCCCCCCCCAATCTTGAAGCCCCCTGATACTGAACACTTCACTTGAAATTTCATAAACATCAGAATAGAAATGAAGGAAAGTAATTGAATATCCTAAGGGTTTGATAATTTAAAACACCTTTTGTTTGATAGTGAGCCTTTCTGGTTCCTTCCTTGCACGTGAAGATCTTCGAATACCATATATTTCTGGGTTCTGTTCCCAAAACTGAAAAGAGGCATGTCACATTACAAAATAATGTCATGTTTACGTTTCCTCAAGCCTTCATTGGTTCATTGAAGAAAGAGATGTGATATTGCACCTGCTTCTGTAAATCAAAACCTAACACTTGCAGAGAGGGACAGCTTTCTAATAATTGTAATATCCGCCTTCTAAACTCCAACAACCCGGGGATATATCACCCTGTTTTATAAACCAAAGCATAGCTACACACACACACACAAAAATGTTTGCAAATGTCATCCACCTTGAAAGCCTTAAGACTACTGATAAAGGTTGTTAAGCTGGTCCGTAGCCAATAATATTGAGGCAGGGCCTGTGCGAGTGGGGAGGGGGGGGGGTTGCCATGGCCCCTTCCTTTTGTGCAAAGCAAGTAGTTTTCAAGCTGTAGTATAAGGGGTAAGAACCATTGGCCCCCTACTTTTTAGCCTTTCCCCCCCAACTTTCAAATTTGTGGTGCAGGCCCTGTGAAGGGTAGGATGGCTGCATTCTAGCATCACTGCCCCCCCAGCCATAAATTTTTTTAGTTGATCATGGTAGGGAAACGGCAAGGAAGCCCATACCAAAGCCCTAACAAGGGAAGAGGGTGAAGCTTAGAAAAAACAAAGATTAGATCAAGTTTATTTTGATTTTGAAAGAAGACAGGTTTTAAAAATCTAGAGAGCAATAAGTGGTTGTTAAGCAGTTAAGGTCTGGGAATAAAATGTGTGTTATGAGAAAATGTGTGTGAATGTTGGGAAAGAGGTTTCTGACACATCATAGATAATCAATTGGTTCTGGGTGAACAGGTGGCAAAAATCAATGTTACAATGCAGTTGAGTGATGATATAGCAGGCTAGTGATCTATCTTTGCTAAAGGAGACGCTAACATGAATGAAAAAGAGCAAGAAAGATAAGAACAGCAGACTTTGGGGGGAAAAAATTATCAAGGGGAAAATGATAACAAAGACAGATGCTGTCTTATGTTTAAAAAAGGCATTGGCTTGTAGTTATGGAGAAATCAGTTCTAATTTATAAGGATATTCATGTATAAGTTTATGGAAAGTCTTTACAAACAATGTGAGGAAGAGAAAAATTATTAAGGGAAACTTGGAAAAATGTCCTTTTCAAAAATTCAGCAAAAACAGCAAGATAATATAAGCGGATGACAGCTTAATTATGATTGTCAAATGTTCTGGCTTTTTGTAGCATATAGAAAAAATGCCTTGTGAGGAATAAAAGTAGGAACTTGAAAAACTGACATCATTAACTTTCCAGATGCTTAGTTGAGCTCCTAGGAAAAATACATGGCTAAATTCAACACCTTTATAGCTTAATTAGTAGTCAACAGAAGTTGGTGAGTTGAGGTTTTTTTGCTCACTATTCGATTAATTTAATTTGACAAAACATGTTATAATATAGTTAGTAGGAATAAGCACTCAATTGATCTATTGCATTGAGCCTCCTAGGCACCTGTGGAGGAGCTTGATTAACCTTGTGACTTCTTCTCAAAAGGCCTGAACCTCGACAGAACATGGCAAAATAAGATACCTTGCTTTCTGCATCTTTAATCCCTTTAGCATCTTCATCTGCATTTTTGCTGTCACCATCGGAGTCTTCTTCTTGGCCATTATCATCATCTTCATCGCCATTCTCTTCATCGATGTCATTTTCATTTCTGCTTGTTCTTCCTGAGGTTGCTACAGAAGACTTAGTTGATGTGACATCTACAGACACATCAGAATTTGATTCATCTTCATCTTCATTGTCCGAACCAGATTCACCTTCAGATGCGCTGAAGAGGTAAACAACTTTTCTTAGCACTTCAGGGTTTTCTCAATCTTTTATTCATATTAAAATTGAGGGAACACTAGATCCAAGTTTCACATCACCACTTGATCTGGGCCAACTAAAGGCCCAGGTCAGACCATTATCATTAAATCATTTTTAAATAAAACAAAAGCACAGTTTGTTTAGTTCAAGCAAGGCAATAAAAAATTTATACTAGACTTTTTTCTGAAAAAGTGTGCACCAACATTTATCACAAAGTTTTTCACGCAAATTAAGATACAAAGAAACTTTTAAATTCACTCTTGCTAAGATTTACATAAGTAGACAACCACATGATAGCTTTTTGACAGAGTCATTGCTCTTTGCTGGACTTTCGAAGAAGGAAAGAGGGATGGTTCCTCTTCCTTTTGGAAACAGGATTAATTAGCTCAAAGTATTCAAATAATGAAGAGACTTAAAAATTGGATGTGTCAAATTGCATTTGTTTTTAAGCAAGTATTTTGCTATATTAGTTTCTTTCAAAGCTACCTAAAAATTGAAAGAAAAAACAAACAAACTTTATCTTGTTTCATATGGAATTCCAACAAGAGGCATTTTAAGATAGGACAAAAATTGGGATTAATTGTTGTTTATTGCTGAAAGTTGCATACAGTTTCTGAATATCAACTATCTATTGTTCTATTCCTAAAGCTGGCCTGCAGACTGAACTCTTGAGTGTTTTAAAACAGACTCTTGTACAAATACAGATTAAAAGCTAACAAGACTTTCAGCGGGCAAGACTTGGTTCTTGACCACACTATTTATTTAGGCTTTCTCTGCACGGAAGGAAATCGCCAAACTAAACAAAAATGGTAAGCTTCAAATCTGTATTAGTAATGCTACCTGCTAATTTTCTATCATTTTCACTAAATGTAAAATTTGGGCCAAGCAAGTGGCAAGTTCATTGTCTGCTTGCAAAAATGAGAAAAACAATAATGAATAATTGATATGTTCATGCTTTGATAATTATCACCTGCTGTAAGATGCACAGGACTAGAGATAAGTTTGTCAAAAAGTTTCTACCAAACAGGTTTCTACATATCCTTCACAGAATATAGTGATAACACGAAGAAAAAAATATAAGAACAAACAATTAGCCAAAATAAATAGGAAAGAGGGGGTGGGAATCCATTGTATGGTTTCACCAAAACAGGAAATTAGACAGATTGAACCAATATTGTACTATGACTACATGAAAGGTCTTTAAAGCAAATAAATTATAGCAAAGATGCATTTCTTTATGGCTTTCAACATTATGATTTCATATGAACATGTTTTAAAAACAGATATAAATAAATAAATATGTTATTTTAAGCTCAATTAGGAAAGGCTTTTCCATTTTACTATGGTTGTTTTAATAAAACCTGCAGGGAGCATTAAAGGTCTGTAGGCAAATAACATTTGGAGATGCCAAAACTGGTTATCTGTGTGACTCTAAATACAATATTCACTTACAAT
The DNA here is from genome assembly GCF_013076305.1 of Rhopilema esculentum. The sequence continues at coordinate 10,902,164 of NW_027019384.1, forward strand.
GGATTGACAAGATCTGGGCTTAGCTAAAAAAGGCAGGTTTCACTGTACAACTACCATGTCAACTACTGTATAGAGAACAAAGACCTCCACGAAGCCAGATAATGTTCATTCCCGATTGGATATTCCTGCCTTACCCGATTAAACTGTCACTGAAAATAGAGCTATTATATTGAGTTTTGTCAGAGTGCAAAACATTTTCTGTAGAATGTCTTAATGCCCTTTAATACAAACTTCAGTGATTTAAAATCAAGTACTGAAAGCCTCTTTGTTGAATAGTATCACAAAAATGAGTAATTTGAATCAAATTATGGCTGAAGGTAATTCAAGTAATTGCTTTTACCTTCTCTAACACTAAAAGATTGTCCTTCAAAAGAGTATTTAAACACATTTCACACTAGCAGTCATTCCTTATTGAAAGCCATAGGCAATTTAAATTTACCAAAAAACCTATTTTCTGAAATCTACAAATTATGAATTCAATATCAGTGTAGTGACACCATGTTTTACACAAATCAATTCATTTGATAACTTCAATTTAGTTCATTCTTGCAAACTTTCGTATAATCTCTTTTACACAGCTCAGTGCTCTCAAAGTAACACAAATAACAATCAACCATATAAGATGAATTATCATAATAAACTGAAAAGAATTATCATAATCAAGGAGAGGCTAGACAGACAATATAAAAATACTAATAAGATTTCAATATTTATATATAACAATACTTGATAAAATTATTTAAATGTAAATCAAGTCTGCAATTAAAGCAGAAATTACCTTGAAGAGTCCTCTTCCCAAGACTCTTTCGTTTCCTTTTCTTCTTCAACAAACAGTTCTTCATGGGAGCTTTCATCACAACTTGAATGACCAGCCTCCTTAAAAAGATCCCTCAACAGCTGATGTTTGCAATTCCACAATGAATGACCCAAAAGACCTTAGTTTAAAGGCATTGAGTCATGATAAAGGGACAAGGTATACCCAAATGTACCCAAATCCCCGGAGTCATGATTTTGGTGCTGCAATGCTATTGGCTGACCTGGAACTGGCCACATGAACTCACCTTGTGCTGGTTAACAAAACAACTTCCATCAATAGCAAGTTGTCAACAATTGATGCTGATATCACATCAAACTGCAATGATCGAGACAAAACCAGATGACCCCCTTCTATAGAGAAGGCCTATTTACCATAACTCAATGCCTTTAATTAACTGCTTAGATATCAAGAACTTATCCCAAAATGCTTATATTGCAAAGAGGTGAGTTGTTGCCCAATGAGTTTTTCATAGATTTTTAAAAAGTTGGTGAAGGAACTCAAAAACAAATCGTACACAGAACGCTTACTTTTCCTCGATCTCCCAACATTAAGCAATAGAAGAAGACGTGGAGATATGATTACAACTTTCAAAATACTACATGGCATGGTCGATACTGATAGTAAAGTATTTTTTGAATGAAGTTCAGTTACAAGAGGACACAATCTCAAGCTTTTCAAGTTTGCTTCATCGTCGAGCCTGAGGAAGAACTATTTCTCAAACAGAGCAATAAACAAAAGGAACAATTTGCCAGCAACCATAGTCAATGCCAAGTCAGTTATAGAATTTGAGAAATTATATGACGATTTTTGCGGGAACCAGAAGTACAACTATGAATACACTTAAAAATGATCGCTAAAGGGTTTAAGAGGCCAATGGCCTCCTTATCCCTCATTATAACATAATTATTATTATTATTATTATAAAGCCATAATAAACAAAAATCTTTGTTTCCTTGTTCTGCTCCTAATTCAAAATTACACATTTTTCTGTTGATTGTCCAAACTTTATTCTTGGTAGTATGTGAAATCTAAGACATTTCCTGAAGCCTACAAGTTTATAGTTTATATCATTTCAAAACAAATTTATAAGAACAGTTTTGAAATAAAATATATTCACTGTTATGTTTAAGTATATCATCATTAACTTGATGTTATGCAGGAAAAGATTTTGAATTTGAGTTCAGTCTTGACTCTAAGAAACCAATGATTTACTTCAGGAAGCAGGTTGGTGGAAACTGAGAACGATTATCATAATCAAGGAGAGAATCGAGACTCTAAAACTGATGTATGTCTTTAAAAAATCTGACATTTTCTAGACAAACAACAATAACCATATCTACCTTATAACAAACAGGGCAGTAATCCTATTACTAGCAAATTGATGCTAACTTATGAAATTGTGCTAGACTTGTTGTAATACACATCAGAAAATATATCAGAAAGATCAAGATAACCATGAAATGAAAAATAATAACAATTTTGATTATAGAATTGCTTTCTAACACCTTATTCTGAATAAAGTAAAGCAAGCACATCAAATAGACATACAAAGCAAGCAAAAGGCCAATTGTTCAATTAACCACAAATGTCTTGCATTTTAGTTCGTTTAGCAATTTACCTCCAGTCACAATTTCTTGGAAATAAATAAACTATGTTTTATAATACAGCAGCCAAAAATTCAAAATAGCCACAATCAATGGAACAACACACCTCAAAATTTAGACAGACTAGCATGCTAGAGAGAAAATTACAGATGACTTAAAGAAGCTCAAAATCTACAAACATCAAATGAATTCTAGAAAATTATTTCCATGAAGCTGGGCTGATAAATGTATATGTGAACATTGCCTCCTTGCTTTAGAAAAACGTCAAGACTGATGCTTTATTTCTGGCCTAAAGCAACAAATTCATAGGTTTTGGATGGTGAAATATTAGAAAAAACGTTACAGCTGTAAAATATTATTATTTAGGCCTATAATGGGCCTATATATTGGGGCATTGCCCCTTCATGACAGGAAGTAAACTTGAAAGAAGACGAGCTGTGTGGTTTCTTCAAAGTCCATTCCATACTGGAATTTGATAAATAAATTTGGACTCAATGTGTTTTGCAGAATGCTGGAAAATCTTATAGCGAAACATTTTCCATCTCATAAAAATGTTTTCCCGCCATTTCTTGAATTCAAAGTCAGGTCCCCTCCTGGAGACGATCCTTTGGCTACCGAAGTGTCCACTTAAGAAGTGCGATTTACAAAAATCGACGAAACCAATATGGCCGACAATTCTCATCCGTGCGTGGAAGTATAGTTTACATAAATAAATCCACAGAACATCGCAATTCACCCTTAAATTGTTGAAAAATCACCGATCGTTGAATGGTAGGTTGTCATTGTACTTAAGTACACGAAGGAGGGCTACTGTCTGTTGTGTAGATCGAGCAAGTTTCATGTTCAACTCAAATCAAATCGCCAGAAGGCTCGAAGGAAGAAGCCGCCCGATAAAGGAAGGTCTTCCCAAATTAATCTAAAAGCAAAACTAATGAAAGACAAAAAAGCAAAGTTATAAAGGGGTAGTTTTAGACACACTTGGAAACAGTAGGGGTTTGATATCATTCAATAAAAGTAGTGTGGTCTTAACAAAAAAGTGACTGAGGGGATGAAATTAAAACTACGACAGGGGCGGTCGAGCGAGGAGCACGTCAAGTCCGGACGGAAAATACTAACTTAGGATGAAATAAGTAAGGAAAATATAAACTATAACATTTCGGTGATCCCCTAGGAAGTAGTAATGGCTGACTGAGGCTGATCTTTGGGCCCATTGACCCCCGTACTGGGATCCGAAGAACTTTGACAAAATGGCCTAAATATCGACACGGGCGGGATAAAATCTGGAAATTGATAAAGCAAAAGTGACTTTACTGCAAATAAGGTAATATCTAGAAAGATGGAGCTAAAAACTCAATTAAAACAATGAAAATTTAGTACCTGACTGTCTAAGATGGGGGGCATAGCCATCAAACAGTACGAATAAGCAAGTTGGACGACGTTCTACTGCCTTCTTGCCGTACAAATAAATTCGGCCGATAAGGAAAATCGCAATGCAACCTGGTATATTACACGTGTCACACATGTGATTGAATGTCAAACCCCAAATTGGAGAAATTATAATAATAATAATAATAAAATAAGTGTTAATAGACCAGGAAAAGGTATTAGAGAAGGCCATCAAGTTAACTTGGAAGCTATGAAAGAATGACAAAGGAAATTCAACATGGCCATGATTAAAACCACAAACATGAGGGTGCTTTGAACAAAAAAATAGCAGGAATTATGTAATATAATAAAGAAGAATGACTTATGAATGAAAATATAAAGTAAAAAAGGTCCAAAACTAATACTCTTTACAAAAAACTTCAATTTTTGACTTGAACAACATTGATAAACAACCTAACAAAAATTAAAATATAACATATAAGATCTAATTTTAAGAATATTTTTTTACTATTACTATTAAAAGTCATGAAATAAATATAACAAATAACATAATTTTTAAAAAAATGGTATTTTTTGTTATTTGGGATAAAAGATCACATACACATAAAAAATAACTATGGCAAATAAATTAAAAATGTTGTGAAATGGTAATGGTAAGTTAAATAAAGGTAACAAAAATGAAAAATAGATAAACTGTATAAAATCATGAGAAACATAAAACATTTGGTGTTCGAAACCCATAAAAAGAGTGTATTCTCAAAGCTTCTGCATACCACAATGGCACACTTTGTCACTTCAATATTTCTTATTTGGTCCTTAATTAATCACTTCTCAAATGAACCTTTATTTTTTCATTGTTAAAAAAACTTACTTAGACTGTGTAAGAAATAACTTATTAAGAAAATAAGCTAAAATGAAAGACAAAGGTAATTTCAAGATGCTTTTGAGATTTCAAAACCCCATTTTTTGTTATCTTCAAAACATTGTTACTTTTCTCTATATTTACAAATCTTAATTAACGTTATTACAGTCTGCTTCTATATTTACAAAACATTAACAATTAATCCATACAAATTCCAGGTAAAGTAATGACGAGCTAAAGGCCCACTTACAGAGGCATGTTTGTACCCAGCCAAAACTGTATAATCCTGGTAAAAGATGACATTCTAATTTTTAGCACATTACATGAAAATTGAACACATGATGTCCTACCTGTTTACAAGGAGTAACTATATTGCTGCAAACGTTATAGAAATAACCTATAAGCATATGGTACCCTCTTTTGTGGGACAGTCAATGTGTATTAAATTACAATAACATAAATTAATTGTTTACTTAAATTTCATCTGCATAAGTCGAAGTCCTCCAATTGCTATCAAAATCATTTTTGTTTATTTCAATTATATGCTGGTATTGTTCTGAAGTTTTAATTTCACTCTGTGGATTATTTTTCAAGTTTTGAAAGTTGATGCTCTCAGATAACGCAACATCATTTTCATTTTCATGTGAATTCTCATTCCGTGTAAGCAATGATGAAATCTTACTCATCAGCACATTTGAAGCATTCCACTCTTCGTAATTGTCATTCTCAATTGTATCTTCATTGTACTGTAGTATCGTTCTTGATCGAACTAGAAAGAAGAAGCAGTATGCTTAGAGAAAAATATCTTCATAGATGGTTTTTGTTCTTAGTAAAAAAACAGTTCCCTTCTAATTATAATATTTATGTACAAGTTAATATTGATATGTATTATAATATTTTAATATACAAGTATTTATGCTATAGTAATATTTCTACATATTAGTTGACACAAAAAAGTATTAAACATAGGTAGAGAATTAACTAAAAACAAAGATAAAAAGACTGTGAAATTAAGAATAAAGTTCTTACCAATATTGGAAGAATATGGGTCAACAGAAGCTGACAAAGGACCAGTATTCTGAACTCCAGTTTTTCCATAATTCATTGGATTGAATGGTAATACAAAAAGTGCAAAAGAAAGCAATAAAACCTGAAAGGAAAAAGATGCACATTTTAAAAAAATAATACCAAACATAAAACAATCACAATCCACATATTGATAATTAATTGTATTAAAAATGAAAAATGCTACACAATTTTATTAACAGCCAAAACCAATGAGAATATGTTTACTTCCTTCAAAACAATGGTAATTTGGAAATAAAAACCCCACAAAACAAGCATCTTGAGAAACCTATTTGGAAACTAAGAGACTCACAGTAACACACAAATAAAGGGAATACCTTTGTAACAGGAAATATCCCCCCAAAACGTGCAAACTTAGTAAAATGTGTTACAAACTGGCTGGGATTTTATCATACAAGCAAATGCTATTTCTTCGTTGAATCACAGTTAGCCTTGCTTTCAAATCTATAAGCTACACAAAACAGCAGTTTTGGAATGACAAAAACCAGTCCTTGCATTTGTTTTAGAAATGACACATTTTTTAACCATATCCAAGATAAAAAACAAACTTACTGCTAAGCATGTTCCTGTTTGGGCTGATTTGGTTTGCTTTGCAACAAGGCTTTGTAATTTTTTCAGCTGGTCAAGCAAAGATCTGAAATAAGAAAATTAACCTTTACATATAAATACAGATGCTCAATAAGAAACAACTTTCTTGATGCCTTGCTGTATGCTATTTCAGAAACCCAAATTCTGAGGTCAAAAATGAAACACTGAAAATTTAAATCAGAATTGACCTTTGAAGCACATTTCTAATCAACTTTTTCAACTCATACTGTAGATGTGTTCTTTAGTGTCCAAGAGGGTTAGGAATCTCGACAGAAAAATATACAGTTGTGGATGTATATACCTGTTTTCCTCTGTCAATGTTGTTACTTGCTTCTTCAAAGTCATGTTGACTTCAGTGCACTGTTTAACTCTGTAGAAAAACAAAAAGGATTAACAACAAGTCTACTGACAAAGAACTACAAAACTACACATGCTTAAAAAACCTGATAGTCAACGAGATTGCTCCCAAAAATCGAAAAAATTTAAATAGATAAAAAGGAGATATATAATTAACATACATAGAATTATCTATATACATATATATATAAAATACATTTTAATATATATTGAAATGCATATTAACCTTTTTTCTAAGTTGTCTGTATAATCTTTTCTTCTTTTTCTACTTTCCATGGCAGATTGCTATAAATGAATAAAGAAATATAAAGTTAATACACACATAACAATTCACCTTGATGTACATTTTTTCAGCTAAAGATGCCTTTAATTTTCTCAATTGCAAAAAAATCAGCAAAAACAGATCAAAGGAATTTTACAAATGGATGAAATACAAAACTTCATTCAAATATTGACATTAACAAAGCGATTGCTTTTTAAAGAAGAGGTAATCAATTTAATAAACATATAGTAATATATGTACCTTATTTTTAATTTTTCTTCGAACTTTCTTAAGGACTTTTTCTTCGGCCTGCAAAAAAATAATTTCTTATAAAGATCCAGGATACCAAGACACACCACATAGTTCACATGCATCACTAAAAAATGCAGGTAAGGAAGGAATTAAGAGTTATTTCATGTCCAACCAACTTTTCAGATGCAAGTTCTTGCTCGATTATAATAAACACAGTTTGATGCTATCACAGAAGGACTTTTGAAAGATAAACTCTTAGAATTGAGCTGGTATATGTAAATTCAAGGTATTTTGTTTTTGACTGTACCTTGCCATTCTTAAAATGGGAAAACGCTTTTGGGTGACTTACAGAAAAAAACAGTAAAAATTTTACAAGTTCTACCTTAGTAAGATGTGTATCTGTTGGTATTGTGACACCTTCCATTTCAAGCAGTTTCTTCTCTTCATCAGTTAATAGTAGATTAGGACCAACTCCCTAATAAAAACAGGCATAAGTACTGTGAAACAATTTGATAAACAAATCTACTGATAAGATTCATGACACAATATCTAGAAACCCTATAAAGCAAAAAAGACAAAGCAAATGACACTGAGATGCAACCTTGAGTGGAAGCACTGGCATAGAGAAATAGGGGCTTTGCAGGATACTGATTTCTAATCAGGCATCTTTATCATACTTAGGTTCCTCTCAAGACAATCAAAAAGGCATTAAATATTTGAGAAGATCCATACAAAGCACCTAGGCGTTTTGCATCTGCTATACTCATTACCTAGGCATCTGCTATACTCATTACCTAGGTTCCACTCAAGACAAAAAAAAGGCATTAAATATTTGAGAAGATCCATTCAAAGCACCTAGGCGTTTTGCAAAATATCAAAATCAGAAAGCAAATTGAATCAGAAATGCTGCGAAGGTCTGCCATTACCTTAAAAACAGAAATATTTGAACCATAATGTATATTTGAGACCTGAGACAAAAAAAAACTTAGACTTCAACAAATCTCACAAAAAAGGAAAAGTAAAAGACATACCTTGCTAACACCTCTTGACTCTGTGAGTTTAATTGCAACTGTATCACTTTTCTTCTCAACAGCTGGTTTCTGTTTTTCTGCAACTTTGAGCGTTGTTGTAGCAACAGTCTGCAAATTTGTGCCATTTGATGTAAGAGACAATGGAACTGAAATCAATGTGGTGGTGCCTGCAGAGCAGACTGGCTTTAGCAAGATCCCTCTGATCGGAACCATTTTGTTACCAGCAGAGACAACAACTTGATTTGATCCAGGAACAGTATTTATAACAAAGTTGCTTGTTCTTGCAGGGATATTTGTCTTTTCCTTACTCTGCATGGAACTTTCAACTTCCTCTATTGTTTCGGGGGAAGATGGACATTCTGTTTTGACATCTGTTATGTTATCTGTACATTTGATGCCATCATTTTCTGTATTCCAACCTGCAACAAAGAAATGGTTGAAAATGTGGGTGCAAATAAGAGATACATTTTTCCATACAAATTACAAACAAGGTTCAAGCATTTTGTCTATATCAATCACAATTTCAACAATATATTGGAAAAACGACCTAATTCTAATTTTCTGAAACAGTTTTTAATGCAAAAATTTAGTTTTGCATATTACTTCTATATAGTCTGTTGACTATTTTCAAATTTCATAGAAACAAAATTTACATAAAAATTACTTATTGTACCAAAATACTTTTGTTCCAAAAAAGGAAAACAAATCTTGGTATGATATCAATATCTTGTATCTAAAAGCTAAAATCAACATTTGGTTGATAAAGAGGAAAATTAAACATCATTTTACAGACCTGCTTATATGCAACTTCTATAGAGCCTGAATGGGCCTAAATGCTCTAAATGCTCTATTTTCAATCACCATTTTAGGGGCAGCTTTGCGTTTGCAAGATTCTAAATCTAAAAAACTATTTTGGCAGTGAAAAATTTAAATGAAAGCCTCTCCCATTGAGCCATATTCTAACGTGAAAAGAATTATTGAAACATTGTTGTTATGATGATGTTAAAAAACAGATCAACAAAACCACAAAGCCTAAAACAATCCATGGATCCTGGCCTAAAAATGTTAATAGCTCGAAAAAGACCTTTACTGACGAAACTAGGCTTTACCTATATCAACAGTAATGTTGTCCACAACACTATTCTCGTCAGTCGACAAATTCTGCAAAAAGTCATCGGTTCCCATATCATCTGTTTCCATGTAGCTGTGTTTATTTTCCCATTCGAAAGTCGCACCGCCATTTTCTAGCTCCGTGATGCCTTCAGACGAAGATGGAGGACCGAAATCACTGAGAAGAGAGTTCCAAAAATCGTCGTTGCTCTCAAAGCCAAAATCCTGTCCAGATGATAACTGTAAACAGAAAGCACTGAGCACTTACTTCACAAGTCGAGGGCCTCGCGTAAAAAATTGCAAAGAACTAGTTGGTGAAGTGTCAGACATCAAGATGGCTTCGACGACGGACTTGAACGTCGATTACCTTGAATAAGGACTTTAGCAAAATGTTCTCATATATCGAATTACGTGGCAGTATCATTCAAAGCTGAGAACGAACTAACTTCTGGGAAAACAGCAAGGTTGCAGAAAATGCAAGAATGACATCTGCTAGGACGAAGCAGGAAACAGTTTCTGCAGAGCGAAGGGGAAGGTCTCTAAAAAAAACATGGAGGCAATGTTGCAGACAGGCCTATTCTTGAGTTAGCTACGAAATTATCTTTAGATGTGATACAATAGAAGGCTGGTAAACTGAAGAATCATGAAAGTAAATTTGCTTATATTTAAAAATTTTAAACAAACACATGATATGTTTCGGGGAAAGCACATGCTACACAAATGTGATCGGCAACAAGGAATGAGAACAAGATAAAAAAAGTGGCCTACAGCTGATGAGGATCCAGACGAGGTGAAGCTTTGCGGGCTGCCATGACCCGAATCGGGGCTGCTCTGTAACGCCATCTTGGCGTCAAAGGAACCATCATCAGACAACAAATCGTCAAAAAAGTCTGGCCTTTCAAAATCGTCCTCCATTTCTCTAAAACTGCAAGCTGCTTCGATGTTTCAAACCTTTTCAAATCCACCCCTTTCCACGTAAACTTTGTTCTGTTGACCAAAATTACTATCCCCAGGGCTTTTATATCGACATGATTCCTGCGTTCTGATTGGTCAGTATCACTGCAATGACGCAATAAATCTCAAGATACGCATGCGTCAATTTTGACGTGGCATTTTTCGGTTTGCAGAAATGAATCACAACTGCGCAGAATACAACAGCGCAGATAACTTTATTAATGGGAATTACGTTAACAGTGTTGGCCGTTGCTCGACGACATCCGTTGTCAGGGAGACACGATTGAAAAACGAGTCAACACAAATGGGCCCGAAATGAAAATATCTGCTAGTTATTCCCGTTTCAACTACAGGACTGACCATCGAAACCAGCAAACAGAGTTTATACTGTATTAGGAACAAACATTTTAGAGCCCCTCCTGAGTGAAAGAAAAAGTCCACCTCAGTTCATCGACGCCCTTAATCTAGGGAGCAGGGATTTTTAAAATGTCAGTTACATGCGGCTTAACTGCATAAAAAGGTACGAAAAAAGGGCTTTGGCTTTTTTGGACAAGATTTATTATCCTTTTCCCTGTTGATTTCCATAACAGGCCCTTTACAATCTTAGGTAAGATATAACTTAAATTGCAATAAATTTATAGCATTTTATCTAGAACTTTGCTGTGTCGAGAAAACAACTGATCCCTTCCCCAATTTAAACCCCCTGTCTAACAGCACCTATACTTGCGAATAAAAGTAAAGGTAACTATGGGTGGTTCCTTCAAGTCAGTTGCGATGCTGGGATGCTAAGAAGGCTTTAATGCCTTTATCATAAGAATTTCTTGCATTCGAAGAATGCCCCTTTCACTTTGTGTTCAGGAGGGAGTCAGGAAGGATTTAGATGGGATTCTGAACTCGATTAGTTTTATCAAACAAAGGGCTTGAAGATGCCATTGTCTTCAAGACCTTCAGCTCTGTAGGGATTCACAATAGGCTTTCTCCATCATCGTGCAATGTCAGGGCCTCTGACGAAGGGGGAGGCCCTGTTATTCAATTTTTTGCAAAAAAATAGAGCTTTCTCCAAAATCTTTCTTCTGGGGGCAAAATTTTCCTTACCCCCCCCTACTTTCCACCCTGTGTCAGAGCACATTAATAACAACAAAATAACATTAAGCACAATCTTAAAATAATCCAATGCTCTGAAAAAAAATAAGAGGTCTATTACAAAAATAATGAAATAGTATTGAAATGAAATAAGAAAATTATCAGAAAAAGATAACCACAGGTGACTGTTAATAAAGTAGAGTTTCTCAACAGTGAACTACCCCCACCCTATCCGGTGGCAGCGCCAAGGGTTTGGTAAAGGAGGTAATTACCCCCCCCCCACATTTTTCAAAAAATGGTCTACGACCTACGTCATTCTTCTAAACATCTATACAAGTGCATCAAATAGGGGCAGGTCCTACTTTTTAAGTTTGACTTAGGAAAGTACTCGTACATCTGGTATAAATGTAAAGAATCTTGAAAGCCTGTAGAAAATAGAAAGAGTGGAAACAAAACTGAAGTGCAGAAATTGCGAACAAAACAGGCATCTCGAATTTAAAAATCTTTCTTTTTCCAAATAATCATTCAACGCATTACAAACCCAATGTTAGGTAAGATTGCCGCCTGACTACCACTCACTTGAATGACAGTTATTCCAAGGGCAAAGCAAACTGTAAAAGTGTGTGATGAATTCAATGCAGAAGCGCCAAGAAGGGGTCATAGTAATGGCAAAAGGTCAGGGGCAGATGCTCCGATGGGGCCTGTGATAATCTTACACGATGTATCAGATTGTTACAAGATCTTTTTACGACGCAAAAAGCTACTACTTTTAGCAAATAATGTGGAATCAAAAGTGCGCAGGAAAAAGGATAACATTAGATGTTTGCCTGAGAGTTGTTGGTCCGTTCGTGAATACTGGGATCATTGACAATGCTTTAGAGATAATAAAATTATCTTACATTTCATTCATGTCTGAATTCACTACTCCGAAAGCAAAAGGCGCCCTTGATGCTCTATCAAGAATGGTAAACGGATGAAAAATGATTGCCGAACAAAACAATGACGGCAATGCACCGTATAAAGGAAAGAGTTTGGTCTAAGGAAACGCTGCCCCGAAAACATACTAAACACATAAACATATTTACCAGGACTGGTGTTCGTAGGAAGAGGTATGGTTTTGATTTTAATGTGGGTGCTAAGCAGGGACGTAAATTGGCAGATATTTGAGGGGGGGGGGGGTGAAGGGCTCAAAATTTCCGACTGACAAAGGTCAATTCTAATTTTGTATGAGGGCCTAAACTTTAATGGTTTTTTACCAACAAAACCTTATAAATTGAATCGTAAATAGTTATTCAGCTGTATGATAAAGTTTAAAGATTTCGTAAATTTGGAAGATCGAGCATAAAGACTGTTAGTTTAATTAGTGCATCAAAACATACGTAGTCCAAAAATCAGGTGTTAATTTTTCTCCTTCTACGACTTGCCGATTGCTCCACTATCTTATCTAAATTTAAGTTGTCTAAAATGTTTTCCTCGCAAGTAAGAATCATGAGGTCGTATACTCTTTCATCGGTCGATCTCGCGACTAAATGTTCTTTCATTCTTTGCCACTGATATAGGAGCAGTAAGAGTAAATTTGTAAGCTCTGTAAGTCATGGGAAATGTACTGAGCTTCTTAAAGCATTCCTCTGCTGCATTTGGAAGTATCAGTTTTATAATATAACATCAAAACAAGACAACAAGACAAATTTAAAACTAATTTTTGGTATATAATTTAACCTTGAAATAGATTCTCATTTCTGTTTAATATTATCTAAAAAATTCCATTTCATATCCCGTTTTTAGAAGCAATTTAATGGAATGATTATTACACTATCCCCATTACGACGAAAGTAGTTGAAAAAACTTGCATTTTCATACCCAAATTCGTTTTTCTGTATTGCGTCGCCTCTCATTTCTTTTAGGGCTGCCTTTCACCAAACAACTATTTTCTTATGAACTAATACTTTTCTTATGCTTTTCTTTGAGCTACAGTTTATAAGGTCACTTTAGTCAAAACTTCATTTTTCTCGAATGATTATAATTTGTTCCGATTAACCTAGCTTTCTACCAACAGCTTAAAATTTTCCGACTGTCCTCAAATTTTCCGACTGGATGAAAGATTGGGGAGGGGTATCACACCCAACCCCCACACCCCCCCCCCACACACACACACCCCAGTATTCACGTGCCTGGTGCTAAGAAATCCACAACAGAAGCATCAAAGGCAAATGCAGCACCAGTTGAATCGTTTGAATGTGGTGGAGTTGTGGTTGTGAAGTTGTGGTTATGAATGAGTGGTTGTGACACATAAGACAGCAAAAATGGCCACAAGCGCTACACTGATAATTATTTTACATCATTGGAGCTACTTGTAAAACTAAAGTCAGAGGGGATTTTGGCAATTGGCATCTTGAGAGCAGATAGGAAGAGAGGCTGTAAGCTAGAGCCAGAAAATGTTTTGAAAAAGAAAGGAAGAGGGAGCTATGATTTCAAGGTAGATGAGAATTCAGGGCTCTGTGTTCTGGAATGGTATGACAACAAAATTGTCAGAGCTGTGTCATCGCATTATGCAGCAACTCTAACTCCAAATGTCCAGAATTTTCTATGATATCTATAAGATGTACACGCTTTTTTAAAAAGGAACCACTTTATAACGAACCTACATGTTCAAGGCCGAGATATTTAAAGAACTTATACTACTAAAAACGAAATCCCTAAGGAATTTTTCGATTTGAGAAACTTTTATAAAAAGCGTCTTTATAAAAAGAAAAATTTAAACAGCATTCAAGTATATCGAAACAGCCGATCGGCTATAGTAGTCGAATGACTTAACTGTTTAGTTGAGTTGGTTAAAAAGCAGAATTATGGAACTTTTTTTGACGAACTATGAGAGACTCTCCTGTATATCAATTAAGAAGAAATTTGAAGACCCACCCTGGATGGCTCTTTAATAAAAATGCATAAATCAGGGGTGAAGTTTACGCTCTACTATGTGACACAGAAGGGCGACAACAACAATAATTCAAGATTCCCATTCAGCGTTGTCCATTTTTAATCTTTATATTTGCCAAAAATGGATCATATAAGCAGAAACTTTATGTTCAAGTTAGTCTGTGCCGAAAATTTGTTTAGACAGTCAGGCCACAAATAACGATGTTTTCAAAATTTAGCGTCTCCTTCACATTTGCTGCTGCAGTGATAACATTTAATTGCAGTAACAAACTCCGGTCGAATCTTTATAAACATCTTAATATTCAGAACAGAGTAGCTAAATCGCGACTAAAAAGTCTAACAGACATGAAACTTTCAGTAAAGACTAATTTCAACACAAGGATTTCAAATCTGTGGTATATTTTTGACAAAGGCCTGCAGATAGCAAGATAACAAATCGATTTCGTCATCGTTAACAGCGTTACACGAAGTAATAGAAATACGTGCGTGTTGTAAGTTGTGGAGATTATTGTCCATCATGTTGTTAAATTCAATATATTGGCATAAGAACCGAATATTCAGTGTAATTATGCGTGTTTCTTCCTCAAACCGGCCTGGGGAAGGGGCACGACAGTTAGCTGCCTCTCAACAAAAACAAAAACAGCAAGAATCATATTTTAATGACGTCATCACGGGCGCTACATGTTAATACCCCAAGCTCCAAAAAAGTTATCGGCGGGACTGTCAAGAAAGATAAAAACTTTAAACACACGTTAATAGGTTCATAGTTTCAGCATTCGAAACAAAAAGTAGCTCAATCGACAGCAAATACACGACATCTAGATCATTGGTCTTTCATCGTCATCTACATCTCTGCGCTAGTATGTGAAATCGCGAACCCTACCCCCTCCCCGCCCATTTTGAAGACCTACACTTTTAATTGTTTTTTATCATTCGTTGGAACGTTCTTCTGTGCAGTCAGTTCTATGTTTTCTCCTTGCAGTTCTTCAAAGCGAGATAAAGCTTCATAGCAAGCGAAGCGAAACCAGTCGAAATATATTTCTTACTTGGTAATCGACAACCAGTGACGTAGCTAGAACCCATACTTCTGCTGTGTTTGCCGTTTCGTCTGTTGATTCGCAGCCCAGCTTTTCCTTAGTTCAGCCTCCCTTTCTTTAGCCTGGAAATGAAACAACCAGTTAATCAATTAGCTTATAGTAAAAACCTTTCTGACAATCATTGGGCAAGCCAGAACGTCTTTCTGCTAAAGCGTTTTGAATCCGTCTACATGAAAAAATCCCGATTTTTGTAGACAGAAAGAAACTCGTTTTCTCGCATTGGCTCAACAACTAAATCGAAGGATAAAAATTGTCGATTGTTTAAAAACAAATTACTAGTGAAGCGCACACTTTTGGAAAAAAGAACTAAAAAATTGCTAAAGTACGATCTGTATTCCTTCTACCTTTTCGTGACATTTTTATAATAGGTGATGTTTGACTGCAGATATTGTTAAGAAAAATAAGAAGTTTACTTAGTGGTGTTTATCATCATTAAAAAGAAAGGTTTTGTTGGAAATTTCTAGTGTTTTTTGGAATATTAGGGAATCAATGAAAAGTTCATCTTGACCCTGTTACATATGTTGTTATCAAAGTTCCCTTTAGTTTCTTGACTTTCAACAACAGGGGCATAAAACAAGACTACAAATTAAAAAACATAAATTCGCTAAAACTGTGAATGAAAGTAAAGATTTCAGTTACCTGAAAGGCGAGATAAGTTATCTGATGTTTTTTTCTTTGTTGGGAGCTTGGCATGTCGTTCTTTGGCTAGAAAGAGAAAAACGAGAAATTAAAAGATATGAAAAATTTCAATAGGATATAGACATAGCGATAAAATGCGATTAAATGCGATGAAATGCCATAAAAAGCGATTAAATGCGATTATTATTATAATTAACGATTATTAACGTTGGCAAGAAAGAACAAAAAAATACATATAGCTAATAAGCTAATTAACGCCAACATATAGCTAATAAGCTAATTAAGCGATTAAATATGGAGATGAAAACTGTGATAATTCTTCTTTTAGATCAGGGTCACTTCATGAAGCATCATGCTAGTTTCTTTCGACAATGATGTCGAGGAACTGGCTATCTGAATTGCCATACAAATGACACACTAGATATACTTTTCGAATTTATCATTTCAATTTCAGTCAATCGTCATCATACCAAGTTAGATTTGTAAGAAGATTCCTCAGTCATATTTTTCAGTCTTGTTGACTCGTCAAATTTCATCTCTTCGCCATGGATATCAATAAAATCAGCTTCCTGTAATCTGCGCTCGCGTTTTCCTTGAAGGCGTCTTAGCTATGGAAGGAATAAAACAAGAACGCACTTCAAGAAAAAATATTCACTTGATTTGTATACTTGAAAATATTGAAAGCATCGGGAGGTTCTTTCTTGGGGTAAAATTTGCTTAAATTCCTTTCACAGGTATCTCAACAAGGAGATAACAAATTGGGCAACCTTCAGCTTATTGTTCTCTAGGTAAAGTTAGACACTCAAATGTGCAGAAAGGTTGTTATTACTTTTAAAATCAAATATAAATTGGCACTTATGGTTTCTCCTTTGCTCTCAAAGACAAAAGATTTTTGAGAGGTTTAAAATATTGGAAAGAAAATTCAACAATTTTTTTCCAAAACTTAATACTAAATTTACACCTTTCCTCAGTTTCTCATTTCTGTCATTAACATTTCTTTGTATAAACATGGCACAATCATGCTACATTGTAATTAGCTAAAAAACTGGTATATTTCTAGCACCATTTGAATTTTTCAATTCAGATGATGTCAATAGCAAATATATTACCCTCCATGAAAGAAAGTATATTGGCAATTGCAATAATGTTTTGCACATACCTGATCAGCATCAATGCTCTCATGCTGCAATGCAGTGTTGGTAGATTCCTAAAATTTGTAAGAATATAAATCGAATGAACAATCCATAGGCTGAAAATAACATCTTTGGTAAAAGGAGGCCAAACGATCTTAGAACCTACTGAAGCATTTTATCTGACACTCTTCATTTGTTTGAGAGATGAACGTTTCAGGGTTATTGCCATTTTGGGGTCATTGCACATTCGCATCATCACTTGCAGCCCTGGCAGGAAGTTCAAGAATTGTGTGGTCGCAGACAGAACAGCTGTGTGAATACTGTTATTAATGTGCATGTGCTATGACCCTACAACACTGATTGGTTTAAGACGGTATTATTTCAAAACAAAGGGTTGATATTTTCTTCTCCTGAACAATCATAAAAGGTTAGATGTGTGCATGAGTGTGGAGGTAAGCAAGCATGATAAGCCAAGATCTACAGCTACTGTTATTTATGATCCCCTTTGGTTAGCCTTTCTGTATTTATAGTTTTTTGCCTGTAATTTTATACTGAAGATAACACTAGCTAGAGTTGAAACGTTTCACCTTTGTATTGTCTTATTAAACCGGATCTTCACGATGCAACAAGGACTTGTCAAATAGATTCAAGCTAATATATAATGGATTTGTTTAACTAAAGGATTTGAAACCTTTGTAATGTCTAATTAAATCGGATTTTCATGATGTAACAAGGAATTGTCAAATGGATTCAAGCTAAAGAACTACAATGGTTTTTTTGTTGTGGTCATGGTTATAAGTTTCATTATTAAGCTGCCTTTCCCAAAGTCTGAAACTACTGTAACTGTAGTCACTAATACAAAGAGACATGATAAAAAGGTAAGCTAATTGGCAAACTCACATAACCTCCTTGATAATGATGGTAGTTTGGCTGTGGATCTAAATATGCTTTTTGCCCATGGTCCTGTCCATAATCAAAATTAGCACCAGTACCAACATGACCATATGATGGTGCATCAGGATTGAAAGGTCCAACACCACCATATGGGTTAGCTGAGGAACTACAAGATCCATATTCATAACCTGAAGTATCTCCTCCATATGGGCCTACTACTGAAGAGTCTTCATAAGGCCCTGTCACATTACTTTCAATGTCAGAACTTTGCATAGATTTTGAAGGATATGGCCCTGTTACAGATTCATCCCTCTTGTTCAACACTGGTTTGTGGATTGCAGAAGGGGTAGCAGATTTAGAGGTCACAGCTTTGGTAACAGCTGGCATCTGACTTTTTGAAATGCTTACAGCTTTAGCAGAAGTAATGTTCCTAGGTATGTGGTTTGAAAGATCTGATTCTTTGTCATTGGTACTTCTAGTCTTTTGGGAACTTTGTGATATAATTTTTTTACTATCTATACTGTTAGTCCTTTCATAACTGTCTGTCAAAATATTGCTAGCATTGCTTTCTTTTTCCCCAAATGAGAAAAAACTTTGCGCTGCTCCATCATCATCACTATCACTCTCGTTGTCTTTAACATTCTGTTTTTCAGTTTTTGAGTTCTGTTCTTCTTTCTTTTTAGACAAAGTATATGGCACAAGAAGTCTGCTAGGTTTTCTCTGGTTCAATTGAATTGTTGGAGCTTTGGTTGAAGATGGCCCGAGCTTTGGTTGTGGAAGACAGCCTAATAATCCACTTCCAATCTAAAAATTAAGAGCAGGGATTAGTTTAATTTAAAATTAAAAACATTTGATACCTGTATGACAGTTACTAAGTAAGCAATGAGCATATGAATAAAATTAAGCACTATGGTGAACAAAAACCAATGCAAAACAGTCTATATATCTAATGTAGGATAGTATTACCATTACAATCAAGAAATTCATTTCATTAAGAGAGATTAAGAGATATTTTTATATATTTCCAAATAGATCATATTAATACCTTCTTGTAATCAATTTTCTTGTTATTTTCTACTTCATCAACTAATAATAAGGACTAGTTTTTTTTATAAACGTGGTTTGATATTTTGTACTTATATGTTTGAATGGCACATTAGAATAATTGTATCTATATGTAGCTTTTAAAAAACCTGATTTAATTTTTTTAAAGTGAAAATGCCTGATTACATAAAATTTTTGATGTGAAAAAATATGATGCCCATGTTACCTACATCATTGTTGTTTGTTCATTGTTAGTAGCCTTGTATTGAGTAGGAGTTTACTTGGAAGTAGGCCTAAGTGCTAGAAGTGTGTGTCTTTTATTATTGCCTTATCTTTTCAGCCCATTTCCACTGTTTGTACAAAACTACAAAATCAAACTTGGAAAAAACATTATTTATATATACTGACTTTAATTATCCTTAAACCAGGGATGCTTTCTTCTCAATATTGCTAAGGTACTAGGGATTATTAAGTACAAAATTTCTTTAACTGAAAAATTCATATTCAGCAATGACTTATAGGCTCTTGTGCAACCAGCATGCTTTGCAACAATATTTTGAAAATTGGCCTAATTGCGTACGGCATGAAAATGCAAGACACAATCATTACTCAAGACAGCTGTTGCTATGCATGCCATTGGCACAAGAGCCTTTTAAGAGTGCCTAATGTTGAGTTAAAAAAATTACAATATCAAGTATTCTTACTTTTCCCGAAGACTTTATAGGTTTTCTTTTTGCACCCTCGTCATCTGAATCAGAATCATCCTAAAAACCAAATTACAACATTGTCAAATTAAAGATTGAAAAAATTCACAATTTCAAAGCAAATAAAATGCTTGGCATATATCAATGGCTACCATGATGTACTTGAATCAGCATAAGGGTTAACTGAATTCACACTGGGACTCTATTGATTAATTATCTATGTTTAAAGAAAACAATATTGAGTGCCTTCAAGCGTCTTCAAATTATTAAAATTTAATAAACTATAAATACAGTTAGGAGAAATACTATAATAGAAATATTATCTTGAGAATCGTTTTGTTTCGCACACTCAAAGAATATTATGAGTTGATCAAATTACAAATTTATTGGTGCAATTTTTTAAAGCAATGTTAAAAAAACCATTACAGCAATGGTTAAAAAAACTATCAGACATTTTTTCATGGTTTGGTTTCATTATGAGTGAGACCTCCTTTTCAGAGAATGAACCTAAAATTCAGAGGATAAGACTCCAGGTTCTGATTCAGCCATTTGAAAGGTCTTTGATCCTGTACCTAATGGATTTGATCCATACTTGCCAAAAAATACTAAAAATATTTTACAAAATGATACAAAGTTTACATTCTATTGTACTTTACTTCAGTTTACCAGTTCAAAATCCTTCTGTGTTACACTTCAGTCTGTAGAGTATGGCAGATGCACACAAAAGCTTCCAGACAAAAGCTTTTACTCTGCATGCCAAAATTTGATATTGCACGCAGAACTTACAATAGCATTATTATAAAATGTGTAAGAAGGAAGAACCGTAGGATAGGCTGTCCGCCAGATTCTGTGAATCTTGCAATGAGTGTTGTTATGAAAGATATACAGGAACAAAGCAATATGACGACGCAAATCCAATGTCACGAGATAAATTTAAGGATAATTTATTTTGAAAGTTTTATCTCATGACATTGGATTCTCTTTGTCGTATTGCTTTGTTCCTGTATATCTTTCATTATTATAAAAATCTTATAGATTCATAATAAAATCCTTGCACACCATATTATAGGTTATAAAGGGTTTGAACATTAAAAAACAAAAGATTTTGACAAATGCTGTAACTCTCTGCACATTTGAATACTTACATCTGGCAGACTTGGAAGAGCAATTTTTAGTTTTTGCTTGTCATCCACACGCTTTGGTTTTGGCAAATTCAGTTTTGCCGATGTTCCGTTATAAATTTCAGACTTTGATGTACTTCCATCTTTATTGACATGATCTAATGAGTCTACATTCTCCTTTACTCTTCCTAATTCGCTCCTTTTAAATGGAATATCGTCTTCCTCATCGATGGTGAAATCAACAGATCGTTTCTTTGGAGGGGGCAAGAATGAGAAAATTCCCTTCCTGGGTTTCTCAGCATTGCCCTCATTCTGTGAAAGTGGAGTTACATCTGCTGGCGATGTATTATCAGCCTTAACCCCTTTGTGCAGAACTTTTACAGGTCCGTTGCCTTTGGTTTCATCCTTAGAGTCTAACTTAGGCCCTTCATTTCTTGCATCTCGCACTTCCTCTAGCTCTTCCCCTTCGCTCTCTTCTCCACTGCTTTCATATGCAACAAGAGACATGTCTTTTCTAGATGATTCCAATCAAAGCCATAATTTTTGCTGATAACACCAAACAGCAACTCAGAAGACGATCAACAACGTTTCACACAAAGTGAGTCTGCCATTACATGAGACGGAGAAAGGTCTGGGACTAGCTAAGCGACATCTATTTTTCATTTTCAATTTTCATTTCATTTATTTTTTCATTTTTCATTTTCATTTCTCTTTGAAAATGACGAAATTCGGTTCAATTCAATTTGGAATTTCGAATTTGAATCTTAGGCGCAGAACGGCCTGGGACTAGCTAATCTATCTTTCATTTTCAATTTTCATTTCATTTATTTTTTCATTTTTCATTTTCATTTCTCTTAAAAATGACGAAATTCAGTTCAATTCAATTTGGAATTTCAAATTTGAATCTTAGACGCAGAACGGCCTGGGACTAGCTAATTCATCTTTAAATTTCAGTTTTCATTTCACTTATTTTTTCAATTTTCAACTTTCATTTCTCCTTAAAAATGACGAAATTCAGTTCAATTCAATTTGGAATTTCAAATTTGAATCTTAGACGCAGAACGGCCTGGGACTAGCTAATTCATCTTTAAATTTCAGTTTTCATTTCACTTATTTTTTCAATTTTCAACTTTCATTTCTCCTTAAAAATGACGAAATTCAGTTCAATTCAATTTGGAATTTCAAATTTGAATCTTAGACGCAGAACGGCCTGGGACTAGCTAATTCATATTTCAATTTCAGTTTTCATTTCACTTATTTTTTCATTTTTCAACTTTCATTTTTCTTTGAAAATGACGAAATTCAGTTCAATTCAATCCAACTCATCTTTGAAAATGACGAAATTCAGTTCAATTCAATCCAATTCAACTTTCATGTAACATATCCTAAAAATGTTACTTAATTTCTATAATATGTGACAATTTAATCCTCATACTACCTCAAGATCCCTTCTTGGTCAAGCAAGTCTCCGCCCACACTGCATTAAGAGGGGTAAAAAGTAAAACCAGTGGCGTAAAAATAGGGGGTGCGTGGGTGTGGGCAAAACCTCTAACAACAAAATTAAGAATTACTCCACTTTCTCGCAGGTTAACATCAGCTATTAAAAGAGGCTAATAAAATCTTTATTGCTTACTTGTTTTCTCTTTGACTTCTATCTTGCATGTGACGCACAATAAAAGGCCAGGAGGTCACGGCCCCCGCAAATATGACCAGGGGGTCTGGGATGACTGAACTTGCTCTAGTAAAACTAGTAGTGTTTCAAGTAAGGCGTCAAATTTTCTTAAGATAGGAAGAAGTGCTTTCAAGAAAGAGTGCTGAAAGGGAATAAGCAGACGGAGTTGAAATTTCCCTGTCTTTTAGCCAACTACAAGCACTACTTTGGTATATCTAAAATGTCAAGCAGATACGAAGGCATTCACATTATTTGAGGAAATTTTGCGTTTAAGAGATGCAAGGCTTGAGAAGATACTAGGCCAATTGTTGTAGCGGTTATAAGAGAAATATCTTACTTGTGAGTTTCACAGGTCTAATTCGACTTACCAAACTGAATTTATCTTATCTATCAGTTATTCTCTACTTTCTTGGCACAGCAATAACCACATAATTTTGCTCATTGTTATTCTTTTCTAGAAAATTATTATTTTTTATGGTCAGACAATTTCTACAAGACTCTTTCAGTTATCTTCATTGTAAGACTGTGGGAATGAGAATCTTTAATATCGTTTTCATTGGCTACTCAGAAAGTATGGAGGCTTGCTCACCCCTAACCGAATGTGACGACCAATAAAATATAAATGGATAGTAGGACCATTCTCTCTCAAGTACAGGAAGTTCAATTCTGATTTTCCGCAATTACAAGATATGATTTTGTTGACAATTGTAAATTAGCTCTCCCAACCCCACCATCTTTCACCCCTGTGTTTGTATCTAGAGCCATCACTACAATGGAGACGTACAAAAATAGAGACCTTTTATATAAATATTCTTCTAATTTTCAGCGTTTTACTAACTCAGAACTTCCATAAACAAGGATAAATTTTTGATCGAAAGAGGCTAACATTTCACAGCAATTACAACATGAATTACGTCTTTAATAACACGAATTACACTATCTATTCAGGCGATACTATACTCAAACACAAATCAGACTGTCGGGCACTTTGCACTTGAACTCATTCCGTTAGCCCTGAAAAAGAAACATTGAGTGATTAGAGAAACATAAGTATATTGAGTGATTTTAGGATTTAAAGTATATGAAAATATATGAAATAATAAAATATATCATATTTATATAGAAACAGTATATGAAAAAAGGATTGCAACAGCAAGTGATTTCAAATGAAACTAGATGGCTTACGAATGATAATGATTAAAGTGCCTGTGTTTTTGTATCGTAGTCAATGAGGGAAATCTAACAGGTCCAAGATTAGCGAAATTTCCAGAGAAAGTAGTGGCAGCGAGGATGAGATTTTTGAAGGTAGCGCTTACATTGTTAAAATAACGAGTTCCTCCCATGACGTCACAAGAGAACGGCGAATGATGATAAAGCGACTTGGCTAGGCCGCACTATTTTGCTTAATTTCAATATCAAAACGTTTTTATTTCAAAAAAAAGTTCAGATCTACTATAAGAGCAGTGCAACGCTTCAAATAAGAGAATAAAAAAAATCATGTCACAGGCACTTTAACGATGATAATATAATGTTAATGATAATGATAATGATAATGATATAATGAATACGAATGATAATGATTAACGATGGTTGATGATTTTGATCATGATGATGACGTATGCATGGTTTTTACAGTTGGCACAAAGGCAAACAGAATATCGTAGCATAGAGAAAAAAAGGTCTAAAAGTAATCTGCGGACGAAAAAGCGTGTATTTGTGTAGCTAAAAGCACTTATAGCTTGTAGATAAGTTGACATAAATACAAGGAAATTTGTCACGGCAAAAGTAGCTTGGTTTCCTAGAAGGGTAACTGTTGACTGAAAGCTGCGTCATCTCTATACATTCCGAACTTCTCACAGTTAGCGTACATGTATGGGAACAGTTTTAATTTTCATAACTGAATTATTGTATATAATATTGTAATATTTCAAAAATATTGTAAAAGAAAACAAAAAGCTGCGTGGATAGGGTGAGTCAGAAGGGGTTGGGTAACGTATTCTATCATGTTTAGATATATCATAACTATTTTTTTTAATTTTATTTTATGTTAGTTTTTCTTTTATTTTAGATGCGTGGCCCCTTGTAAACCAGCATTGCTGAATGGGCTACCATGCTTACATAATTCAAAATGAAATGAAACGGAATCTTTCATTGCTAATTGTGGAATTATCGGTGTAAATCCCACCAAAAGGTGAAGTACTCAGAACTGTGCAGCCAATTCCTAACTCAATGTGCAGGAAACATCCTCACCCAAAGAAGAAGTTATTCCTTATTAGACGCTATCCTGGGTACCAGAGCCACAAAGTTTCCAGCACGTAAACAGAATGCCAAACAGAAAAGCGGAGGAGTGGCTAGACGCTCCTCCGCTTTTCCACTCCTATCATCTGTTTGCTCTTGAATTTATGTGGCTCTGGTACCCTGGGTAATTAGACGCATACAATGGCAAATAATATTGGCTTGACATGAAAACCCTTCCGATTATGATCCAAATTCACCCCACAATGGCACCTCCCTATCATTTTAAGCCCAATTCGAAACCCCACGAGTTTCAGCAGAATAGCAAACTTGGCAAATTTTTTATGATAATTGGAGCCTAAAGTCGTTCCCACATAAGTGAACTGCCAATCTAAATTCTCCTTAAAAAACCCTGTAATGAGGGAAATTTGCTTATTAAATTTGCTTACCTATTAAATTTCATATGACTTTTAACAAGATGACCTGCAGCTAAAGCTGACAGCAAAGATAACTCGCCAGCAAGAACAGTTCCACAGACAATCTTCGCCAACGTACTAGCATTTTCACCGACGACATCGCCACAACCTCGTATTCCCATCATCTAGAAACAATGAGAGGCTAGAATATCACCACGTCTCAAAAGTGATATGACTGCAAATGACTGCCATTAAGGCAATTGTGACTCAGACAGACAAGGAATCATTAATCGAAAAAGGCAAGCAGATTTAGTGCCCAAATCAAGCCCACCAAGACATGGGCTCCGACACAGGTTGGAAAGTGGGGGGGGGGGGGGAGGGCAAAAGAACATAAAATTTTGAAATCACAAATTACAAAATTCGGAAGGAATGCTTATTGTTTAAAAATGTGGGGCATGGTCCCCAGCCCCATCTTTGTTCGGAGGACCTGCAACGATGGGCAAGGGGCATGTGCCAATGGCCCCGTAGCAACGGAAGGTGCCCGCTGGTAATTAAACAATGGTCTCTTTATAAAGTATAACTTCAGTAAAAAAGTTGTAATTTCATCTTATCCGTTAATTGGAAATTTGACAAATAGCTTTCGATATAAGTTAAAGTGAAGTATATCAGGCATTTTTATCAAGCTAAACATGTTACTTGTGTTTTTATTCTTTATGGTAAGAAAGAAACAACGGCAAACGGCATGCACATTATTAATTGAAGCCTTAATGCGCAGACTATTTGGATTTTGCGAAAGGATCCGGGGCGGTCCACCCGTCATCGATGTATGTCCTCATTGATTTGCCGGACGTACTGTGTTAAATACCTCCCTAACATACTGTATAACTATCATGTCTAGGGATGGATCTACCTTAGACAGGCTGCCTGGGCTGGGAGATTGTGCCTACTCCCACGGTGGGTGAGTTTCACAACTTCAATTGATGCGCATTGCTCAGTAATAATACAAGACAGCTCGCAATTTATAATTTTTATAAACAATTTAGAACGCATCGTGGATGTATAGCGTTAAGTAAGTGCCGTCTTCTTTTTAATATATAGTCGAAATTGGCCTCGCTGTAGGGACAGTCAAGGAAACATTCCTCTACATTTTCTTTGTGCTTTCGCTTGATAAAAAAGACGTTGCTTCGTTATGATTTTTCAACGCGTTGGCTAGGCCATAACACAAACACAGGGTATCAATGCACGCAACAAACATCTCTATTATAACAAATTCCCTTAACAATCATTAGCGATGTTATTTGCTTACTAATTAATAAGAGAATAAAAATATTTTAAGCTCCGAAAGACTAGGACGAAATCAAGTAGAATGGACGAGAAATACACCAAATCTTAATTCTTCCAGTTTCAAATATCTGAAAGAAAACTCTTCTATATTAAAGATAGACCAGCTACTGATTATGAGTGATAAGAAAGAATGCCCAAACACACTGAATAAGCAAAACGAACTAATTACCTAATATATAAATCTTCCTTTTTGTCTCCGTGTGGTTCTATTAATGTTATGCAATTGGAACTGACAACACACTGAGCAGGGTCCTAGAAAAAGACATGTTAACGTATAAATGGACTAAAATGTATCACAGAACGTCAATATAGACACAAATCTTTTCAAATCAAAACCCCTGCTTTATGGTAAAACTTGAAGAGAACCCAAGAATTGTGAAAAACACCCTACCTACAAGCACATATGTTTCTCAGTGGAGCTAGTTTATGCTTTGCTAGACTAAGTTTCAATTTTTAAACTCCTAAAACCTCTCCTAGTTAACATATTTTAGTCAGGGTACCCATGTTTTACGGAAACAACATACTCTAGCCATACCAAACTCGATCCAGCTAGCTCTCGGCTAGCATCGTGGGATATTTGTTCCTTTGCTCGTTGGGTGCAATTATACTCAAGCTTGTAGCTAAGTATACTTTTTTGAACGGGAATCATCAAAACATAAAAACTTGTTATATGATTGCTGCATTTAGCATGAAACTTAACTTAGCAACTTAGAACTTCAACTTTTTCAAATTGACAACATTAACTGAATGAATATCATCATATACCTCTAATACTGCAAAATCAGTTACATCAATACGATAAAAAGTGGTTGGCTGAGAAATGGCCAATGAAAGATGTGAAGTTTGTTAATGGATTACTGGCGTGGCTCATAGCGTGATAATTAGGACATATCTCAACCAATTTTATTGTTGATTTAATATGTATGTTTGGTAAATAATCGAATTAGACAAGTTATGGTACTGTAGCCTATGATTATATTCGATTTAAAATGAGATTACAAACAAACAATTTGTAACATATATAACTTATTTTGCACATTGCACATGATACTTTTATAGGTTATGTTGTTATGTTGTTAAAATTCAAAAATTCTTAAAAAAAAGACCTTTATAAAGTCACATCTTTGGAACTCTTTATGGCAATGAACCAGCTAACAGTAATCTTAATTGACGTAAACTTTAATCTAAAAGCATTTACATACCTGTCCAGTTGCTATGTAAATTGCAGCTACAATGTTGGCAGCATGCGCATTTTGGCCTCCTATACTTCCCGCCATTGCCGAGCCAACAAGATTCTTGCTTACGTTGACTGTTGATATCGATTCTACAGTTGTCTTTAGAACCTAAAACAAAAACAACCATAAACCCTTAAACATCTTGCCAATGTAAATACTTCTTTCTTTCCACCCAAGTTGGGCGCCACAAAACAAGAATAATAATTGATGGCCTAAATACAAGTTACCTACCTTTTTGACTACACTTCCCGGAATAACAGCTTCACAAACAACATATTTTCCTCTACCATCAATCCTAAGATAAAAACAAAATATTTAGAATCAATCCAATAACTTAGACAAAGTAACAATCAAAGGTCAACAAATTTTTGATAAAAAATGATACACCACCCACTTTTATCAAATAATGAACATGAATTATAAGATCTTGATACCATAAATCTGATAAGAAGTTTGCTTAAGTATCCAGTCTTAATACAAACAGACAGAAATTAATTTGATTAAAAAACGTAAACTTCACAAAGAAAACTAGGAGAACTGCCTTATATTTACGAAACCACTGAGAGCTTGAAACATGAAATATCCTCTTTTTCTATGATAAAATGGGCTGCAAATGCCACATTAAAGCAGTTCAGATCTTATTACTGTATGCCAACGGTTTAATGTCAAGTGAGAATATATTTTCTTGGATTTCACATGCCTGAAGAAAATTCCGTGGTGGGAAAAGATTAGAGAAAACTGAATATTCTTGAATATTCTCATAATCAGACATAACTCTGGGTAAAAACTGCGGATGGGTAGGAGACATAAATTTTAAAGTATAGCGAGTCCAGCACTTGGTCTTGACCCCACCAGCATGATGATGCCTCGCTACACTCACGGCCTTTAATGTTGCCCTTGGATACCCATTTGCTGCAGGGTGGATTGAGACGAGCGAGCAAATCACAACACCATAAGAAAGTTAATTAATATAAGTAGGACTTGATAAATCTGATTTTTGAGTTTTGTAGCCTCGAAGTATTTGCCCCAAGGTCATCTCGTAGAGGGCCGGTTTCTAGTCATACATACCAATTTATTGCTGATGGTTTTTTATCTGTGCAGTAATTGCCACTGACACTGATAATCTCCATGTTAGAGAACTTGATTTGCAAATACCGAAGCACATTGTCTGTTCCCTAAGACACCAAGATAAAATAATCATCAGAGGCAATTGATAGATACTACGAGAATAACCTTAACCATCTGTCAATCAAAATTGACCAATCAGAAAGCGTAATACAAATCACAAGTTCATTGATTGGCCAAGAGGTCACGTAAAGAGGATTTAAATCGTACCTTACATTGCAAGATGTTGAGCAACTTACAGTTACTTTAATATATGGGCCACATCAAAACAACGTCATAAATTTTATTTAGCGAAGTGTGGTAAAAACCGATATTTCAATGAAAATATTTATCATTTGAAGGTTAAGCGATGCTTAAAGAGAAGATTATGAATTCGACTTGGCCATGTTATTTTAATCAAATGGACGTTTCAAGACAAGTTTTTTTCATCTTTAGCTATATTAAAAATAAATGAATGACTTTAAAGAGTTCAGATACGATAATTTCAGAGCGAGAGAATCCAGCGACCGGCCTATTAGGCCTTTTTCTACTGGCTAAAATTTGTTACCTTGGAAACCATGTTCATCCCCATAGCGTCTCCACTGATTGCCCGAAAGCGCAGAAAGACCAAACGACCTGCCACAGTGCATTTTACCGATTTCAGTTCAGTGTACCTGTCAATAGAAAGAAAGGCTCGTTTACTCGAAAGAGGTTATTTCAGACCTACGTTTTTGAGGCAAACAATGAAAGACGTTACAGACGTAAAGTAAGATTAGGTCTTGTGGAAGCGTGTTGTAGTCTAGCTCTCAGATTACATAATCAATAGATCAACTGCTCACTAGAAATCCTTGGAAAACAAACAAGCGATTATTCTTCCAACTACGATTTGGGGTATAAACAACGTCTTACACAGTTACCTCTGTGTAATTCGAACTGTCAGGGGGATCATGGTCAAAAGTTTTTAAATTACTAAATGCTCGCGTTATACGAGTTGTTCAAAAAAACCAGGATTTTGCCTCAGTTTTCCTTACACCAGCTATATAAACCCTTAAAATTGCAACTTGTACGCCAGCTCATTTAATGAAATTCGCAGAAAGGTCGAACTGCAAGGGTTTTTTCCTGAGGGGACCGACAAAATTGGTCGAAATACGAACTTTTACTAACATAGAAGTTCGAATTTTAAAGAATTCAAGGCTTTTTTAAAGAGATTTTCAAAAGACATGATAATCTGGCTCCAATTAGCAAATTTTCAATGTATAATCAGTTAAAAGAACTCGTTCCTTTAGGGTATAAGCTAAAAATGTACCTTATATTGGGAACGTAACAAAAGTAATTGCTTTAAATCGTCAGCCACTTTTCGCTGAATACAGGCAAAAACTAGGAGCACATGCTGAAATATTTCCTGAGCTTTTTAAACCTGGAGGCAAAAACATTCCTATAATTTCTTGGTTCCGTTATATGTCATCATAGAGCCCTGAAACGACGATCCTTTCGCCACAATACGAAATAGTCATTTACAACTAACCTACCTACTACTGACGTTAAAAGCTTCTTCTACTCTTGAGTAATTTTCCGGCATATCCAGCCAGTGCTTGAGCTCGCTAAAATGACAGAGTAACAAATGTTCGATGACTTAATGTCAAAGGACGACAATACGTTTTTAATTTGACACAGAAAAGTTCGAGTCATAGCTCAATGATGAATCTTTATATCCAAAATCCAAAAGCGATCTATCTTTTCACTGAATTTTTAAAATTAGACCTGGATCAATTCTATTCAACAAGGTTTCGAGGCAGTTAGAAACAAATTCATGACGGGAGAAGGTTTGAGATACTGAAGATTAAAGAATCTGTATTTTCGCATTCAAGATTTCGTCGTGGAGACAATAAGGAATTGCTAGAAGGCCATTTGGAGAGCTGAAGCACCCAGCTTCCAAAAGCCCCGAAACCAAACTGGTCAGAATTTGGTCCATAAATACACGTTTTTTTCTGGGATGCAAGAGAATCATAGTCCGAGGTCTATTGCAAACTGTGCGACGAAAACTGCTGTTAAATTGTCAGTTAAATTGTCTTAACATTTTAAAGTTGACATCGAAAAAAAATTCACCTGGCCTCTTTTGCCGAATGAAATCGCACAACTGGTCCTCTGGTCATTCCATCTCCCAAAAGAAAACTGGAAACGCCTCCTGCACTCTTAAAAAGGACAAGAGAATATTGAATTGTATAGCTAATTAATAATGTAAAAGAAAGGATTAATAACAATTATAATAGTGGTGAAAGTTTAAAAATAAGACTTTGTGAAATTTGAACTATAATGTCATTTTTGCTCCTATGGCTAAGGCCGATGCCGAGGTGACTTTTGAAAACGAGGTTGCAACTTCTGAAGAACTTACTCGTAGGGCCGAACAGCCTCGGTTTGTGCTGGCAACCAAACAGCCTTCAGTTGTAGCCATTGGCACGTGGTATTGCTTTTTATCCAATAGCAATGGCCCAACAAAGCCGACTGGCACAGGGCAGAAGCCAATGACATTTTCGCAACAGACACCGTGGACCTGAGGTAGAAGAAAATGGCTTTCATCATTTCAAAAAATATATTTTTGGTTTAAAATTGTAGCTCAAACAGTCGGTTGGGATTGCTTTCCTTGCAAAAATGTGTAAAAATTCAAAATACTAAAATTAATCATTAGTCTAATATGACGAAATAAGAGAGAAATCGCTAATCTACCAAGGAACGTCAAAAATCAAGACTTACAGTAATAGCGGCAGGTAAACGTAAAGTTTACTTTTAAGGCAGCATGGAAAAGCGAAAACATAGGAAAAACTTCGGATAATGGCCAAAAGAAAGCCGAAATTTTGTTTAGATGCGGGTTGAAAGTAACGAGAGAGGAAAGTGATGCATTTTATTGCTTCCTTGTTTTTTTAACAATCGGCAACCGCTTAACTCATCGTTCAAATTGAATATCTTCCAAAAAAGAAAACCAATTCTTTTTTTCTACGCAATCGGGATCTTTGTTTTGATGTAGACAGAAAATGCTTATAATGCATTGATTTTACAATACCGTAAGTCAAAATTTGGATTAGCAAATTTGGAGAAATAACTTAGCTGTAGCAATACAGTCCCAATTTAGAATAGGAAGAGAATGCTCCTTGATATTGTTGTGTTAAAAACAATACCAGTTTAATATAGAGCGATTATGAATCTAGATCATGAACCTCACCTTCGAATAATCCATTGTTTCCCAAGGGAGGTTATTCAATGATGGCGCATTTCCACGCAAGCGTCTTCCAATGACCGTCCTCCTGTGCAACAAATACAGCAAAAAGGTTGTGAAAAATACATACAAACGTTATTTTACAAAAAAACGAAGCCACCGTTTAAATAAAGATTTTCGTGTCATTCTGTATAAGAACAGAGTTTAAGAGCATTTCCAATAGGCCTAAATAACGTTCTCAGAGCCTTCAAAGTCAACTAAGAATGGGTTCCCTCGTTTTTATGTCATTATTCATTGATAAGCATTTCATTAGGGAGCTGTCATTAAGTCTGGCTGGTAATGGGGTGGAAGCAAACTTACAAGGGCATGAAATTTTTTGAGGATAATTTGTAGGGGGATAGAAATTTTTGGAAAAAAAGTTGGGATATGAACCCAATTAAATTTTTGAAATATTATCTCAAATTGTTAGCAAAATCATTCACGTTCTAAAAAGATTCAAAATCACTGTGATTTGCATAAAAATCAAAAGTTGTCTTTGCAACTTCTTCAGATTTGGGTAGGAAAATTTGAGAATTGTGACAGCAACAGGAAAATCAACACTGATTGCGGACAAAAATTTCTAAAAAACAAAAGAAACTGTTCTTTGATAAGCAAGTTTACAATAATTTGAGAGCTATTGCGATTTTTCGCCTGAAAAAGGGTATTATTAAGAGATCATTGCTCAAACTTATATTCCTACATTCAACATTTTCTTGAAAAACTGGAAAATCAGGATATACGGTGAAAAGAGGGGGAAAGTTTCAGGAATTCTTTGAGCAACATAAACGCCCCATATTTCCTTGCTCTTTCTTGCATATAATGGGGCTTATTCTTTGGTTCGTATGTCATCGCTTTATCGTACGTTATATACTTACGTTTTTTTCTACAAAGTACAAAAGTATTTGATATCTCGTTTTTGTTTGACGTATTTACTAATTAATTAGTAATATTAAAATTGGAATTATTTAGTGGCATAAAGTAGAATTTAACGCTATTAAGTAGTAATAAGAATCTCGTACTTTGTGCTTAATGAGAATCATAACATAGATCTGGGAGCGTTTAGAGATATACACTAGTTTTCTATGGTACCATGAAATTCTTCGTATCTGATAGTATAGGAATTATCTTAAAATGGCTTTAAAAAGGGTTGAAACATACTTCAGCTTTACGTCTGACACTCTTCTGAGTATAAAAAGCCAAAATAATGATCGGAAAGTTAAGCTAGGAATAGTAAATACCAGGTTGTGGATCGAAATAGGCCAATCATAAACGCGACCACATGACTGTTGAGCTTGCCCAATTAGTGCCGCTTGCCTATTAAACATTACCAATGGATTCCAAGGATGGACATAATTTAGCGGTATTTCGCAACATTAGGTGTCATACAATTTGGCACTACAAGACGAACAGAAAACAAGTTGTCAAAGCCGAATACATACCTCAATTCAACGGCGCGGTCGAAAGATTTCAAGACAGTCTCTAAGCTGTGCATAGCGATTTGTTTTGACTCGATCAGAGAAACAATTTCATCATCTGATAAATGCTCAATGCCTTTCTGTTGAATAAAATCATTGACAAACAAACTAAAAAATTGATTTGGAAACAAATCATGAAAGTTTGAAAGAGGCAGTCTTCGAGCTCTGATCTATAAAAAAGAGTAGATCGAGCTCAAACTGATATTCAAAGATTGTGACCGAGTGCAACCATCCGAAAAGAGGGCCCCAGAACAGCCCATCCGAGGAGAGGGTCTTTACTATCGCTCCTAACAACGTTTTAATCTGTTTTGTTCTTTTTCTATCGCGACTCGAGAACAATTTTTCTATCTCTATATCATTCAAACATTGGTTTTTAGAAATGGCTTGCCGCTTTTTTTTGGAGTTCCTTTTTCTTTTGTAATTGAGCGGGTTTCAAACTTTGTTATTTTAAGACATTAGAAGCTCGATCCAGTCTTTTTATAGA
The DNA here is from genome assembly GCF_013076305.1 of Rhopilema esculentum. Next base: position 10,936,337 of record NW_027019384.1, read on the forward strand.
CCAGGGTCCACGACAAATTGATGACGATCGTAATATCAGACAAATCGACCAAACACATAATCGAGAAACAGAACATCAAAGAATCAAACGATCAGACTTATCAACACTCCAACCTACCTTTTCCATCATATTTAACTCCCTTGATGGAGGTTGCTGAGCCACTGCTGGGCTTTCTGTCACCGGCGTATTGCTACTCGATATTGTCCTTACTCTCCTTCCAGCAGCGGATGTCTCGATCGATTCCCTGAGTTCATGCAGCAGATATTTAAATGCAAAATTAGCAACCAGCGATAACGCGAAAAGCTGGAATGGAAAAAGAACCGAATATCAACATTTACGATAGCTTTTTTCATCAGGGGAAAGATTATGTTAAAATATACATTCTTCCAGCCGTCTTATGGGAATGAAATTTTGAATGATCAAAGGATAATATCCAGAGAAGCTCACATAATAAAAATCTCATGGGATCAGTAAAATGTCTTTTAATTTGTACTCGTCCAACTTGTGCATGGGAAAAATTTATTTGAAATTATAGTTTGACATATGCTAATTTTCGAGTAAATTAGCATATTTTAAAACAATTTTTAAGCGAGGCTCGGTTTCATACTTAGATAGAGATTGACTGTTGTCATAACAGCTGATATGAGATATGCCCGCGAGAAACTACCATTTTGTCAGCTTCCTTAAAAACCATGCCAAAAGTTAATCATCTTTGAAAATGCATTTGACTCCATACAAATAAAAACAACGAATGGTGGAAATTAGATGAAGAGAAACTATGGATGTTCATTTTGCAATTATTACATTCAGTGAATTCTAAAATTTGTCATTTCTCAGACCTGTCTGTCAGTTGTTATATCTAGAACCACGGGCATAATCTTAACATGACACCACTTTTGATTCAGCATTAAATACTTTAAGTTATCTTTCAACCCAGCTTCTTTTAACAAATTGATGGTTGAAAGCATGGCCTAATACATTTGTCATTAAATCTTATTAACGGTACTGGCTGTCTGGAAAATTATTGTCACTAAATTCGAAATTTACCTGTTCAAGCGAAAGCCAATGCAATCTGAAATCAAGAATTAAATTTTCATGAAAGGAAACAAAGGAAAAAATGCTAATGTAAAGAAAAAACGTGAGCAAAAATGCTAGTGTGGATGTCAAACAAGAAGAGGTCTAACTTCGGTGTTTGGGGAATTAAGCTTTTGTTTAAAATTACCTGCTGAAACTGTGTAGTCACCTGATTGGCTGGATTAAACAATAGGAAATTGTTACTTTTTCTAATCGGCAACGCAGGACTAACGTCTCAACGAATTAGAAAAAACAGCAGTTCTATTGGTTATGGAAACGCTACTCAAAGTTGCTCAAAATGCTTAAAACAGAAGGACATGTTATCACATCCAACCGAATGCTCTCAAATCCAAAGCAAAAGAAACACTTTGAATTTTAAATAGATCTCAAAATACTTACTTCTCACTAGATTCCCTGTTACGATGTACAACATGCCAAGAAAGATTAACCACATGAACGATGAATAGCCCAACACACTAGAAACAAAATATCAAATCACTTCTTACGAAATAATCCAGCATTCATCGGTAAATAATCGATACATTTTTTATCTGTTTTAAGCCGGAATAATCAAAGTTACAAATCAAAGAAACAAAATCATTTAGAAATCAACATTTACTTTATTTTACGATTATTGCATTAGGCGCAAACTCAAAGTTGCAACTAAGAACCATCTTGACCTACACACAAAAATGTCTACAGCTCCGCCTATAAGACATCGAGCACTTTATGACAGGCCATTAATACAGAAATTTTTATTTCTTCCGACGTAGTATTAGATTAAACAGACTAGCTTGGAGAGAAACAACGTATGCAAAAAGTCTACTGACAAATTTAGAAAACTGCATTTTTCTGCTGCAAAAAAATTAATCATTTCTTTAAAAATCCCTCCAGTTCTTGTATACTTTACAAATTATCAAACACGGAGCTAGTCGAAGCCTGGTGTGAGGATAAGGTAACCCTCCTGAACATGCAACTCATACTGAGAGAAAATGTGCGTGTGTGACGTGACCAAGGCAGGACTCAAACCCGTGACCAGCGTTTTTGCTCTACAAACTGTACTGTTTTGTCACGTTCTTAAAACAAAGCCCAAATCTCTGGAAATACAACTTACCATAATAAACCTAAGGTGATTTGCAAGAGGGTTGCTTCGATAACCAGTCGCCTCGTTTTCACTGCTGAGAAACCTCTTGTACGTTATCCTCTCATCTTGATTGGTCACCTCCGTGTTGTCCTTCTCAGAATCGGATGAATTTTCATTCAACTAAAAGTGATAAAAAAAATGGTTGCTTCGTTTACGAGAATTATAATTTGAATGTAGCTTAAGATAACATCGATTTATTTATCTGAAAATGGCTTTGAAAAAAAGCAAACATTTTATTTATAGCAAATTAGCTAAAAGCTTTTTCGTCGAGTATAAAATTTCAGAATAAGGTTCCAAAAAAACAAGATGGAAAATATATACCCAGTTGTGGTTCGAAATAGGTCAATCTAAAAAACGCGAGCACAAGACCGGTATAGTTGCCCAATCAGACCATGCACCTATAGAAAAATTACCACTGGAGTCCAAGATAGAAAATGAACTCCTTCTGTCAACGCAATAGCGGCGTTTTCGTTTGTATGTAGATCGATTTGAAAACTGCTAGATGAAAAGACGACCAGGCCAGGCTCGGCCAGTCATCTAATGTTTTATATTTGAGTAGTATCAGATGAACAAGCCTACATATACAGAAGTAACTGACTAGTATCGTACTGTATACACTTTCCAATGAGCATATCACTTCATGAAAAAGTGGCCCTTTGGTCTGTGATTGGTGATCAGCCTTGTGAAAGCAGGCAGAAACATGTAAGGAAAAATACTAAGCACTCACTTGGATAAAGATGCTAGTTACGGCTGGCAGCAAAATGAAAAATGATGTAATTGATGTGATGATAGCAAGACAAGCAAATGTACAGAGAACCTCCACTTCGGCAATACCTAAAGGCAAATATTAAATATTAATAATAATAATAATTACTTAAAGGCAAATATCAAGTTTTTTTTTAAACATCTCATTTTCATTGAATACATTTTAAATTTACAATTATACGACTCGCTTTTACAGGCATCATATAATTGGCTTATCTGCATTACAATATTTAAAAGTCAATTAGTTCGGGGCTTAGCCATGGTTTGTTTCGACGACAGAAGATATAGTAGGTGCAGCGGATAGAAATGTTCATGAGTTTCATCAAGATGGATTTAGTTTGATTTGAGTCAAAATTAAGTTGGTGTAGCATGTCAGAGAGAGAGGTAGATGAGGTTCCCAGAATGCCAAGGGCACTCATAGAAAGGTTAACAAAGGTAACACGTTTATAGGCAGGGCTCAGTTCCTTGATAAGGTCGCTATATTTCCTAGCTTTTCGTGTACTGTTTTCGTCGATGTTGCTTTCGAACCCAACAGTAAGCTCTAGCATGTAAAGGATTCGATCTTCAGTTACGAAGACAAGATCTGGTCGATAGGAGTCGCCTGTGATTAAAGAAGGTGATAGAAATGAAGGCAGGTCGGCGTAAAGTGAGCTGTTTCTAGGTGTTGAAAGGATTTTAGCCAAATATAGAAGTACAGAATCATGTCTCCAGGTATACCTACCATGTTCAAGATAATTCTTGCAGCTAGAGACTATGTGCTGTAATGATTCTGATTGGAGACAGAAAGAGCAGGCAGATGACTGAGTAATTGACCATTTGCAGAGGTTTTTTCTAGTGGCAAGAGTGTTGTTTAGGTATTTGATGGTAAAGTTGTAAATGTTTTTTGGTAACTTTTGCTGGACACTAGACCAAAGTTGATTAGTTCCCTTAGAAGCAAATTTTAAGATGCACGAGATAATAAATCCTTGAGATGTAAGAACGTTTTCAATGCGGTTTTCGTGTTCACTTTGGATGGATTTGAGAACTTGTTTGGTGTTGCGATAAACGTCATATTGTATGTTTGTACCAGTGCTAGAGTCTTTCCATAAAGAGCGAATCTCTTGGTTTGGGGACAGTCTTAAAGAGTTGCGGATAACTGTTTGGCATTGTAAGAACTTGGTAGATGGAAGAATGAGATTGATGCCAAACTTCGATTTTGGAATGACGAGGCTACTTAGTGAAGCACTTATTGGCAGCTCGAGCCATTGTCTAACAAAGCTTGAAACAACATTGTCTAGATTCTCTGTCACCCATGTCTTGCTTAAATCAGCGATGGTCAGGTTCCAGGAAATTTTAATAATAATAATAATAATAATAATAATTACTTTCTTTAATAATAAAAACAATTACTAACAACTAGGCCAATCATACCAACCATCAGTTGAACAAAATTATCGATAATTATAATAATCAAAACTAAATATAACCTAAATTTACAATCAAGTCTTTATACAATAAACAGTTGCATGGAAACTGATTTCCATCCCTTTTAAAATACTCTAGAGATCGGGATTCCTTTGTATATAATGGCAACTCTTGCCCCCAGGAAACCCAGAGCACCAGTCTGTAGGTGGAAGTGCTAGGTTTGTGTGAATAGATGTTTGCAACTGGCAAACAAAACAGTGTTGGAGCACGAATAATTTGCAGCAAAAATGTTCATAGTGACATTATCTAATGAAAATCAAGTCTGCTGAAGTCGTGTAATAGGTCATATAGTAGCAGCACTTGTTTCATGTGCATACAAACGGTATATAATTTTAGTCAGTAAACTAATTGCTAAAACTTTTTAACATTCTCTCCAGGTACTCAATATGTATAACCAGTTGCTAAATGCTAACAGCTGTAAACGTATTTAGAATCTAAGCTCTAGAAGCAGATTCCAAACAGTAAGATTGTTGATTTTGCAAGTTTGTTTGCTTGGAAATAACAAATTTAATGGGTTCGTGGTTAGAACTGGAGGATGACAAAGTTAACCATAGTATTTGTGATGGCAGAATTGAGCAGAATTGTTTACAGTGCATAAAGGAACTGCTTTTTTCCATGCTCAAGACCTAGAAACAACATCAGAACAAGGACAAAAGTTTGAAGCTAGAAAATATGTACCCAGTTGTGGATTGAGACAGGACAATCAGAAACTCAAGTACACGGCAGGTATTGTTATGATAACCTAATAAGTGCTGCATGCCTACAGAAAATATGACCATTGGACTCCTCATTCTGTCTATAAAATAGTATTTAAATGGACGAAACAAAAACCAGAGTGAAAACAACCTCATTCTGTCTATAAAATAGTATTTAAATAGATGAAACAAAAACCGAAGTCTGTTAATTATTCAAAACATGTTGCCATTATAGTTTTCAGTACAATAGAATTATTCACTGAAAATATTTTGACATCGTATTCCACCCATAAAATTTTGTGCAGAACAGCAATTTATGAGCAGAATAAGTTCTAAAGCAGAATAAGTTCTGTTAACAATGTTTGACACTGATTTAAATTAGTATGATTTGCTACATTTTAGTGTTCTTACAACTTTACCCTACGAATTAACTTTTAGCTAACATAGATGTAAAAATTCAGTAGAAGATAAGCTTTTATAATTTTTATGTTGTAGATAATTATATTTCTCAGTTGACAAGATACAACCAGTTGCTTCTAAATGATATTTCTTGTTTTGATATGAAGACATAAAAAGTACCTGATGAAAGACCAAAGCCAAGAACCAACCCCTCTAAAGATGACTCTGATAACAGTGACAATCCATAATGGGAAAAAGTTTCAGCAATCCTTGCATCTGAAACCTAGAAAAACATGTTCTGTATCAATGAACAAAAGTAATTTATGAATGACTTAAGTGTGCCTGCTCTTTTTTACAGTATAGAGTTCTAAAGTGTGACGTCACCAAAAACCTATTTCTATAATTTTTGAATTTTAACCACATAGCATAAAAGATCACCATGAGATACTTCAAAATATGCAAAATTAGTCAAAAATGTCTAAAATCAGTTGAGATATTATCAATGAAAGATTTGAAGTTTTCTAATCGCTCTGTTCATCAAGTTATGAACAGAGACCAAAATACAGAGGTTTGGTATTTCATGATGCTCATTCAGGCTATGGAATCCAAATTCAAAAATTCTAAAAATATATTTTTGTGACGTCATCACTTTAGAACTCTTCACAGTCAACATACATCATAAAAAATGAGTGATTATAATGTAGAACTTGATGAGTGATCATCAGCAAATAACAGGCTAGGCCTTTTCTTTGTTGTATGTAAACAATGGAGAGGCCACCATAGCAAACTGCTTGGTGGACTCCAGTGAGATACTTTCAGCAAAAAGTTGATAACACATAAAAAATATGGAACACCTTAATGCATCAAGAATAAACCACATTGAACATTGTCAAATAAATTAAAGAAAGAAAATAAAACTTTTCTTTGTTGGCAATGAAAAAAAAATTTCAACATATAATTAAGATTACCATCTCATTTTGGCCCCTTTGCATTTGTTTGTTATAAATTAACTCAAGCTATATAACAGCTGCTTTTAACCAGTAATGGGAATTTCTTTGTTCTATCAAAAAGTGAGCATACTCAAATGAATTTGTCATAAACATTATCAAATTACATCACTTAGATTAAAACAAAATGTAAAGTTGTTAAAAACAGCTCAATTGTTGACACGTTCTAGTACAAACTGCTCACATGAAATCATCAATTGTCAACAAAGAAACTCTTGGTTGATGGTCTTCTTAAATTTAAATGGTTTTATCAAGCAATGAAAACACTGCAAATCAAAAATTGTTAGCTTTCTTCTAAGTTTGCTTGAAAACAGCATAAACCATCCAAAATATCACATGCAAATTCTCATTAACAACCCTTATTGGTTAACAATTTTAGCTTATCCAGGCCCCTGGGTCAAGCCATAGTTGTATCTGTTGCATGTCTTTAAACTGATATCCAAATACAATCTTGTGCAATCCAAAATGAAAAAAGGCTCTAGAATCAACAATTAAAAAACTCATACCTTATCAAAATAAAATTTCCCAGCTACACTTGAAACAACTTTGCTACATCTGTTCCAATCCATAAGAAACAAAAATGTAGGGATCGCAAACCTATGAAGTCAAAAGTGAAATGAAATCAAACTATCAAGGCAAAGCATTGTGATTTTTTCTTTGTCTGGGTTGAAATTATTAAATGCAAAGAGCCTCCAAAGATCTATAAAATCAAATTTTAACACTAAATGCATTACCCATGTCATATTCAACATGAGGCATCAATCCTTTGCTACTTTGCAACATACAAATCTATGCAAAGTGGCTAACAACATTTTTCAATGAAGATCTTGAAAATTCTTATGAATTTTTGTGACCAACTAAAAGGAGTAAACCAGTTTGCTTTTTACAAAAATAATGTTTTTGTTCTGATATATTGGGCTTGATCATGCTACAAAATTCTAGAAGATGGCAAAACTTTGCTGAGAAAGGTAATAAGAAAAATAGGATCATAAATTTATGTTAGATTTTAAGTCTCCTTGATGAACAATAAAACAGTGAACTTCAAACTATGGAAAAATCAAAATGTATTGTACAAAAATATACTCATCAACAGCTGTAAATTAAATTCAATGATTTTTAATCAAGCATTTTTTTAATCCAAAAAATTTTGCAGAACCATGAATAAAATATCCAGGCCACTTAAGGTCATTATAATTGAGTCAACCTTGATGGGCTACATGTATTCCAACATTGTACCCAATGTTGACCAGTGAAGTTGGGACCGGATGTTGACATGTTCTCAACATGTTGCCCATGCGTTGTTCCTCAGGAATGTTTGCTCTTGGCAACACTGTTGAAGGAACACTGTCTGCAAACATTTCACCCACAAATGTTGCCTCGTGGCAATGATAATTAAAGGCATTTGACACAGGTAAAAGTGACTTACCGCTGCTCGACCACAAGCAGTTGACCAATTTCGCACAGAGAAAAACATGTGAACAGTTTCTATCTTTCTGCAAATCAGTGAAATCCTAGAGCAGCGCGCAGTGGTTTCCATGAGCAGTTTCCAATTCCATTCTTGGGCGCATGCTCTGATCAATTTGGCCTAAGTTATTTTTGGATTTGCTGTACTTATGCATGTCAAAGGCCTTTAAGAGAAAGCTGTCTGCTAGATAAAAAGAAACACCAAAACACTGTAAATCTTACCTATATATGATAAGGAAATCAGGCCTCCTGGTACACAGAAATGACAATGACAGAAAAGTAACCACTGACAAGATGCCATGAACGGATAAAATAGCTAAAAGTAAAAAAACAAAAATGAATGTTTACAAGGAGCTGTTTTTCTAGTAGGTCTGCTTATAAAATACAATCTAATCTCATAAAATTCTTTTGTGAAAGAAGAAAGGTGGCAAAATATTCCAAAAAGTTGGTTAAAACTTAATGATCTAATTTGTTTGAGCCTTTTGATCATTTTCTAAGGAAAGGGTTTAAATAATTAGGGACCTAAAAAACCATAAATTAGAGAAGCAAAAACTGAACTAGAAGACCACAAAGAGACCAGAGTTATAAACTTATGTAAAATATTGTGATTAGTTATAAATTTAATTAATTACTTACATTTAATAGTTAAAATTTAGATATAAAGAGTCTGATATGTTACAAACAACAATTAAAGTTCCAACAATTGGTTCAACTTAGTGTCAAATGCACTAGAGCTCCTTATACTGAGATCATGCTTCTCATATGCCAGTTTTGGAGAGGGGGGCTTATCAATATTTCAATGTGAAAATGTTATAAAAATGCCACTATGCATTTTTTGTTATGAAAATGTCATACAAATGTTCGCAAAAACTTTGCTAGCAGCTTCGGAAGTTTCTGAAAATCAATAAATTATAATGTCCCTATCTTCCTCAGAGTCACCAGGATCAATTGATATCCCCTGGGACATTTCTAAACAAATTTTGACTGACTTCTAAGGCACAGAAGTATATATCTATATGGGCCATATTACATGCACACAATCATATCGTTATCACACCCGTTGAGAGACCCACTCAATGCACATGACTTCTTTGTTTTTATATCAGGGGCTTAATAAAGAAGGGGCTTATTTTAAATTTTTGCTTGATAAGAGGTTGGCTTAAAAGAGAGGGGGGTATTTAAGTTAGACAAAATCAAAATAATGAACTAAAAAAACGAAATTAACTTCAAGAATTGTTACTCTAATCAAAGAGTCATCTAAGTTTGCCATAGAACAAACGAAGGGGCACATTAGCATTTACTTCAAAGTACACAAGGAGCCCAAGAGAATTGAATCAGATTAGAGATTAATATCAATTCACATATCCCATACCTATCACTTGTTTGGAACAAAGTGTCCTTCTGAGTGTCCTTTGAATCTGGATAAATGCATGTGTCATAATGATACCATATGTGAATACACTATAAAGGACATTCTGATATATTGGGAACTCCTGCAAAAAAATAGGAAAGTTATAATATAACATAATGGCTACTAGTTGAAGTAATAATATTGTTATGAATTGGGAAGTTTCAGGCACATATGAATCCTTCCTTTAGTTCTCAAGAGGTCAGGCTCAAAGTTTTGTTACAAGCACTGCGTGTGTTACCAAGAAGCTGATTAATACACATTAATAAGACATAGCTAGATTTTCAAGATATTGCTTTGATATAAAAACTAGGACATATTGCAAAATTGAAACCATAGAACTGTTCCTTTGAAAACTTATAACTATCTCAGTCTTTTCCATATACAAAGAAAGTTGTGTCATCTGTCTGCATCTAACAGGGTTTCATTAGAAGCTGGCAACCAGCAATGTCCGCCACTTGATCACCAAACCTTCCCTGCCTACTTCCATCCTCACTTTAATAAGACTATACAAACTTTAGTAAACTAATAGATGCCTACTTTTAAATGTGAGCCTTTATGAAAACCCCTGTTATATAAAATTATAACATTTTGACAAAATATAACTTGGTAAAATTATTTTAACATAACATCATGTTCAGTAAGTAATCATATACAAAAATACATTTAAATGGTATACAGATTCGAAAATACATACAGTACCCTTCCAAATAATTACCATATATTACCATAAGTTACATATAATACCATACCAAAATGTGCATAAGCTCAAGTCAAAAATACATAAAATGAATAAAGGATTATAGGCCTATCTAGATATCTTATGCTATTATCATTCATGATCAGCTTCTGAATTTAATACACAACAAGACAAATAATCCTACAGCTGAAATCTGAATCTTTAAGATCCTGAAAGTCCTAAAAAGTTAATCTTGTATCTCTGCGTTGTTTTTAATCTAAAAATATCAACCAACTTGAAGCTCAGCACGAAGGACACTGTCTGTCAACTTCATCATGACAAACAAAGTTCTATTTATCATAAATGTAATTAATATGATAAAATCTTTCTATTTTCAAAGTACTCAAAAACAAATCATCATCACTGTATACGTACAATTACCTTCAGACAGTTCTGGTTTAATCTACGAACGACGCCATTATATAACGTTAGCCCTTCTCAAAACTTACCTTTCCAATGCTCCCATCAGTGGAATTTTCAAAGCCTGGTAACCCTCCTTTAATAGAAAAACATCCTATACTGACTGAAACGTACAAAAGCAAACATTCTAAAGGATAATTCATAAGATTCTTCACAAAACGAAAGGTGTTTCTGCTACAGACGTCCTCCATGTTGTTGCATCTTGTGTAACGAATTGCAAACGAGGCGGTTTTGTGAGTTGGGAACACAACAGCGAGGTCGTGATTACGTCATACTTCTAAAACAAGGGGAATCCTTGACATCTCAGATAAACTACATTATTTTGACAGTAAAAACTAGACTATGAGCTAAAAAACACGAAATCGGCATTATTATATGTCTATGAACCAACAATTTCTTGAAATCCCAAATCCTTTGAAGCTTATCTTTGAATCTTACTGATTGGAATTCTTACTGAGAAGGCTGCCGGAGGGCAGCGAAAGTTCTAAGACCAAGTTGTGATCGTGTATTTGTGTTTTTAATTATGGTTTATAAACACATTAAAGTTATCAAGTTACCGAAATATAATTTGTCATACAACACACGGGAACTCATAAAATAATTGGCCCAAAAAGCCAGTGGCCGAAAACAGGTTTTTTATCAGTATTCTAAAACTGCTTACATATTTTGGTGTGTCAGTTAACCCCTGTATCGAAAAGGTTTCGTTTCTAAAAGCCTCGGGGGCATAGCCCCAACTTCTTCCAAATGTTTCCTCCAATATCAGTTGTTGCATGGCTCCATACATCATTGGAAAGGGGCGAGGAAAACCATTTGGCCTACAACAAATTTTGAGAAAAAGCTCTATTGTTTTGCAAAAAATGGGGGGCCATGGGCCCCGGCCCCCCTTTGTCGCATTCGACAAATGCTTTTTAGAGAAACTCTTCAAACCAAACTAAATGGCTTTTCCAATAAATTCTACCTGTGGGTCCATTCTCGCATTCCTTATCCTTATGACCAACCCCTGATTCACCATTGCTTACAAAATCAATGATATTCAGTCATTGCTTATTTTCGTTGCAGCATAGATATGAACAACGTACAAAAATCTTCTGCATATCCGTTTGTATTCATGAGAATGTAAATTCAATTAAATATACGTCAACGTATTTCAATTCACAACAAATCGAGCAATAAAAATAACAAATTTCTCTTAATTGAAAAATTACATTGGAAAACTTCAAAAAAAAATATATTTCAGATTAATTGAAGATTCAAATTCATGAAAATGATAAAAAATTGATAAATTGTTTATTCAATAGGTACACTTGTTAAGAAGTAGCCAACAAAAAATCGTACGAGTCCTTAAAAACCTTGATCATGTGGTCGTGCATTCAGGAGCACATGGTAGTGCAGTCACGTGGTCAAGCGGTCAAGCGGTCACGTGGTCACGTGGTCAAGTGGTCACGTGGCAAATAGCTTTCAAAACAGTTTGATTAAAAACACTGTGCATTGAACAGACAGAACTTATATTGCTGCAATCAAACGAACATTTTTGTTTAAACTTAGGTAAATTTCCAGGGGTACTAATGGTTTCTTTATGCCAGCAAAAACTTTATTTGGGGTTTGATTCGCTTTCATGAGTGATCTTGAAAAACTAGCACTAAAATGCGACTCAAAATCTAATAGAATGTTCTAACAGTCCATTTCGAAATACTTTTGCAAATTATCTGCATCTTTTGAAGTGTCTTTCTCTACTTTTTCTAGATCATCGTTCTTCTTCGCAGACGCCTGGGTCTCAATGACGTCATCCTGGCTTTGCTCTTGGACATCCTGTTGGTATTGGTTCATGTCCATATACACGTCCTCTTCGATACAGTTTTCATTCTGTAAATCATTGAGCTCATCTCTAGTATTTTCTTTTTCGTCTTCGTCTTTTTCTTGTTCAACGATTGTCGTCTCCTCACTCTTGCTAGAGGCATCGCCACTCTTTCTCCTGCGGTTAACTTTAGCGTATTCTGGATTACTGGCATTCGCAGAATCATTTGCTGTTTCTGCATCATTTTTGTCGGGTTCTTCATCTTTTTCTTTTCCCAACTTTTTCTTTATATCTTCGATCCATTTCTCGTCGATCTTTGAGTAGCGAGGATCGTTCAGCTCGGAAGACATCGAATCTTCAGATGCAGAGGAAGATGAAGATTGAGAAATGGCGTCTCCATCGAACACCATAGACCGTCGAAGACTGCCACTGCGTTTGACTTCTTCCATGTCACCTTGAAAACGAATTGAATAAATTGACTAAAATGCGCTAATAAAATTACCATTTGATTTAGTATCGTTCAAGACAACTTGGTTTATGAACTTTTCAGCAATATGGTGCCCTGTCTCTGTCCTAGAAGATCGTAGTCTTTAGGCTAGCTATTGCACCGGTATCAAACATTTATCAACATACCAACCAGTACATAGCCAGTTTGTACCACTATGACAGCACTAAGTGCAAGCTCAGTCGTTAGAGCCGCTGAATAGAGGGGATCCATGATTCGAACCTCGGACATGACCAGACTTTCTTGCAGAGTGAGGAGAGTCGCCAGCTCTCTGTAATTTCGTGTGTAAGAATCACGAGGAGTGGTCACATCGAGTGGAAAGACGAGGACACTACTCGATAAGCATAGCTTTTCAGTGTCCTAAAACTCCCTTTGGAAGCTAGGTAGCAAACAATACAATACTATGGCACCACTATAAACAACTATAGCATCAGTAGCCACAGCTAAAGCACCTTAGCACCAGTATCAGCAACTATAGCTCCAGTATCTACCGTTATAGCATCAGTATCAACAGCTTTGGTGCCAGTATCAACAACTATAGAATCAGTAGCCACAGCTAACGCACCTTAGCACCAGTATCAACAACTATAGCTCCATTATCTAACGTTATAGCATCAGTATCAACAGCTTTGGTGCCAGTATCAACAACTATAGAATCATTAGCCACAGCTACAGCACCTTAGCACCAGTATCAACAACTATAGCTCCATTATCTAACGTTATAGCATCAGTATCAACAGCTTTGGTGCCAGTATCAACAGCTATAGCATCAGTAGCCACAGCTATAGCACCTTAGCATCAGTATCAGCAATTGCTCCAGTATCTACCGTTATAGCATCGGTATCAACAGCTTTGGTGCCAGTATCAACAACTATAGAATCATTAGCCACAGCTACAGCACCTTAGCACCAGTATCAACAACTATAGCTCCAGTATCTAACGTTATAGCATCAGTATCAGCAGCTTTGGTGCCAGTATCAACAACTATAGCATCAGTAGCCACAGCTACAGCACCTTAGCACCAGTATCAACAACTATAGCTCCAGTATCTAACGTTATGGCACCAGTATCAGCAGCTTTGGTGCCAGTATCAACAACTATAGAATCATTAGCCACAGCTACAGCACCTTAGCACCAGTATCAACAACTATAGCTCCAGTATCTAACGTTATAGCACCAGTATCAGCAGTTTTGGTGCCAGTATCAACAACTATAGCATCAGCAGCCACAGCTAAAGCACCTTAGCACCAGTATCAACAACTATAGCTCCAGTATCTAACGTTATAGCATCAGTATCAGCAGCTTTGGTGCCAGTATCAACAACTATAGCATCAGTAGCTACAGCTACAGCACCTTAGCACCAGTATCAACAACTATAGCTCCAGTATCTAACGTTATGGCACCAGTATCAGCAGCTTTGGTGCCAGTATCAACAACTATAGCATCAGTAGCCACAGCTATAGCACCTTAGCACCAGTATCAACAACTATAGCTCCAGTATCTAACGTTATAGCACCAGTATCAGCAGTTTTGGTGCCAGTATCAACAACTATAGAATCATTAGCCACAGCTACAGCACCTTAGCACCAGTATCAACAACTATAGCTCCAGTATCTAACGTTATAGCATCAGTATCAGCAGTTTTGGTGCCAGTATCAACAACTATAGCATCAGCAGCCACAGCTAAAGCACCTTAGCACCAGTATCAACAACTATAGCTCCAGTATCTAACGTTATAGCATCAGTATCAGCAGCTTTGGTGCCAGTATCAACAACTATAGAATCATTAGCCACAGCTACAGCACCTTAGCACCAGTATCAACAACTATAGCTCCAGTATCTAACGTTATAGCATCAGTATCAGCAGCTTTGGTGCCAGTATCAACAACTATAGAATCAGTAGCCACAGCTACAGCACCTTAGCACCAGTATCAACAACTATAGC
>NW_027019384.1:10951260-11128774 GCF_013076305.1 Rhopilema esculentum
CACCAGTATCAACAACTATAGCTCCAGTATCTAACGTTATTGCACCAGTATCATCAGCTTTGGTGCCAGTATCAACAACTATAGCACCAGTAGCCACAGCTATAGCACCTTAGCACCAGTATCAACAACTATAGCTCCAGTATCTAACGTTATTGCACCAGTATCATCAGCTTTGGTGCCAGTATCAACAACTATAGCACCAGTAGCCACAGCTATAGCACCTTAGCACCAGTATCAACAACTATAGCTCCAGTATCTAACGTTATTGCACCAGTATCATCAGCTTTGGTGCCAGTATCAACAACTATAGAATCAGTAGCCACAGCTACAGCACCTTAGCACCAGTATCAACAACTATAGCTCCAGTATCTAACGTTATAGCACCAGTATCAGCAGCTTTGGTGCCAGTATCAACAACTATAGAATCAGTAGCCACAGCTACAGCACCTTAGCACCAGTATCAACAACTATAGCTCCAGTATCTAACGTTATAGCACCAGTATCAGCAGCTTTGGTGCCAGTATCAACAACTATAGCACCAGTAGCCACAGCTATAGCACCTTAGCACCAGTATCAACAACTATAGCTCCAGTATCTAGCGTTATAGCATCAGTATCAACATTTTTGGTGCCAGTATCAACAACTAAAGTATCCGTGTCAATCGCTGTCAGTATCAAAGGCTTTTTTTGAAATTTTTTAAGGAAGGCTGAAGAATACATATATAAGCTTTTTCAACCCAGTAAGGCACTGAATCTTATAACTGAATTGATCTTGTCATTGCTATCGAAAAAGCAAGCCAAGTTTTATCAGAATAAGAAAAGGTAAGAATATGCGAAAGAGCCTCATTGATTCAGTTCTTAATATGAAAATTAAAAACATGCAGGATAGGCTCTTTTGCGTAGACCTGTGGTTTGAAATAACAAGAAAAACAAATATCTCCTTCGCCATATATTGGGAAGTGTTTTGAGAAGCTCCTTCATTGTTTTACCTGGCGATTTATCCCATTTCTTGGAATTTCGATTCCTTCTTTTTGGGGTTGTCTGACAAACACTGCAGAGTGTGAACAGATCGTTGAAGATCTGCAAAACTCCCATATCAAAATTTCCGTCTTCTGAAACTGGACTCGTGTTCGGGTCATTCTCGTTTCCAAACAGACTTACGTTTGAATACAGGCGAGGTGGCAGAGGGGGTGCATCGTCGGAATGGCTATCAATAGACAAGGAATCGATTGGAGGGAACATTCCTGAATCTCGTGACTGTCCTGAAATAGAATAATAAATATTTGTTACTGGCATTTGCACGAGCGTCCAGGGAGCGCCAAACGCATAGTGACGATAATTTTAAAACCATTGGGAAAGAAGATCGTCCCTTCAACTTAGGAACCTGTCTACCTTAGATTACAAATTGCTAAGAGGGATTTATAATTAAATAATGAGTTAACAAAGAGCACACCCAAATAATGTAAATAATAACCATAAAATCGGGGTAATAAAATCAAAGCATTTGCTTTTAAGTGAAGCATTTTCATTTTCAATGAAATCATCCGCTCTTGGGTTGGCTGTTGATGGCTTTAAAGAATAAAAGAACTTCAAAAGAACGCAAAGAACTTGTGACTTCGTATCTCCTAAACGTCTTTTCTCTAATTAAACTTGATGACTTAAGTGAAATATTCCATTAATTAATCATAGACTATTGGCGATTTAATTGTTACATACCCTTATTGCCGTATAGAATAAATCTTGTAAGCTAAGTAAAAGCTAAGTACTTTTTAAAGAGTCAGTCCTTGACTTCAAAGACCCTATTCTCATCACTGGCTTTTCTGTGGCATTTTGAGTAATCGCATCATCATTCTCGAGAATACTAAAAGTAAAGCATGTAATTGTCAGGTATTTATATTGATACTGGTGATATATTAAAGTAATAGACGATATTTCATAAATAAAAAAATGTGAAGAAATAACTCTCTAGCAAAATACCGATTAAAAGACAGCTTTTGTACATGGAAGCTGGATATTTTTGTGACGTTTCGAGCGTCACGCCTCATCAGCTGGTAAAGTGACTACTTTCAAAACAACGCAACAATTTTCAACTTTCAAGTAAAAAGTCGTATTTTGATTATATTATTTTGTACTTATCACTAATTCAACAAACAACACGCTGAGCTACATTGATTAATAACTCTCTTACATGGTATCTTTCAAAGTAATACTGTAGAGTAGCAACTCTCTTACATATCAATGTAAAGTAATAGCATTCTTACATGCTATTATTTAAAGTTCTACTATAAAGTAATAACCTTCCAACACGGTATCATTCAAAGTAATACTGTGAAGTAGCAACTCTCTTACATATCAATGTAAAGTAATAGCATTCTTACATGCTATTATTTAAAGTTCTACTATAAAGTAATAACCTTCTCATCCTGGTATTCATGCAAGTAATACTGCAAAGTAGCAACTCTCTTACATATCAATGTAAAGTAATAGCATTCTTACATGCTATTATTAAAGTTCTACTATAAAGTAATAACACTTCCAACACGGTATCATTCAAAGTAATACTGTAAAGTAGCACTCTCTTACATATCAATGTAAAGTAATAGCATTCTTACATGCTTATTTAAAGTTCTACTATAAAGTAATACCTTCCAACACAGTATGTATCATTCAAAGTAATACTGTAAAGTAGCAACTCTCTTACATATCAATGTAAAGTAATAGCATTCTTACATGCTTTTATTTAAAGTTCTACTATAAAGTAATAACCTTCCAACACGGTATCATTCAAAGTAATACTGCAAAGTAGCAACTCTCTTACATATCAATGTAAAGTAATAGCATTCTTACATGCTATTATTCAAAGTTCTACTATAAAGTAATAACCTTCCATCACGGTATCATTCAAAGTAATACTGTAGAGTAGCAACTCTCTTACATATCAATGTAAAGTAATAGCATTCTTACATGGTATTATTTAAAGTTCTACTATAAAGTAATAACCTTCCAACACAGTATCGTTCAAAGTAATACTGTAAAGTAGCAACTCTCTTACATATCAATGTAAAGTAATAGCATTCTTACATGCTATTATTTAAAGTTCTACTATAAAGAAATAACCTTCTAACACGGTATCGTTCAAAGTAATACTGCAAAGTAGCAACTCTCTTACATATCAATGTAAAGTAATAGCATTCTTACATGCTATTATTTAAAGTTCTACTATAAAGTAATAACCTTCCATCACGGTATCATTCAAGTAATACTGTAAAGTAGCAACTCTCTTACATATCAATGTAAAGTAATAGCATTCTTACATGCTATTATTTAAAGTTCTACTATAAAGTAATAACCTTCCAACACGGTATCATTCAAGGTGATACTGTAAAGTAGCAACTCTCTTACATATCAATGTAAAGTAATAGCATTCTTACATGCTATTATTTAAAGTTCTACTATAAAGTAATAACCTTCCAACACGGTATCATTCAAGGTGATACTGTAAAGTAGCAACTCTCTTACATATCAATGTAAAGTAATAGCATTCTTACATGCCATTATTTGAAGTGCTACGATAAGGTAATAACCTTCCTACACGGTATCATTCAAGGTGATACTGTAAAGTAACAACCCTCTAATATGGTATCATTAAAGAAATAGCATGAATTATATTATCTAAAGTAATCATGTAAAATATTTATCGCATGAAATTTTTTAAATTTAATACATTTGTCGGTGACTCTTTTACATGAAATTGTTAAAAAGAAATACCGTGAAGTAATAACTCTCTGACATGATATCATTCAGAATAATACCAATTTATATATTATATTATATTAATTATATTAATTATTAATTATAAATATTTGCGAATTGACGATTGAACAGAGCATATAGTCTGAGCCTAGGAACTTTGTGATTCGTTGGCGGCGCATATATTCGGTAATTTACCGCTGACACGTGGATCAGAAATGCGAGATAAGATATTCTCAGTTTACGCAAAAAAACAAATATATAGTTTTTACTTGCATTTGATTTAAGGTTACTATTTTGATATCGTGAATCTTGAAACTGTATGCAGTGATACATAGTTTCAAAACGGAAAATCTGAGTGAGACACTGTCTTACAAGAAACAACAGATCTGATATCAGCTTTGTCAAATGTCTAAGCTAACACAAACATGGTTAAAAAGGATCTATCACAGGATTAAGAAATATTCACCTTTGTCCATTAAGCCGACAAATTTTCGAAAGAGGGAATATTCACTGCCAGTTTTGCAAGCATGAGAAATGAAATAAATCTATTTGGTTTCTTTAGAAAGGAGACACTCATTGCAGACTTGCAGCGTTTATATCTATTCACTACGAAGCAAATGAAAAATAAAATTCTTTCATGCTGGATCAGGCAGGTTTTTCAATGTTCAAAAAGCCATTTAAGCATATTTACCCTTTCTGTGAATTTGATCTATGCAAAAATCCTGGTATTCCAAACTTCTTGACCAAACTCTATAAAAAGACACCATTTGCGAAAATTAATGATAAAGGTATTTCGATTAATGGAAGGTTAACTTTTGATAAGAAGGTAAAATTTATCACAAATCTTGGAAATGATGCTAGCGATATCCAATGGGGCTAGATACATGAAAGGGGGGTTCGAAATAATTAGGGGGTACGTTTTACATTATAAAGAACTGTAAAAATGTATTATATATATAGCAAAGGCCCTGGTTAAATTCAAAGGGCACAAAAACATTTTTAAATTCGTGTATGTCAATGGGGTGGTATTTGAGAAACATATCTTATAATATTTGTAGCATGGAAGTTTTAATGGGAGTTTAAATTCTTTGGCATAGTTTGAGCACGATAAACATGGGTAAATGAAGATCCTTAGTACTAGATATTCGAAATTGTTAATTTCTGCAAAATCTGATATTTACAAAACTTGATGTCATAGCCAACAGCCTTTCCCAGTCTTCTTTGGAACAAAATTCTGATAACTTATACATTTTGATAAGCAAGTTTTCATGGAGGATTCAATCAAGTAGACAAGTATCAAGGTTGCAATAGTTGATTTTCTACCTTAACCTCTTTGCAGATGACAAACATATTAAATGCACTCTAAACTAGGGATTCGGGGGATACTTCCACATAACAACAAACGAAGGCCGTTGATTGGTTTGAGATCTTGATAATGTAACAGTATATAAGTTACCATAAGGCAGACACATTGAGATAAACACATTTCAGATCGAACTTTCTAGGGACGCCAGAGAAGGGGGCAGCCACTCCTGTTGCCCTTTGAAATGAGGGGACAAGGGGGCAAAGTGTCCTTTTTCAAAAAGTGCCCTTGACATCGGCCTTTTGAAATTATTAAAGAATCGTATGATATTCTGACTGTCCAACCTTTTTCCGACAAAATTTTTCAAAGCATTTAAAAAAATTCTTGTGACAGCAGTTAACCCATTAACAAGTTGCCTACAGAAACAGAACATCGAAATAAATTGGCAGTTATCAAAAGATTAGTAGATATTGGGTTTTTTGTTTGCAAATAAACTTTTGCTGAAGCCTGTCCCCCTATGCCCTTTTGGTCTTTCTTTTTGATATCAATCAAAAGAACAAACAAACTCAACGAAATACAGCTATGGTGTCGCTCATTGCAGGAAATGGAATGTACTATTCGACACGTGTACACCTTCTATATTTCGACTGTTTGATCACTGGCATAAAGACTTTGGACCCCTGATTCGATACAAAATGACAGTAAATTAGCTTATTCATCCCTCCTCCTATTTCGTTTTATGCAGGTTAAACTCTAGTGATACTTATTGTATTCTTCCTCCTAAAATTCCCTGAAAGTAGAAGTATGAAAATATCTTCCTTCAAAAAACACTTTTGTCAGCATAGCTTAGCTGGCAAGATGTAGTTACCCCCGTCTATAATCCTATCCTCCATAACTCTATACCCCCTTTATTTTGTTGGTTTAGTAGGCCATTCGTTTGTAGAGTTCTAATATAAAAGTTGCGATTTAAGAAGTTTCTTCTCTTTCGATTATTTTACGACAAAAAGCTACGATCCCGGACAAAAATGTTGAGAGAAAATGCAATTTTTGTAATTTTCTACATTACCTTGCCCTTGTAAATTCGAATCCCCCTCCTCCCCCTCCCTCCCCCTCCCGTTGGATTTGCAGTTCTATAACTTTTGCTTCAAAATCATGCATTCAACATTGAATTGGGGGAGGGGGGAAAGCTATATTTCTTGAAAAGTCTCAACTAATTTTGTCCGGGATTGTAGCCTATAAATGAGATGTTGTTCTGGACATACCTCTATGTTTGGGTTGAAACGGTATTTGTAGAGCAAGAGGATCCACCTGAACTTCTGCTCGCAAGTCGGTGCAGAGAACCACACTTGTTTTCCATCGTCAAACTCAAGTGTAAAGGTGTGGTCAAATCCGGCGTGAGGGTTGAAGCAACTCTTAATGCTTTTGCACTGAGAGATGTTCAGTTGGCCTGAATATAAAAAATGTGATTGTTACAAATAGTAACAACTAGTAACACATGTAACACGAAGTTAGGCGATTGGTAACAGCTTGTAAGGGCTTTAATGACAGGCAACGGGTGATAAAAATAAAAAAAGGGGAAATGCCCTATGTTTTCTGGGATATGCAGACGCATACAGATGGGATATGGGAGTGCTATTTAGGGTTACGAGTAATCTCCAACCAGAGCTCAATCTGCTAAAATGCTAGTTCAAGTATAAATTTTGATTTATTCCTTGGCTTCCAAAAGCAAATTCGTCAGTTCATATTCCACTTAAAAGTTGAAAAGAATTATGGTCTGGTAACAAATTGCGACAAGTGGAAAACACCGGTGAGACAAGTGGAAAACACCGGCGAGACAAGTGGAAAACACCGGTGAGACAAGTGGAAAACACCGATGAGACAAGTGGAAAACACCGGTGAGACAAGTGGAAAACACCGGTGAGACAAGTAGAAAACACCGGTGAGACAAGTGGATAACACCGGTGAGACAAGTAGAAAACACCGGTGAGACAAATCGAAAACACCGGGGAGACAAGTGGAAAACACCGGCGAGACAAGTGGAAAACACCGGTGAGACAAGTGGAAAACACCGGTGAGACAAGTAGAAAACACCGGTGAGACAAGTGGAAAACACCCGTGAGACAAGTAGAAAACACCGGTGAGACAAGTGGATAACACCGGTGAGACAAGTAGAAAACACCGGCGAGACAAGTAGAAAACACCGGCGAGACAAGTGGAAAACACCGGTGAGACAAATAGAAAACACCGGTGAGACAAATCGAAAACACCGGTGAGACAAATCGAAAACACCGGTGAGACAAGTGGAAAACACCGGTGAGACAAGTGGAAAACATCGGTGAGACAAGTGGATAACACCGGTGAGACAAGTGGATAACACCGGCGAGACAAGTGGAAAACACCGATGAGACAAGTGGAAGACACCGGTGCGACAAGTGGATAACACTGGTGCGACAAGTGGAAAACACCGATGAGACAAGTGGAAAACACCGATGAGACAAGTGGAAGACACCGGTGCGACAAGTGGAAAACACCGGTGGGACAAGTGGAAAACCGCGATGTAACAATTTGCCAACATTCAGGTGAGCGGTATCTGTTCACTAGGGTCCTAACGAAGAGGGGGGCTTAATTGTAGCTCCCCATCATTCTTTATTTAAAACCCCAATTTAAAAAGCGCAAAACCCCAATGCATAGATCATCACAGTTTCAGAATGATTTTCCAAATGCTAGTCTTATTAACCCCAATCCCAGAAGGCGTTCTTTAGACCTCCTTGGAACTGAAACTTCTCCATGACTCAAATCAATGGTCATCCCAGTCCGGATCGTAGTCCCAAATTGATCTTCTCGGTCCCAGTTGGCTTAACTTTAATTCCCAGTACCGATATAAGTAAATCCGGTCCCAAAAGCCTGTCCATTGTAATTGAACAAGTTCGTTTTTACATCAATCGATGTTGCAATTCCTTCTAAGGAAGTTAAAGAGAAAATTTCTAAATTTTTGAAGCTCCTTTTCATGTAGCCTTAGCATTCTTGTACGCCAAAGAAGCTTTTTGACAATAAAGCGAGATTCAAATATTGGTTTTTGCGAGCAGGTGAACAAAAATTAATTTCCTCTTTTGTCATTTTACGGTTACTGGTAGTGTTTCCGAGATAAATCATGGCATTCGGACTTTGATTCCAAAAGGATTAAATTTCAATAAGAAAAAATATTCAGAAGAAGAGACGTGGCTACTAGGGAGTCAGGCAGCCTTTCCACTAGACCGGGTTAAAACAAAAACGGATTAAAAGTTATACGTTTCTGCGTCGCGTTCCCACTCACCCACTTGAAAAACGGATAATCTTGAAAACGGTTCTCAGAGAGACTCAGTTTTAACCCGGGTAACTTAGTTTTAACCCGGGTAACTCAGTTTTAACCCAGGTAACTCAGTTTCAACCCGGGTAACTCAGTTTTAACCCGGGTAACTTATAGTTTTAACCCGGGTACCAAAGCAGTAAACAGGTCTTCAAATTAATTTTATGGTGCCTTGTTTTCAGGCCAACGTATCCAGCCACAAAGTTTTGGAAATTTGCCGGCTTAGGCCCTTGGCCACTGCGAGCTGCCAATTTCTACTACCGTTTTTTAAGCGAATATTTGGTAGTTGGTCAAATACATGTTATCGTTGGACTCATTTCTTCCCTTGCTCAAAAGCAAAGCTCCTATCCCCATCCCTGGAAAAATTAAAATGCAGTCTAAGTGAAGGATCAGATCAGAATCAGGAAAACATTATGGCCCCATGGCCACTGGCCGGAGGGAGGTTGTAGAAACAAAAGCAAATTGAGGAAGGTGACGAAAAAATCGAATGATATTTATAAAATTCCTGTTTTTCAATATAAAATTTGTTGAAGAACTGCTTTGCACTGTAAAAATTAGGTGCAAACTTTTTATAAATTATATGTAAATTATGACATGCATTTGTTATTAATTGACATAGGGATGTTACTTTTTATCTGTCCCAAAAATATCTTTAACTGAAAACGAACTACAATTTTTTAAAAATGTTTTGGAGAACAGAGTTGGAAGAAAAGAGATCAAAAGTAGTTGGGTAACCCCAAATTACAGGCCACGCCCATTTAAAACACATTAAAAATGAGGAAGGTTTTGTAGTGAGATATGCTTGGCCAGAGGAACATTTACAACTATTCTGGAATCTGGATCAGGTAGGCCATATTTGGCAAAGAAAGATAAATATCAACTTAGATATTATCGAGTAGTATTCTCTTTGAAACTAAGTGTTTATCAAAGACAAAAAGTCACAAAAGCAATGTAAAAATTTCGAAGCCCTGAGAAATTATGCGATTTCTCAGAAAACATTTAGTAAAAATCACCCACGCCTCAGTGATGGGAGTTTACACGGTAGTTTACAACACATGCCTCTTCTTGCCTTGTCCTAAAACAATAGTGGTAAAAGAATCCGAGACGAGCAATTACTGATGGGCCTGGGGCAGAGGCTGGCTACCATTTAGGAGGGGGCTCACCTCAACGATTTTCCAACAAGAAAACAGACAAAAATGGATTTCATTGGTATGAAAACCTGAATTTCCTGACATAGAATGCAAATGGGGGGGGGGGGGGGGGTACGAGCCCGTTACCCTGGGTACCAGACTCACTTTATATAAAATAAGAGTGTAGATATGTTGTCGAGCTGAGGGCTTTGGGAAGCCGAGCCTCCTTTCTAAATCCAAAAATAGCCCTTTTTTACTTTTTGCTATTGTTTTTTCGAGATATTTTTTCGAGGGCCCCCTTTGTACTTTTCATAGCAACACTCCCCTGGTTTAGAGGGAGAAATATTGTGAGACCTAAAAAGTCCATTTCTACAGTAAGTGTACGAGAATGAATCTGTGTACGCTTTTAGTCGACAATACTCGCTCAAACTATTGCACTGACGATACATATTTGATAAATTGTTCCAGCCTTTGCATGAAGTTGACTTTTTACAAATGTTTATATTTTAGCTTAATTAAAGTTTGTTGAACAGCTATAGCTTGTGTCAATTTAAAATATTTTGCTTTCAGTTCGAAGAGCAACGCTGGATCAGTGTCCGTGTCAGTTAACAGATTAAATGTCGATAGAGGGTCAAATAACAAAATTCTTTTTCCACCATCAGCTTCTATCAGATGGTTTCAGATGTTGAGACCTCGGGTGAGACAGCGGACACAAATGAAATGAAAAATACAACTCTGAAATTAATTCATGGCATATTGACCAATGTGATTGCAGGAAGTGATCTCGGGACTGTTTGGCGAGGGGGCGGCAAGGAGCTTTGCTGTTTGCTCCATAAAATATCTCGATTTATCTGAGATGGGGTACCGGTCACTCCACTCTCCGTCGGAGCCCCCCAGATCCAATGACCCTATCATTTGCAATTTCTATTATTGGACACGTGATTTAGGCTAAATTCTACACTAGAGTAGTGCATAGGCTCCGACGCAAGTTGGAATGTGGGGAGGGGGGAGCAAGGGTAAATTAAAGACTCTAGGCTTATAATTAGAGAAGAGATTTTGCAAAAATTTCTATTGTTTCGCTAAAAAAAGAGGGCAAGATCTCTCTAGCTCAATCTTAACTCGACAGAAAGGACTAATGCAACGAAGAATTACAAAAGACATAGGGTAAAACAATTCCTAGTTCGACCCTACTCCGGTAGGTATCTATGGAAAAGGGAAATTTTGCCCCCTCCCTAAAATACGCTGAAAAGAAAAACGGTGTTATAACCTTGTCTGGTATTGGAAATTGGTGAAGCATTGATACTGACATCATATTGAGGTAAAGCTATATATTCAACCCAAAACAAATTTAACTTGATCACTAAGCGCCATTTTCTTTTCTCTTCAGTTAAAAATCCCTTTTACAGGGCTTTTTATGATCGTTAAAATCCCCCTTGCCCCTCCCCCACTTTCCAACCTGCGGCTGAGCCCATGTTTTAGCGTTTAACATATAATTTGAATTAAAAGGTATAATTTCTATGATTTAAGAAAATGATATCATTTCCAAGCAGGGTGTGCAAAATCAGAAAGAAATATGATTTTAAAAAAATCAAGTCGGGCTAACAATGGCATCACAGGTTCGTGCTACATAGGGAAGGGGACAACATAGGAAGGGCAGTTTGCCCCGTATCAAGATTTGCGGATTTTATCTTTACCGGTGTTCGTTGTCACCTTTACCATTGTTATAAATTCTCTCATTTTCTGAGGATTTCCTCAAACAGAAGAGCTCAAAAAACCAAATACAATGTGACAGTGCTATTAGCCAACAAGCATGTCGCACGATCAAGCAAAGGACAATGCAAGAGTATGCTTTCTAACCAAGGCCTTTACTCTGGCAATATTTTTAGTTTTAGCTAAAAACGCTAATTAAAACCTTACCTTTGAAATGGTCGTCTTTCTTGTAGCTTTCTTCGTCTTTGTAATAATTCACTACAAGTTTGGCATCTTCAACAAAATCATTTATATCGATATACAACACCTGGACTAAGACACACCATCGGAGATTCCAGAATTTAGAGAAGCTAGACTTGTCTCGACCTCCCTTCTTCACCGGCGATTTCACCAGATATCCTTTAGCAAGAGTCTGCTCTCTTCGATCCATGATACGATTTACATCATTCAAGCAAATCGCACAATGTTGAATGCTGGATTGGCACTTCCTTATATGTTCTGTCGACTTTTTGATTTGGTTCCTGACCGCTTTTGAGTCACTTGATACATTTGACTTCCTCCTTCCTTGTAACGCAAAGAACGATTTTTCGTCTCCACTGCCACTGAAAGAAGTTCTGCAAAACACTGGCAAAAGGGCACCGCGAAACAGGGGTTTTTTTGCCCCTTTTTGCAAAAAAGGCAAAAATTTGAAATGAACCACCAGTAAAACCTCGTTTTATCTGGTTTTATTCGCCCCCTTCCCCAAATTTGTTAAACCCCCCACATTTCTCAACGTTCCGCGGTACCTGGGGAATGTTGACTAGACTCCCAAAATAAACAAAAAGACTAGAAGAATCAGAGGAACTGTAGAAAATGTTCTACAGTGGAATAAAGAGGTCAGAATAATTTGGGGGGGGGCGGGAGATTTAAACTGGTAAACATTTGTTCTTTTCTTGATACACTCTTTTTCAAAAGAGCCAGATGACTTTCGTCTAGGCTATACGTTATTTTTTTTGGAGATACGAGGCTCGCGTGTTCGTAATGCTGTTCTTATTTTTGTATTAATTGTCTACAATTACTTCCTAACATTTTTTTTATATCTTTAGTAGCTCGATGGATTTGCTGATAAAATCTGCTCTATTTTGTTCGCGTTAGAGCAGATTTATCAACAACACATTTTTTCTTCTAGTTTCGTATCTGTTTCGTATCAAATCAGCTGAATTAACACAGGTCCTTTCTTGCACCTGGACCAAGAACATGAGCACTTATTTTGAACATGGAAAGATACAGCCTTTAACGTATTAGCGTGTTCTGTTGTTGACACAGTTGAACAAACGTGTGAAACACTTTAGTTTGAAGTCTACAGGTTTACACGTGTTTAAAGTCTGCAGAGGCAAAGGAATTTGGAGAAGCATTTGGTATGTGCCCCAATTATTTTTTCGAAAACATACAATAAGACCTCTTCAAACGTACCGTAAATCCTCGAATTGGCCCCCCCTCGAAAAAGCCCCCCCCCCCCCTTGAATAAGCCCCCACCCTAGAACTACAAATTGTCAATAAGCACCCCCCCCTACCCTGGGTACCAGACTCACTATATATGAAATAAAATAGAGAGTCTGGTCTAGTCCGCCCCATTCTCGTTCTGGTGTGCTGATATTAACCAATCAGGAGCGAGTGTACAGATTTCTGTACGTTCAAAGGTCACAGCGAAACAATAAACTTAGAGTGTCGGGGGACACTCTAAATTATTTTTTTTAAATTATTTTATTTTTAAATTATGAAAAATTATTTTATTTGCGTCCCTGTGCTCATGTGGGGGTCAGTAGATTTTGTCTCTTTGCTTCATTTCTCATGGAAGGACCAATTTTTTCTCGACGATACAAAGATAGGAAATATTCTTTTCCCTATTACAAAGTAATGAAATCCATTAAGACTGGAATTAATCAAACGCACTAAAAGCATGCCTTAAAAATAGCAGAATTTTTGAACGATTTCAAGAAAATAACTGGAAGAAATATTTTGAAATGTATTTTAAGCTTATCTAAAGGGTGTGGTGGCAAAAATTATCAGCTCGCTACGCTCGCAAGGAAGCCTCTATTCAGAGTTATACCAAGGGCCTCCGACAACCTCTCGTCGACCCTTTCCAATGTTGGTTTTTTAGTCAAATAAAGCTATTAACTCGAACCTCCCCCCCCCACTTTGAATTTCTTGGCACCGCCCCTTGACTGCCAATATTTTCAGGAAAAAGACAATAGTGTTAATTATGGAGGGCGCCATTTTGATGCTGGCCCCCCTAGGCGAAAAGGGCCAGGCCGCCACTGCTATGCATCTAGTTAGAAAAAGAAACTTCATTATTGTCGGTTGCTTTTGTACAGATGGCTTTTATCAAATCTGCTGGTGCTCCTTATTTCTAGGCAAGTCGATTGTAAAGCCTTTTAAAAGGGGGCTTTACCTACGTGAGTTCGTTGTAGGCAGAAATGCTCAAAAATATGGCAAGGGCGGATAAAATCAAAATTTTTCTTTTTACGGCAATGATACGACCAACGGCCAACAACAAAATCGACAAATAACGACACGGCTTCAACAGGCACGACAAAACTAGCGACAGAGCTCCTAGCAGTACGGCCAAACTTTCGACAAGACTACTCCTAACTTATGAAACAACCCTTTATATACCCTAAGCAGAACCTTGAAATAATAATTACGTAATACAAAAAACATATTTACAGACGCTGATGCCATCACAGCGCAATGGTGCAATTGTCACGTGATACTGTCCGTAAGGGAACCCTGTGTCGTTACACGACTGTCAAACGAAGAGACTCTCTGCAGTGCAGTCACAGAGGTACTTGGTTCCTACTGTCAGAAAGAGACAAATTGAATTTCTGATCCATGCGATAAGAAAGAACGGCTCAGATATTCTTTTACTTAAAAAAGAAGACTGAAGGAAGATAAGATAAATAGAGAATGCAGTTATTGGGATTATGTCGTAAAAGTTAGTTTAATTATTTGGAAAAATCAGAAAAGCTGAAAATAACAAAGAATGTAGATTTTTTCCGATCATGTATTCATTACATCTATCTTGACATCTTTCTATTAAATTTTACTTAATATATGTATTGTTAAGGATTTGGACTTTTATTAGCTGTAAAAAACCTACTTTTTAGCAACCTACCGTCAACAAATTGATAAAAGTAATAAATAATAATCATAATAACAATAATTGGAGAGAGGGGAGGGAGGCGAGGGGAAGGGCTTGCGAGATAGGAGTTTCAATAGGGGAGTTATATATTGTTCTCTTTTCAGCCGTATGTTCATTTCCTTTAGTAATTCTAAACTAAATGCCGAGATGGCCTTAGGGTTGCAAAAAACCTTCTGCGCCGTGGGATATCGTTTTAGTAGCATCGAATAGTTGAAAATTAATTTTGTAAGGTAGCTTAGCTTGAAAAATTTTATTGATATTTTTGAGTGGAATACTCTGGGTGCAAAAGTCCCCATAATTTAGTCTCAGAAATAAAGTTCAAACAAGTCACAGAAACAATTGTTTTAGCGTGAATTAGAAAGAGACACTGACTTTTCTTTATCTCCTCCGCATCTACTCATTGTTTCCAACGCATCGGTCTACAATACTTTCCCCCGGTTTTTTGAGGCTCTTGTACCCAAGGTATAAGTGGATATGAAAAAATGGTGGAGTGGCTGTGCTCAACGAAAAACCAATGACGTCGAGAAGCAAATTACTCAGTAGAAATTGAGTATACTTTTAATGGAAATCCGATTGTTTTATCTGAAAATCTTTCGAAGTCCTATTGTTTCAATCTTGTACACTTTCTTCCCCTCGAATAACGCTACAGTATGGTTTGATGAAGGATAAGTACATAAACATGATTTAATACAGAAATAAATTCGTTTACAGGCGTTTTGTTGTTTCACGTCATTGCTTATTTATAGCATGCCGGCGCAAAACAAGAAAATCATATGTTAATCTGCATCTTTCTGATTACTTTGGCGGTAGACGTTTAGCAATACAGGTATTTGCTAAGCTTTAAACAAATACTGCAGCTAATCAAAGTGCAGAAGCAGTCAAGTCTAGAAAATGTCGTCTTCATTTTAGACCCATCGTTTTCCAATCGTATCTATATTTTCGAACCAGTACAAAAAACCAAAACATTAAAGTTTCTCAACAAGTCACTTAATAAGTTTTATATCGTCATTTCAAACACGCAGTTTTCTTTGATCTGACTTTGTAGCATCAAGTTTTCATGAAGGTTGGTATTTCCAGGAACAATCGATACATTTTGGTCTTCAGAATTGGTGTTTGGTGTGTCCCTCGCATCTAAAAGCTGCAATGCTTCGTTCACTTCATCCAAGAAAGAATCATCCATTTTAACATAACCAACGTCATCGTAATCGTCTTCATGATAAGGCAGACTCAGAGCTTTTTGCATCCAATCTTCATCGATTTCTGTATACTCATGTCCACTGGAAAGTACTTTCTCGGGTAAGGGTTCAGTATCCAATGAGCTAGAATCGGTTGATGATCCGCTTTTCATTGACGTTTTGTCTGCCAAATCAAAGCTGTTATGGCGCGAATTGCTACCAGGTGACTGAATTTCTCTGTCTTTGCTCATGTGAAGGCTTTCCCGCTTCTTCTGACTCCATTTTCTTGGAATCGAAGGTCTTCTCTTTTTTTGATTTTTCGTACATGTTTCGCATAACATAAATAAATCGCTGTAAACCTTCTGCATTTCAAGTTGCTCCTCCTCCCCAGCACCTGACTTCAAACCACAATCTGGTCGCAGCTCCGGTTGATCAATTACAATCTTCTCGAGAAGAGTCGACAACGAACCTGGGAAAAATTTTTTACCAATATATAGTGAAACCAAAAAAATTAAATGATAGGACTTTTAGGATGCAATTCCTTAACAAAAATAACGAGACATCTCCATTACTTTGGCTGAGGATAATGATCTCAAAGAAAATTTCCCTCCCAAATTGTTTAGAGATTAGAGGAAAAACCTTGTTGCTACTTAATTAATTTGCGCTTGTTGCTACTCAAATAAAGCACAGCATTTTGAATTGTAAGGATTATTCAATATCAAATAGGATTTAGGCAGTGCCAATTCAGGATGGCACGAAATAGCGGCAACATAGCATGTGTAACGAAGCATGCAAGAACGAAAGCAAATATAAACAATAATTCAGTTTCACTTCTTCTTCGATATTCTCCAACTTAACTTTACAACATCTTCTGCTACCTATTCAACCTATATCTCCGCTTCAATTTCCGTCTCTTCTCTCTCGCTCACTAATCACAACAACAATGACTCTCGTTCCAGTCTCTTATTACTCACATCCTCACACATGATGAACTTATTTTCGTTTATCACTCGAGTATAAACGCCGAATAATGACAGAAAGCATGGACCGCGCACCAGTCTAAGTGTGGGAAGGCTGAAAAGGGCGTGACCGAAATTGTTTGAGGCCACGCCGTTCAGAACCCTTTTAGAAAATATTGGCTTAATTCTACTGGGGTTTTATAAACAATCTGGTTCAGAGAATATATCAATAGCTTTAAAAGAAGATAAAATTAGCTTGGGGATAATAAACCATCAAGAAAAACAAGAAGAACTGCTACTACTTAGGAGTAGGGGTTTACTATCCAATGTTGCGTTGGAGCATAGTTAGAGGAAACTTTTTCTAGAGTAAAAATTTTTCTGATATGTTATTGCAAAAAGTGGAGGGGCTATAGCCCATGCTAGTTTAAATTAGTTTAAATTTAATAATGATATACCAAATTTCTAATGACCTAGTTGAGGTCTTTGCTGAGGGGAAAGGGACAATGTAGGGTGCAATGAATAAGGCTCAAATTTATTGTTGAACCCTTTTTAAATATTACTTACCAATACGTGAATTCTGCCTCCAAAACTTTTGAGTATTTGGACATTTTCCCTCGCCATTTGAAGCATCATCCCCAGAGGCAGCCTCGAGATCAAACGAATGCAGTGAAAAGTTTCCAGAATCTCCTCCGCTACTTTGCAACCTGGACCCTTGAAAATCAAAGACATTCCGAATCGCGCGAAGCACATGGACTTGACATGATAACAAATGATTTATGAAAGGTAAAACAGGAGAAATTCAACTGATGACGAAAAATAATTCTTTAGAGAACAGAAGTGCTATCTTTTTTAAGGATATTTCTCCAAGCAACAAAAAATACCTAAACTGGTGTGAAATTGAATAAACAAAGATGTTACTCGAGGTTTTCCCTTTAAAATGGGATTTAAACTAGCTACTTACGGCGGGCTGAGTCGTCTGTTTCATTCTTGTTTTCCGATCTAAAAAGAAATATAATTCAACATTTGAATATTACAGTTAATGCGTGTCACTGAAAGGGAGATATACAGGAAGTGTATCGGTGATGCTAATGCTTGAATTATTAAATACGACATTTTCCTGGAAGGCACAAAAGTCATTCGTATTTTATGAGGACAAGGCTTGTTTAGTTTCTCTCTTTTTCCCAAACTGTTCTTAATATTCCTAACTTACATTACGCAAAATAAATTCTTTAAAAACACGGCTCGAATGTCTACATGCAACATGAATACAATAATTTAATAAACTAGCATAATTTATCATAATTTTGAATGTAGACATGCATAATTTTTCAAAAGAGGACTAATTTTGTAGGCCTCTGAAAAGTCAATAGGGTCTTTGCTTGGGAGACGAACAAGGGAAGATCAATTAATGTGTGAAGTAACCCTCCGTCCTGGAGTCTTGGAACCCCCAAATGCGTGCCTATTTTCCAGTCGACAGAGGGGTATATCTGTTACTGGAAGACCGTGAAAGAGCCTAGTGTTATTGGTTAAGAGGAAATATGTAGAATAGAGCAAGGAATTTGGCTAAGTGTGAAGGGGTAGAATTATGTAGAGTTTACTGGACTCTGGGAAGTATAGGTGGAAATTTTCCCTGATATTCATGGGCTTTGACACAGATTGGGGAGTGGGGGCGGGGGGCCAAGGAAAAATTCAACACCCAAAATGAAACTTTTTGTGAAAAGGTCTATTGCTTTGTAAAATAGAGAGGGGCCACGGCCTCCCCGGCCCCCCTTCGTCGGAGGCCCTGTTATTGGGGTCTTTGAGACAAACCTTCTCTGGAAATTGCGGAATTGTTCGAGTACACTAGATTCTATTGATGCTTTTGAAAACTATCTGTATCCTTTGCTCAAGGTTTGCGATAAAATTTTCTCAAAACAAAACGCTTTAAAAGAAGCTTGTTATCCTACCTTCCAACTGCTTTACAACTGGATGAATCCAACTACAGGGAAAAAGAAAACATATTCTTAACTAAATCATTCCCACTGTTTTGATGTTGTCAAAGTTGCATAAGAAAGTCGGGTTAAATTGATTCTGTATATTTGGCTTTGAAGTGAGAAGAATTAATGTCACCGCAAATCACTCAAGAATGTATTGAAAATGAAAATGCAATAAAATTAGATAATGGTTGTCTTTGTGTTTAGTTAAAGAATATATTTTTCTTGGTTGTTTTTAAGGCCTAAACGAATTTAAAACAGATTAATACCACTAAAGCATTCTACACATAACATTAGACAGAAAACTTCCTCATATCATTTGTTATCAATTATGATTTCGAAATTCAAAATAACTTCAAACAAACGGTGCCAGGCCAACTCAAGAACCACTTTCCCACATCATTTCTTCCGTGTTGCTGACATCTTTCTTTTTTCAACTTTACATTCTCAGAAAACTCTTACAGCATCAAAAAAATACAAAACTTCGATTTTGTCAAGTTTTAAACAGAATTCAGCTTAGCCTTAGCACGTTCCTGTCAGAAGCTGAAAGGCTCTCATAAAAATAAGAAGGGAACAAGAAAAAGCTTCTGTTTTCAAAGCATGATAGACGTACAATGCCTGCCAAAAGTACTTGGAACACCCACCAATTTACGCTGCATTTGATATCTTTCATTCCTTTCATGAAAAAAATTTGCTACTTCCGCCCCCTTCCCCCTCAAACAATGTTGATGATTTAGAGAAATATCATAAATGAAGCGCAAAAGAAAGTGCTTCCTAAAATCCTAATCCGTTTCATGGTAAACCAACATTGTTCCGTGGGGGAGAGGGGGATGATTGGTTTTGACCTTGGAAATTGATGTCAGTGTTCCAAGACTTTTGGCAGGCATTGTAGATGCGACCATTTAGATTCCACCAAGTATATTTACAAAAATAAAACATTGACAACAATAGCAACAACAACTGAGAAAAAACAAGAACAACAACAATAACAACAACAACAGCAACAATACAGCAACAACAACAACAATACAGCAACAACAACAAAAATACAGCAACAACAACAACAATATAGCAACAACAACAAAAATACAGCAACAACAACAACAATAACAAAAACAATAGTGTTCCTTTAATCCCCTCTTGGCTACCTGGTCATAACTATAAAAAACCTAAATTAAGTTAGCTTGTTTCGAAACAAAGGACTGAAGGTTTCGTCTCCCGAACAAGAACATGATGATAATACCTTTTCTTGGCTAAAGTACAGTTTGTAGTAGTAAAGATTGCGTATCCACTGTGACTTCAAGCTGCACGATGGTGCGGAGAACTTGACGAATTTCCCATCATTGCATTCAATGCTAAATAGATGGTCAAATCCAGATTGCGACTCATAGCAACTCTGTATTTTCAAACAGTTCTTAATGTCCAATGATCCTATCGAAGAATAATAATAAAATATATATAAATTATAACAAATAATTTGTTTACAGTTGGCGTACTAGATGACAGTCTAATAGCTATAAAGAAGCCAATTAAGGCCAACTATCTATGAAGAATTAGTATAAATGAATATATTGTACAATGTTAAAAAAATGTTTAAGGTATAATATTCTAAATAAAACCTAACTCAGCAATAAATATTTTACATAACCTACAGTCACATTCTACAGGGCGTACTCTTAATTCTTTTTTAAATGTTACTAATTATATTGGGACTCTCTTGTACTGTGAGGTAGTGTTTTCCACAGCTTTTGACCTAAGATAAAGATTTACATATATTTAAAGGGGAAAGGGAGATTAGTGAGAGGCTCGGGTACCCAGCGTAGGCCTAGACAGATTATGTGTGATATTTTATATAGGAGAATAAAATAAAGCAAGAATGGAATTCATATTGCAAATAGAGTACGATTGCCATGTACCCCATTAGTCAATAACTATATCCTTGAACTTCTCTTTAACCATGTTCCATTCTAATTCCTTTGTACATTTTATTTGTTTGTTTGTAATCTTATTTTAAATCGAATATATATAATTTCAAGCTACAATACCGTAACTTGTCTAATTCGATTATTTACAAAATTTACACATTAAATTGATAATTTTAATAGCTTTTGAAAACAAATTTACAATAAAATCATTAAGTTTTGCATACGTTGCATGTACAGATTGCCCCGTCCCAGTTTTTAATTAATCTTTTGAATTGGATAAGATTTTCTGCAGATTTTATTTCCTGTGGTAAGCCATTCCAAACATACAGGCCTGTCGCTAATGGGGGCGTGTGGGGTGTGACATCCCCTTGAAAAAAAATTGCAAACTGCACCTAGGGGTGCTTAGTCGGCAAATTCCACCCAATAAATCGGTGAATGGGATTGGAACCCATCTTGAGCACAATAGCTAGCGATGGACCTGTGTACATATCCTGTTTTTCTTACAGTACATTTGGAATTGTGCAAGCATGAAGATAAAAACTTTGAATTTGTTCGACCAGATTTTTTTTTTAGCTATACATTTAGTTCATTAGTTTGAAAATACCGTTTTCAGAAAACCCTCAACTTTACCGGGATGAAAATTTTCCGTCTTTTCCTTCCTTAAAAATTTCTTTCTACCTTTCGAACAAAAGTTGCATAGAAATAGAATATAAGTAAAGACATCGATGACTTGGTTTAGTAAGATGGCGATTCCTTTCACTTGAAATTCTCTTGTCAAGTTATGCATTGGGTGCGTTGGCCTTCCTCAAAACCACGTCATCGTTGTATAACCTTCCTCCGGCTCACAGCCGTAGAACCGTAATGATATTTGGACTCTTGAAAATTAGTTAAATGTCGAAATTTTTATAGAAAGGCTTGAAGCAGTCAGCATTCACATGGGGCACGATAAAGTCGTTATACTGAAATGATTATATTTAGAATATTTATGCTGAAAATTAAAGTAGAAAATTAAAGTAGAAAAGGTTAAGTTATCTTAACAAATGCATCGCCTGGAAAACAATCATTAGCCATGGTACAAGTGAAGAAAAAAAGTGTAACATGTCTCGTTTTGAAATTTTAACGACCAACAGGAAGAAAAATGTGTTCATAAGGCCAGATAAGAAGTCAAAATGTTGATATTCGCGACGAAAAGTTATCATGACACGACACATGATATATGCATGTTTCAATACCGAGGTTGTGATAACTGAGAGGTATTTTTGCAAAAGTTGGATCTCTTCTTCTTGGAAGTTAGAAAATCGGGTTAGGTTAAACGTTGGTTAAACGACTGCAACAAGGGGGTGGGGGTTAAAATAATTGGTAATTGAAGTGCTACTCACATTTAAATATATTTTTGTTTCAGTCCAAATTTTCGATTTTCGGTTTCCTTTCCGTATGACAAGTTTGTGTAATATGGAAAAGTTTGAACATGTGTTATAACAAAAACATTATTCACTATTTATTGTATGGGAACAATTGGAAAAACTGCTGCACAACTAAGATGTGATAGGGGAAATCAGGAATTCTGGCTAACTGGCAGGAGATTTGCAGGTGGTTTCAGATTATTCCAGATGATTCCAGGTGATTTCAGATGATTTCAGGTGATTTCAGATGATTTCAGGTGATTTCAGATTATTCCAGGTGATTTCAGGTGATTTTAACTTTTATAACATACGGCATCCTTTTCCAGTTCAACCCTCCTTAGAAATATCAGGACGAGATTTGCCCAAAACATAAAGACAACAAAAGAAACAATGAATTTTACTCTGATGAAGCCCTGTATGCCGGGGCGAAATATTAGTATATTCTTTAAATTTAATTTATTTTGAAAATTTTATTTCGTGACATTGGATTCTCGTATTGCTTTGTTCCTGTATATCTTTCATTTTAAAATCTCATTGCAAGATACATAGAATCCGGCGGACAGCCTATCCTGCGGTTCTTCCTTCTCACACAAAAGAAACAAGACAGGTTGAGATTCAACAAGACTCAAGAAATATAATTCCAGCAAAAATTGAAAAATGAAAGAATAGCAACATAAAACAGAAAGCCAAATAGCGTTAATTACTTTATAAAGCACATGTTATTTCCAATGTGAAGACCTCTAATGCAATGACGAGCTAGCCAATCGGCCTACTTGAAGAAACAAAGTTCACCTACTCGACAAAGGGAATCCTGCGATTTGAACACTAATCCTGCGAATTGAATAAGTTGAAAATCGACAAAGGGCATCTCTTTTCATAATAACTGTACCAGCTCCAAATCTGGTAACTTCATTGATTTGCTAGACCACATTAGTTGCTGTAGGCCGCTTTTTGTTCATAAATGGCTTAGTGCAAGGTTTGGAGCAGTACAACCCTATGCAAATGAAGGAAGCTAAGAAAGTGGGTTCATTAAAAACAAAAGAAACTTTCAGTCTAAAGGCAAAGTTTTCTCAGAACAATTTTGGATTGAAGAAGTAGGTTTTGATGCTTGAAGAGAATCACTGCAAGTTGTTCTTTGAACACTAATCCTGCGAGCCACAAGTTGGATTTGCAAGCCTCTCAATTGAAATTCAAGGTTCTCTTTTCGGTAGACGGAACGAGATCTCAAATGAAAATTGCTTTTTAATTTAGAATAAATAATATTGTAAATTGTTTACCTTCACGGCCTATTGTAAATTGTTTACCTTCACGGCCTCTTTGAAATGCAGCTTATGCTGAAAGTTACTGTTCCAAGAAGATATAAACTTGGATAAACAATGAAATATGCCAAATTTATGCTGTCTAAAAAAATTAATAAGTTCGTCTTGACAGAACGGGAAATCAAAACACAATAAAATATCTCCGGCTGGCAAATTTGCATGGATTTTCTTTGGGGGAGTTAATTTTCTATTTGCCAGGAAAGTGGCTGAGCAATCCTTTTATTGCCGCAGGTCCTAAATTTGTTAACGATTAAAGGCCAACGGAGCACATGTCATGGTCATGATTTCTGCAATGAAATTTTTTTTAAGGGTGGTGTCATCTGTACGTTACACCGTAGTGACGGCTCTGCTCGCCGAACTAAATTTTACGTATCTGGTTTTTCCTGTTAAACTCGAATACTTTTTCGTTAACACAAACGTGGCAGTTTACAGACAACAGGATTTTTGAAGACAAACTTGGCATGAACAAACAAACCTTTATGCGGCTGGTTCGTTTTGAAACTGTCCTCATCTTTGTAGTAGTAAAGAAAAACCTGACACTGCCCATCGTTGATTCTTGTAACGAGTGTCAAGACACACCACCGGAGTTGCCAGCATTTCGGAAAAATCGCTTTAGCTTTACATTTTGCTGGAGATTTCGCAAGGAGACCAGAGCACAGCACTTGCATTCGTCTGTCGTCCATGATCCTTTTCTTTGTGGACTGATTAGTGAAATTTAAAACCACTTCCTTGTTGAAAACAAAGAGTGGCAAGCAGGTATTTCAATCCTTCTAGAAGGGAAGTTCCATTTTGCACACATGACGTATTTTAGTTTCATCTGTTGTTTGGGCACGTAAATATGTCTTGAGGGGTAGGCCCAAGGTGTTCAAACTGAACTAAGGATTGCAACATATTACGTCATACCTAAAATGAACTCTTTTTTGTCATATGGTGTAGTTGTTTGCGAAGATGTACCAGACTCACTTTATATAAAATAAAATAGAGAGTCTGGTCTAGTGCGCCCCATTCTCGTTCTTGTGAACTAACTAAAAAGAACTGTAGTCAATTTAACAGACTAGGCTTGTGATACAAGACTGTCGGATAGATAACAAAGTTTCTCAGAAGTCAGAGGAGTTTTGGGAAATCTTAAAGCAGAGCCGCCGGACGCAAAATTGAGCAGGGGGGTTAGGGGGCAAAACGAGTAAAAAGGGCACGAATATTTCTCCGAAACATTAATGAGTGCCAAAAATGGTACAGACTTCATGATAATTTAGACATTTATAAAAATAATTACACACTTTGGACACAGTGAGAACTATCTTCGCTGACATGGCTATTTACTCTATTTAGGAGCCACGCACTCTTGATCATAATTAACTGTATAGCTGCACATCTCATGGCCTTCAAAGTTACGTGTAAATATTTCTTCCATGTATGATTTATACCTCTATTACAATACGCGATACTTATTTCCGCATACCTATTCGAATAATGATCCAAATTTTTTTACTTTTATTCTTAAACAATTTAGTCCCCCCTTGGAATTTGTGCCTTCCCATCACCGCATAAATTTGTTCGCCTCCATCAATGGCGGCGCCAGCCACTAAGCTCTGGGGGGACAAACCAAAAAAATTTAAGTCAACCCCTTTTAATCACCAGAAAACGCTCTTTTACCAACAGGGAACGCCAATTTTATCCGAAGGGAACGCCTATGACTAACTTTTGTTTGAAAATTGGCGGTTTGAAAATCATAGGATTACATCACAAAAAGTACGGTGTCAAAAAATTACCCCTCCCCCAACATTTTCTCATCGAATTTAGACGAAATACAAAATCAATTCTGCTGAGAACTGGGGGGGGGGAGGCGAACAAAGTCCCCCCCTGTGGCGCCGCTACTGGGCCCTCCATAGACTATTTTTTAAAAGCTACAAAATTTTATGTTTCAGTCATCTTCACGCAATCGGCCGAAGGTGCGGACACATTCTTCACTGCCATAGGAAATTTGATTCTCATCAGTCTTATGAACGAAACAAGTTTTTAACTCTCCTTAGACTTGATCCTGGTGGGCTCAGTTAGTTGGTCAAACGTATTACATGCGAGTTCCGAAAAACTCTGAGAAATAGCGCTGCTCAGAGTTTGGTATTTTATTTAACTTCTAAGCGCAGAATGTCTGGCAGTGAAAAAATATTCGTAATATATTTTTCGAAAAGGGACACTTGTTTATACTTGTTGCAAACAGGGGGGGGGCTGCGCCCCCGTTTCTCCGGCGGCCCTGGGAAGCAAATGTATTTTATATAGTTCTGTAAAGTCGACATTATTAATACAGTGATAATAGACTTTTCTGCCATCAAGATTCCTATCAAATCAGGTGTAAAACGCCTTGGCAGC
The DNA here is from genome assembly GCF_013076305.1 of Rhopilema esculentum. Next base: position 10,976,804 of record NW_027019384.1, read on the forward strand.
AAAAAACATGTGCGAAGCACGAAATTAAAGTTAGCACAATGCAGTTATTAAATGTTAATCATTGTTAAATTTCGTATACAACTTAAAATAAGTCTTTTGTAATTTTCCTCATAGATTGTGTATACTTTCAAAGTCTACTTTCTCACTGTGAAGGCAGCGCGCTTGGACACCGCAGCGGTTAGAATCTTCACGTTGGAAGTTCATCACAGCAAAAATGGCCAATACGACAAGCGAAGCCCAGTATGCCGGGCGAAATATTGGCCATAACTGATTTACTTGTGTTTGTTGTTGTTTGATCTCGGCGCCTTGCGGTGTTTCTTATTTACAGCATTTCACTACCAGGCCTAATTTCTTTGCAATGAGAGGAACAGCCTGAAATATCAAAGCCAGTTGGCAATATGGCGAAGGTGTCTCTTCTCTCTACAAACAAGGCTTTCAATGCTGTTCTGTGGTAAGTTCCACAACATGCGGAAAATATTCTTTGAGTATAGTTTTAACAGCATCTTCAAACTCAATCGTTACCGTCCCTAGCATTTACTTATGTTGTGTTCTGTTCAATGGAATTAGGCAGAAGGGGAACTCCTGCCTATCAGGTGAAGCCTGATAAAAGTAGCGCATGCGTTAACTTATACGAGGCTTAGCATGTATCTGTCGGGGAAATTTAAAAAGGAATGAAAGTAGACAACTTTATTTGAAACGAAATGCCCCATGATAGTGAACAAATTCAATTATTACTTCACATAAAAATATAAAACTTCGTAGAGGAATTTAGTCCCATAGAAGCTTTCGCCGTGCTTTTTAAAGCCTTGCCCCTAGTTTTCCACCTTTGTTGCAGCCTTATCATTTACATGTTTTTTCTATAAGTCATTATAAGGATGAAGTATACGGCTCTCCAAATAGTTTAGAAAGTTCAGTACTGCCCGTAGCGCCGCTAGGGGGTCCTTGAAAGGGTCCCGTGCTCAAAATCGAGGGATGTTTTTCTTTTTAACGATTATGAATCAAGGTATATTTTTTCAACGATTATGCACCACCCATGTGAAGTTTTCTCCTATAAGGGCCCCTAAAGGCCTGAAATCAAATATTAAAGTATTTAAAATCATTTGTGTATTATTTATGTTTAAAACCTACTTTCGACGATCTTGGACTTGCGGGTCCGTCAAAACCACAAGAAATGATGGCTTACTGAATGATTTGGCTGTGCTGAGTATTGTAAGCCAGGGCCCAGGCCACTGGGGGACAATGCTAGCGAAAGTGGGGGGGGGTCAAGGCTTTGTCACCTTCATTGTAGCTTTAAAATCATTTTCTTCGGAAAAAATTGGGGAGGCAATGGCTACCCCGGCCACCCTGGTGGCGTGGGCCCTGAAAGTATGTTTTTAAAAAGATTGACTTTAGTTATGCTGTCGATGCTTTTACCCTAAAAACTCTTAAAGTAGTACTGTAAAGGTTTTGAAAATAATGGGTAGCAGTTTGAATTGAGTATATCGGAGAGAGAAGGGCTTAGCCTGTGCTCCATACCCCTAACTTTCAATATAGGGGTCTGAGGCGCAGGCTAGAAGGGCCCAGAATCATAGCTAATTGTTTTGAGTTAATTTGTAATGGCGCATTCATACCAATTTTGTATAAATAGAGCCCCAGGCCAAAGGTTCGGGAGGAAGATTTAGAAAAGATGCAAAAGATGAACATTTTAACCATGATACAAAGAAAAGTATAAAGCTCATTTTAGCCCTCAACTACAGAACAAGGGCGTTTCTAGGAACGAAAGCAGGGCGTGACCCAAAACATTGTTTGCGTCTTCGCTGCAAATTGGGGACCTGTCAAGGCTTATGCCCCGGGGCCCGTCCCGCCTAGCGGCGGCCCTAAGAGGAATTACCTTGCAAGCGTGACTATCATATACAAAAAGGAAATTCCTAAGGGTCGAAGGAGTGTCTGTATAGAAATAGATGATGTGAAAATTCTTTATTTATAAATTTGAATAATTGATATATACCCATTGCAATCTGTTTGTTGTTTCTTTGATAGTTGATGCTAAAATTGTCATTGATACTATGTGATGGGTGTATTTCTGAGAAAAATTGTATATTTTTAGCATCATACGCCAATCAAACGATAGAAAATCATGAAATCAAGGAGTTCTGCCATTCTCAAAATCCAAAAGTTTCTTTATCTTTTTCTACCAGTACTGAAACTTCTTTGTTATTTCGAAACTTTAGCAATTTTTACAGTGCAAAGAGATTTTTGAATAAAAAACCCGCATAAACAACAATTTATATGACAATTTATGCTAATTTATTTAAACATTACATATTCAACTGATGGTATGCAAGCCCCTCAAAGGCACTCGTATATCTTATTCCGAATTGCTTCAGGCCTGGAAGCTAAATGTATAAGAATAGAATTTTTAAAGTCGTAAGCAAATATTTAGAAATAGTTGATGGTATTCAACAAAAGCTAGACTTGCTTCAAATCTATTTCGTCCTTAAGAGAGGAGTATTTGTTTCCTTCCTGTGGATAAAGGAGACGAACGGAGAGGGAAAAGGCAAAAGAAAAGTCTATTCTCCTTGGAGCAAATCTGCCAATTTCTTGACCAGCATTTCAGTATCTAGTTTAAAACTAAAATTTTACAAAGGTTGGCATGGTAATATAAAAGTGTTTCTGGTCCTATATTTAATCCTAATCAATATTCCCAATAAAAACGACCTATTTGATGCGTTTATTGCTCATTTGTGAAACTGTAGTTCCAAGTTTGTGAATAGCATCAGTAATTTTTTTCGAGCCTTAATGCTTCGAGTCCCTTTTTTCTGAACCTTAATTTTTGAATCATGGTTTAATCATTCTTAAGGAACACAATGTGTTAATTTTGTTCGAATCCTTGTTTCTTTATCATGAAAACATTTTGGCAATGAAACATACTAGCAAAACACAAGCCGCAGGGCCCACGCCATCGGGGGGCCGGAGGGAGCCCCCCATACCTTTGCAAGGCAAGTAGTTTTAAAGCTGCAGTAAAAGGGGAAAAAGCCTTCGCCCCCTACTTTTGCTAGCCTTGACCCTCCCCACTTTCAAATTCGTGGCGTAGGCCATGAGCCTGAAATGTGTACGTAAATTTTTTGTCTGAAAGTCAGATAAATCGAAAATAATTCTTACTTGTAATCAAGCTTTGGTAACGATAATCACTGATAATCATCGCTATTGTTGATTGATACTGACGATGCTATTGATGCCGATTGATTATGTCGCTGACAAAGTTTATTGATGTTAGTTGTTTAAACGGTCAGACAGTAGAGTTGTCAAGTGATGACGTCACAAAAATTTATTTTTAGAATTTTTGAAATTTTTTCCCATAACCTGAAAGAGCATCATGAAATACCTCTAAATCTGCAAAATCATTTAAAGGTATCACGAATTGGCTGAGATATGTCCAGATGAGCACAAGCTCTGGCCCCATCAAACCTCTGTTCTCAGTTCATAACTTTATGAACGGAGCCAAAATAACAGTAATCCGTTTGCAAACTCCAGATCTTCTATTGGCCATAGTTCACCCTATTTCTGACAAATTTAACTGATTTTTCATAAACGGGTATATTTTTTGGTGTTCTTCTATGTTATGTGGTCAAAATTCGCAAATTTTAACAATAGTTTTTTTTACGTCAAACTTGAGAACCCTACACCGAATATGTTCGGATCAACCATATATCAACTTCCGTGTTTTCTTTCCATGACACAGTGTTATGTCCCAATAGTGTTATCTTTAAAAGAATTGTGATCATGTTGGGAAATGAAACGACAAAACTCCACTTTTAATATCTGTTATATTTATTCTCCCATAAAATGTTTATATACTTGAAATTCATTTATTATAAATTTAATATCTAAATCACGAAGAGACATTGTATTTAGAACATACAGATGCTAACAACACAAAGTTTTTGGACTATTCTTATTGTGGAAAATAAGACACAATTGGGTAGAAAACAGTTGCTTTTCGAGCCTACAAAATGGCATGACAACAATGGAAAAATCGAGCTGAGAGAAATAATTTAAAATATTGTAAAAAGTGAGGCTGAACTGTTCTTTGTTTTCGATTTTCAGCAGATAAAATGTTGGAGGGTAAACTTTCAAAATGTTCTAGCACTTATGTGTTACAAGATAACCGAGAGCTGATTTGATTGGTTTAGGTAATTCTCTAGTTCAGAATGAACAAGGCAGATTGATTGACAGATGCTATAGGCCAATAACGGGAATATTTATGAGGATCTGTTCACTTTCTGCCACAAAAACAAAACTTCATCAAAAAATGTAACTCTCGGGATATCAGCACTGATCAGTGGATATCAGGAGGCTACCATCTTTTCTCAGCCTCTGTCTATAAAACGTTTAGTAATTATGCCTTAAGTATAGACATATACTACATTGATTAATCCCCTTTTCTTACTACATTTCTTTCCATATTACTATACTAATTATTCAAATTGCCAATGAATTAAATTTTATTTGCACGAAGATATGTCAAATTTCTTATATACAGTTTCAACAATATATCGGTTTTATAACTACCTCGTGATGCGAGCTGCTGTACGAATCGGGTAACACAGGTAGTGGTTGAATTAATAATTTTTTTAAATTTCGCTTAATAATTATGGAACTAGAACTGGAACAAGAAAATCATTATTAATAAACATGAAAATTACCGTTTGAAGTTACATGATCCAGTTTGTTTTTGTAAAACTTACCACGTTTATTCCTTGCGACTGAATCGAATTAGCTTGGCGATTTCATTTTTTTATAATTTTTTTAATTTTATAATATTTATACAGGTTAAAGGTTCATACACATATGTTTTTCAACCTGACCTGTTTAAAAGATTAAAATAAGCGCTAATAACTATGTAATAATACTAATGACAAAAGAAATTTACCAACCAAACCTAATTTACAATATTTAATAATACTAAGGCTATAAAAAGTGAACGTAAAGATGAATTCAAAGTTGTCTCCGACTAAAGTTGTTCTTTGAAGGTTTTCAGGGAGGGGGCCAATTTGGTAGCCCTTTCTAGACTGTTCCACAGTTTTGGACCGCGATAAGAAAAAGCCTTTTGGCCATGTATCATTTTTAGCAGCGGTATCTTAAGATTTTTAGCAGCGGTATCTTAAGATTATCTTTGAAGACACTTATGTTTGTATTCTAATTTTATTTTTATAAGAACAGACTTTCAATTGATACGGTACATACAGACACGGCACATACAGACACGGTACATACACGGGGTTCAAGAGTATCAGAGCCGGAAAAAGTGGGCCAAGGGAGATAATAGCGTGTTCACGCGCATCAAGAACATAAGCACGCCGCGCATACACGCGGGTGGAGTCTTTCATCTAACTTGTGATCATGTGAACCTTGAGGTACCAAAGTCCTTGAGCAATATGACTTTCTGGCACTAAGAAGTTTGTCGTAGTACCGCCCGAGAGTCGAAGTCATTGTGGTTGTTGCACGCTCCTTGCATCAGTTTTAAAAAACCATTGCGTTTTCAGTAGTCAATAAAAAAACATATCAAAATTCTTGTGACTGCATTTCTGATGCTATTCCTTTGAATCCAACACATCGATTCGATCATCTACAAAATGGGACTTAATAAAAAAGCAACAGTTCGCAAAGCAACAAATTTTTTTCCAAAACATCATCGTTCTGCTTGAATAAGGGATATTATTACCTATAATTCTAAATTTTCTTTCTCTTGCGCCAGAATGACATTCATAGGTTTTAGCGCGCTTCTTAGTTCTGTGACTGGCCTGTGCCCGTTACTCCATTCTATAGAATCCCATTACCAGACAAAGTTTGCAAGAATTCCCCCGAGATTTGAAAAACGGCATTTCATAAAACAAGTGCTACATCATAAAGCAGTATCATACTGCTCCGAAAAACCAGAAAAATCTAATCTCTTATGATACCTGTCCGAGAGCACAGGAGACTGTGCTGCTTGCAAATAGGTCGATACAAAAGAATCACTAGAGATTGATTTATCCGAGCTGCAGTTCTCAAGTGTTTTGCCCAGAGCTGTGACCCTTTCGTTGCCTGCGTTTCCAGCTACTTCTTCAGGTTCTTCTGTCACGTTGCTCTCCACTATCGCATCTGTAACGTCTGGGTTTTCCCGCAGAATAGTGTGAACTTTCTCGAGAGATGGCGTGTATTGCCGCGTGTAAATGTTCATTTTTTGGTATATCTCAGTATCTGGGTATTCTTTTACGCCATCAAGAGAAGAAGAGTCCACTTCATCTTTGGAGATTGTTTGCAATCCTTGAGCTCCACTCTCTATTTGTGACGTCATTTGTGAAGTCAATCGCCGAACATCTTCAAGCCAATCGCTATCAATTTCTTGATATATTCGGTCACTATCATCCATAAGAAAACCTTGAGCAATTTCGTTAGTAAAAACAACACTCTCTTCTTCGTTTCTCAAGTTCGATTTTAACTTATCAGAAAAACGCCTTTTTATGCTTCCGCGATTAGGCTTATGCACGCAATTGCTTTGGCATTTCTCACAGAAAAAGTACTCATCGAACAAGCTTGGTTTCCTTGTGTCTTTCAAGCTTCCTCCGCGGGAGACAACCGGGCTGCGGTGTTGTCTTTGAAGCGATCGCGATTTCTGCCCGGCGAAGTCTGTTGTTATTTCTGGCGGTGCTCCCCCGTCTTCGGAACAATCTGAGAATATAGATACTTGGTCCTCCTTATGACTCGGTAGATAACTTTGACTTTTTCTCGGTCCTCGAGGAGGTAGTTCCGGGGGTTCGTCTTCTGTACATACTGAACTTGCAGTCGAGGTGGAGAATCCTGAATCATGCCGCTGGTTTTTGATTCCTTGAAAATCGGAATAATTATGCATTAACAACACCAAAAACTCGTTAGTAGAAGGGAAGTAAAAGTAATAAAGACATTTAGTTTTAAATCAACAATCCCCTTTGTTGCTATTGTTACCTAACAATGGTCCCCCAATAATTCTATCCCTTTTTACGGTACTGGAATTAGTTCATACCTAGAAGGATTACTATTTTAAAGATCACAAAGCATTCTTCAGACACTCCACTCCCTCAAACGAATTTTTTAGTTTAAGACCTGCAAAACAGTCCCCATTCTAAGTTGAAAAAAAGTTTTGTTTACCCTACAAGGCTCGTCTAGAAGACAACGAGAATTTAATAGAAGTCTCGATTGTTGATGATGTAGAAAATTTATCATTATTTGTCACAATGATAGTCCTTTTCACTTTTTTGCTACTTGTTTTGGCGAAATATTTTGTGAGGCCCCCTTTTTCCTTTCAAAGTATTAAAGACTCATTGCTAACAATGCGACGGTCCAAACAATGGCAGTAAACTTCTACGGATTAACCAAAATTGATTTCAGACTGTCTAGAAATGTATTATGGGATGCTTGCGAGGCGCAATGGCTCATTGTTAGCAATGAGTCTTTAAACAGCTCTGGTTGGGTGCGAAAACGGCTCAGTGGCTACAGTGGCTGACTACAGATCCAAGGAGCTGTGGTTCGAGTCCCTGAAATGTCAAAACTTTCATTTAGACCAAGGGGAGTTGCCAGCTCTCTGTAATTTCAGGCTTAGGAATCAAAAGGTGTGGTCACATTAAGTGGAAGGACCAGTACACTGCTTAATTAGTACAGCTTCTCAGTGACCTAAAACTCCCTTCGGAAGCTAGGCAGCAAGCATAAATATAAATACATCCCTGGTTTCATTATAAAGGACATCTCCAAACAGCGGACACCTCTTCACATCGGAGAGTGACTGGGCAGTAGACAAGTACATTGTCTTCTAGGGAAATAGCTTAAAATTTCGTATCGTGGAAGTCCTTTAAGGAATGTTTGATTATTCCACAGATCACCTAAAACCGTCGCTTTTTTTAATTAAGGCAGTTGAATGTATGGCGAATGAGTAACTTCTTATCAAAGAGGTAGAGTAAGGGCATTGGCCGGTTTCTACCAGACTGAATTTGTACAAAATGTAGGAAAAGATATTTCAATCGAGTCCAGAAATTCTCATATGATATGGATATAAGCGTTTGAGGTTTTCTATGTGAAAGAGAGATGAAGGGGGCTGGGGTAGCTTGCAGAGTCAATGTTTACAAAATGCAACAAACAATGCCATACGAGCCAAAAAAGCCTGTCTGTATAAGAGACTGTACCCCCTCCTACCCTCCAAATAACGTGCATCCTATACTTGCAGTGCAAAGGGTAAATATGTTGGGTGCTACCCACAAAAATAAGATCTACCTTTACCTAACGGATGACCAGTGTCAGCTGTAGAAAAGGTGCGAGGCTTCTGATACAAGCGACGCCCATCTGTCGCAAAGGAATGTTCAGTGTCTGAGGCTGACCTGCAAGGAAAGATCGAGATCTCTAAACAATCGAAACTGGGTTCATTGAAAGATAGCATTTCTTTTTACTGCTTGGGAAATTTAAGGCTATGCCCATATAGTAATAAATCATTACAAAATAAATAATGAAAAAAGATATAGATATAAAGAAAAAACCAAAGGACTAAATCTTTGCAGTACGAAGAAAATTGAAATTAGAATGATTGATAATGCGTACCTTATTAAAGATAAAACTAGATAAAGATTTCAGAACTTAGTCAATCTGGATAGCAAAAAATCAATCAATCAAAATGGAAAATGGAAAATGGAAAGCTCTTCTAGTCAATAAATGACGAGAAAGGTTTAGGTAAAAGATCCTAAATATCCAACAAAGGTAATATCCAACAAAGGTAATTGAACTTTTAACACGTCTGGGTTATAGTTCAATATAATTGTCAGGGAAGGATTCACCGGAGATGTAGGGGTGCGTAACCCCTGAAATATTCTTGCGTCATTCGTTAAATTTTTCTAAGATTCGGTAACAAGGTTTCCTGGTGTCGCGAAAATCATACTTTATTTGTCCAGGCACCACGAAGCGTTGAGAAACGTGAGGGGTCTAAAAAAGTGGGGGGGGGCTAAAACCGTATAAAAAGAGGCTTTTCTGGTAGTTTGATACTCAATATATGGCACTTTTTGCAAAAAGTGGGGTGCCTGTTGTCCTCTTTATCTTATAGTGAAAAACAGAACTGTTAAAATAGGTGAGTCCATAATTTTCTCGGCATTTGAAAGGTGCGAACCAAAGTCCAATAGTTATACCCCCGCAATCCTTGCTTTTAAAATTCGTCCTACATCTCATTTTCTATGTTAATTAGGTAAAAAAACTAGCGACCATTTTTGGTTGATGTTGAATATTTTATCAAGAACTCCACTTACATTTTTCTTGTCTGTGATATGACTTTGGACCTGACAACGCCCTAAAATGAAATGAATAGCAGTTATTGATAAAATGTCTAGTTTGTGTTTCACTCCACAACGAACCAATACAAATTATATGTGTAAAAATGTTGCGGTTACGTTGTCATCATTGTTGGCAGTTTGTCATTCTTCCGGGTTGACAGAGTTTAACGGCTAGAGTATTTCTGACCATTTCTACACTCTGTTTTAGGAAAACCAGTAAATTTGAGTTCAGGCTTGATTTTCTTGAAAATTTGTGGGTGAATTGTTCGTAAGTTGTTCTTATATTAATAGGGTGTAAGCAGTGTAATTGCTAGCTTTTTCGCTCTAGGGAGGTGTTCAGGCCTCTTTTCCCAACAAAGTGAGTGAGACAACCTTCATTTGCCGACAAGCTTGAATATTCAACAAAAAAGCACTCACACATGCCTAAAAATCCTAGTTTTTGAGATGAAATGCTGTTCAAAATTGCATTTTACAGTAGCTTAGTCTCAGCTTGTTCTTAATTTGCTCTTAACTTTTGATCAATTTTGAGGCTCCTGTTTTAATAAAATTGTTCTTATTAAAAAGAGTGTAATTCTCGAATTGAAGGACCCATACCTTTTAAGTCTTACTATTATGCATTTTTTGTTTGTACTTTTGGTGATTTTCGGCGGAAAGGAAAGCCTGACGTTCTTTCTCAGCTTGTGATGTGTCTTTTAATATGTTTATTCTAAACAATAAGAAATATTAGTTCCGCATATTCTGACGAAAGACTGAAATTTGAAACTGAAAGATGTTCGTCATTGTATTTTGAAAAAAAGTTCCAAGTTTTGAGTGATGGCTCCTTCAGTGAATCTTTTTAAACTGTACTGTTTTTTAGTATATGGATGTGTTGTTCACACTGAGTCGTTTATTGTTGTTATTTAAATTGAGTTTTCATTCTACATTTGTCTTGAAACAAAAATTACTGAATGACAAAGGAAACAGTTTTCTTATGGTCAGATTACCGTTTTATACCCAAACTTATGGTTTCATATGCAAATCATATGTCAGGACACTAAAGTAGCTTTGGGACATGTTTTGAGAATAGACTTCTCTGGTTTTGCCACCATAAAGGAATAAATGCGAATGCTTGGGTAAGAACATGCAGAGGAGTTAGCTCCATGTTGAAGGTAACAGGTCCAGTTGTTGAAGGTAGGTCGAAGTAGACATAGGCAAAGGGGCTGCGAAAGCGAGGGGGCTGAGGGGTTGAGGGGCTGAGAGGCTGAGGGGACTAAGCCCCCCCCCCTAAATAATTCTCAACATGTACTTAAAACCATACTAAAATCATCTTGCATCACAATATTTAATATGTTCAGCGGTCCTTGCATTGGCCGACGTGATAACAACGGATGTGAGAGAAATTCCCTTACAAAGCCCCGTCCAACGCACTAGCGTGTAAAACGGACGTTAAACCGAATATGATGAACCGAATATATTCCTTCTCTGGACGTATATAAAATAATGAAATGATAAAAAGAAATAAAGATCTACATTATGGAGGTCTTGCTAACATCAATAATTCAGTGATACATCGATAATACAGTTGTGCTCCCTTTAGAAAAATAATAAGTATCAACAAGCCTTTTTATCAGAAAGTATTTTATAAGAAAGTTATGCTCGGTTCTTTCAAAAAGTTACGAAAGTTAAGGGCTGGATCTTTAAAACTTAAGAAAGTTGAAAAATTCAGGTGTTCAAAGTTTCAAGGGGAACTGCCGTGCAAGCGCGAAAAACTTCGTTTTTTGACAATAGTTGATGCACTTCGGTAGCTGATGTTATGACGTTGAGGGTTTTTTGTGAAATATAGCATATTTATAGCATTTCATTCTATCCATCACTGCGCATGCTCAATAGCGTAAACAATACAATGCTACGTTAAGAAAGTATAAAGAAAGTCTGAAGGCCGGGCTGAAAAAAACTTTCTTATAAAAAGCGTGTTCCCCTTATAATGAAGAAAACATTGAAAGCCCCCGTCGACCACCCTTAAAAGAAACTTTTACCCAGAAATCAGTCTAAGGCCATTAGGAAAAACTTGGAGAGCAAAAAGGCGTGAAAATCTTGCACTGTTTGGGCCACTTTAACCCCGACATTAGTCTGTTCCATCACATCTCTTACCCTACCTAGCCTATACCTTAACTATTGCCTTCACTGTTTTGCCCTAAATCCAAAGATTACCAAATCTCATTCTTGGCAGGCGTAATTCAATTCCTGGAGTGCAGCATTAAAAAGCTACCCTTGTACCTAGCTTACCTTCACATTGACTGCCTACAAAACCCCATATATCCAACGCGAAGCGATGCATAAGGTTTAAATCAACAAAATAAATAATGTTTATACATCTGGATCTTCACCTTGATCACGGAAATTACAAATCCATGAACTTACCAATTCCGACGGTTCCTTTTTAGATGACATGTGGTTCGCACTAAACGAATTTCGACGACTAATGAACTTCTTCAAGGATTTCAAGGCTCCTGTTTTGTGAGTTTCAAAGTTAGGCAAGCTATTGCTGCGACTCATCTTAGAATGAAACACGGAAATTGTCCTGGCTAACAAGTCCTCCTCAAATTACGGTCCTGCACCGTCACGACAAACCAATAATATTGATAAAAGGACATGCATGTAAACCGCTACCGTATGTAGGAAGCTTTTGCAGCCAAATAACTCTCAGACTTGTTTCAAGGAGGAAACAGATATTAGAACGGTATGCATCAGTAACCGAACACAAAGACTTGAGGAAACGTCAATTCATACTCGGTTTGATGGCTTCACCCCGGTGAAGTTTTACAAAGCTAATTCACAAGCTTGGTTTCAAAATGTGTCACCCTACCTTTCAATCCCAACACTTCCTTTGTAGGCAAAAGTGACAGCGCAACAAGTACCAACACAGTTTTTGGAAAAACCTGACGATGATGATGATGACGATGATGACGATGGGAGGGGGAGTGGAAAAAAAGCGAGCTACTTTGCCAAGAAAACCGGGATTTGTAGGGAAGGGGTAGACTGTCCAAGCTTAGAGAGATAAAAACTAAGATTAGACTTTGAACTTTATTCCAGAGAGAATCAGCTTTGGTTGTTAAGATTATTTTAAGGGCCCTACAAGGGCAGAAATAGGTTTCGAAATGTTTGGAGGGGGCTTTGATTGTGGCCAATATATAGAACATGATTGTTTCTAAAATAACAAAATGGCAGTTTCGCATGACACATGAAGAAGCACTGCCATTAACTGATGTCTCTGTCTCTGGTAATTATATTCTCTGTTTTCTTAACACGAAAGAAAATTTGTTTACTTGTTATTTGGGAGAATCGAGCCTTGGCGTTCTTATACACTTTTTTATAAGAACAATTTTCTAAGAAAATAAATATGAATGTAAATACATTGTACCATACAAGGAATAAATGAGATATTATTGGATAACAAATAACTAGTAATTTTATAAGAACACGAGCCTCAAATTGGACAAAAGTTAAGAACAAATTGAGGCTGAGCTACTGTAAAATGCAATTTTGAACAAGATCTTTTCTCAAAAACGAAGATTTCTAGCCATGTGTGGGTGCTTCTTCGGTGAATATTCAAACTTGTCGGTGAATGAAGGTTTTCACACTCACTTTGTTGGCAAATTAGGCTTGAACACCTCCCTAGAGCGAAAAAGCTAGCAATCGCACTGCTTACACCCTCTTAATTTAAGAACAAATTAAGAAAAATCCAGCCTCAGATTTTTGAAAAAATTAAGAAAAGTCAGCCTGAACATAAATTTACTTGTTCTTATATAAAAAGAGTGTACAACGTGCTCTTACAAAAAGCGTGTAAGTTTAAATCAATTCGTGTTGCAGGAGTGTGTGGCGTTAATTTATTGATATCATATAAAGTTTTAAAGTGATGACGTCACAAAAATCTATTTTTAGACTTTTTTATTTGGATTTCATAACCTGAAAGAGCATTATGAAATATTTCTAAATAAGAAAAATTAGTCAATTGTGTAACGAATTGGCAGAGATATGGCCACATATGTATTGGCTCTTTCCCCATCAAACCTCTGTATTTTGGTCTCTGTTCATAGCTTGATGAACAGAGCCAAAATAACAGCGATTTGTTAGAAAACTTCAAATCTTTCATTGATAATATCTCAACTGATTTTAGACATATTTTGCCAATTGTGCATGCTTGCAAGTATTTCATGGTGATCTTTAATGTTATGTGGTTAAAATTCAAGAATTCTAAAAATTGGTTTTTGGTGACGTCCCACATTAGAACTCTATTGACTTACATCGGTGTTTGCATCGTATTTGTGCCGAAATAGTGTGCTTAGCCACACAAACTTCTTCTTGCAGGAGGATGGGGAAAATTTAATGCATTTTCCATCGACAGAGCGAATCTCGAATATATGATTAAACCCAGCTGTAGAGTTGTAGCAACTGCGAATGCTTGTGCAATGAGCTAAATCTACACGACCTGAAATGCCAAAAAAACATCAGTTTATTTCATCAATCTCGAATAGGCAAGTGTAATCGATAACTACCCTTGAGCGCCTTAGGCCCAACGTTTGCAGAAGAGAACTATTCACTCAAACTGAATTCTGATTCTGAGCTTCAGGGCCTCCGACGAAGGGGGGCAGGGGGTCATGTCCCCCACTTTTTTGCAAAACAATAGATGTTTTTTCAAAAGGTTCTGTTATGGTTGTTAAATTTTCTCTTGCCCCCCCCCCACTTTTCAACCTGCATCGGAGCTCATGAGCTTTGCTTTTATCAAAAATATGTTTATTTAAGTTCCAATTTGCTCCCGAGGCGTTTTAAAATTTTGTCTTGAATTGAAATCAACCAACAGGGCAGTCTCTAGCTATTGTGCTCAAGGGAGGGGGGGGGGTGTTTAGGCTCAACTTGCCGACAAAGTGGGTGAGCCACCCTTTATTTGCTACAAGACTGAAACTGTGCGTACCCCTGCAAGACAAATTACTCCTTATTTTTGCAACTTCATTTTGTTGCAAGAGTGAATCACAAAGGCCCCCTTTCCCCACGTCCCACTGTAGCGAGGGCCCAGAATTAATTTCTCAAAAGGATGTATTTTGAAACGGTCTAGAGAGGTCTTTGCCGATAACCCTCAATATCCTTTCCATATCTGGATAATATTGTACTCTGGTCGACTTTGTGAACCACTGCCTATCTTGAGTGATGTGAATTTGTGAAATCAAAAAAAGCTTTAAGCTCTTGACATTTTCGATTGTTGGAGCCCCATTTGAGGTGTAACATAATCCTGTACACTATCCCTGTAAGTCGCATCTCGGATAACTAGAACAGGTTTTCACTACCTTGGATTAATCGGACATTAGCTAAGTCGGACGGTTTCTCTTTACTTCCCTGGAGGGGCGACCTAACTGGATTCAATTGTAATTTTCTCCTGACGTTGCAAAGTCACAAAGCTGTCCGTGTTTCTGCGGAGAAAACATGCCCTTGCAGAACCTGCAAGGAAACTTTTTGCATTCAACCATAATTTCGTTTCAGGTTTGGCAAATAGCTTCCTTATAGTTTCTGTTTGCACACCGAAGTCTTCTATTTCATTGCTGTTAATTTTGAACTATATCGCAAAAAATCAATTTCAGTGACTTAAATGTTCTGGCCACCGCTTTTAAAGTTTTCCAGGCCCTTAAAAACTGTGTGGAACAAGCAGGTTTGAGACTTCCTTGCAGAGAAATCGTCATTGTAAACTGTCTACTTGTGTGCCTGAACAGGTACAAGGAACATAATTCTGGGGCATCAGGGGCAGAATTTGAGCCTCGCAGTAGTTGGGCAATTGTACTATTGGTTATCTGGTAGGGGTGGGGTGCAATGGCGGACATATGATCAAAAATTAGGGGCAAGCCTATTGTTTTGACAAGATGACGTAAATTTTCACTTTCTATGGTTTTCAAATAAAGAATCATTGTCTTCAAAATTATAGGAGGGCAACCGCTCCCCCCTTGCCTCCAAGGGTCTGTCAATGGTGGTGTGGTGCCCAAAAACAATACATTTTTAAAGGGAAACACATAGAGCTTTAATATTGACAGTAAGAAACATACGATCTCGTGGGGACTAATCAATCCACTTACTAGCCGGGGATGTGCCAGCTTTTTGTGTCTCATTTTTGGCTGAAAACTCTGCATTGATTATATTATTTGTCCCTTTTTCTGGCACTGATATGATACACCGATTGTGGACATTATGTGAAAGGGTCATAAATTGGCAGGCCTATCAAGTTATTTTCGCCTAGTAAACCCTTCCCCAGGTCATACGATCGTCGATTTGTGAATAAATTTGCGGAAGTTCTTCATGTTTACATAGAGAATATTTTTATCAACATTTAAAAATTGAGACGTAGTGTCTAGAAAATATTTAAACACAAAAGCCAAAACATTTCTTTAGGCCAAAAATTGGTTCCCTTTGTCTGGAAGCTAACAGCTAATCATCTCAACAATAGGTTGCCATGTCAGAATGGAATCCGTGTCGAAAAGGCGGGCGCTTTCCCGGGGTTTGATGAGACGGTGCCCTTTCTATTTCTTTGGGGTTAATGTAATCCTTTTTCGCGATTTTTCAAAGTTCTGGCGTAGAATTTCTTATCTACAGACAACCCTGCGGCGTAGAAGAAATAGGGATTTCACCCTAATGAAATTGTAATTTGACAAAGATTGCCAGACATGAAAGATGGCCTAAATTAGTTTGCACTTACCTTTAGGAGAATCTCCTCTATCGTAGCTTTCTCTATCTTGAAAATAATAAAGCATCAACCTTGAATCTTCCGCAAACGTTAAATGATCTGTGTATGTAACCTCCATAAGCACACACCATCTTACTTTCCAAAACAATGGAGAGAGAGACTTGTCTTGTGATTTCGACGGGGATTTTACTAAGTAACCCATGCAAATTATATTTTGCTCTTTGTTTATCGTTGATTGGATAACACCATCGCAAACTTGATATGTTTTTTCTGTTCTTCCCATTGCAGTGTTGCAATTATGCTTCGGTATAAAATTCGGAGCCTGAAATCAGTTTCAGATCAAGTTTCCTCGCTCTGGCGACCAAGAAATCAATGCAGCTTGAACAACCGACGAATGCTACTTCCGCAATTCATGCTTTGCGTCACTATTATTAATAAGGTGGTCTGGGAATCCCCTAGTATGCTAACAAAAGACAACAAAAGTCTTCATTGTGCTCCCCTGTTTTCAAAAGACGGCGGCAAAAATGGCTTACCCGAATTCTATTTTTTAGGCCAGGGATAACAGCTGACTTTTTTGAGTGGGGAGAGGCAAAGTTGAGGCAAAAACGAAAAAAGGACAAGAGAAAGAATATAAATGCAATACTAAGTGGAAAAAGACCAATAATTGTAAAGAAAAAAGGCTTAAGCAGTTTCAAAGCTAAAGATATTGTAATAAAGCTAACTTTTGTTTGCTTTGATATGCGCCGTGCCTACTTCGTTCGTAGAAATTTCTAGAATTTGCACAGCATGATATATTGTCAGAGGGAATCCCCTATGTTCTGTCCGCATGCCATCCTATTATCACGCAAGGATTTATCCCCATTAGGTACGTTCAAGAATATTCCATTGCATTCTATTATTACATCATCGTTTATATTTGGTATTATTTTTGAAGTGTTATCATAATATATATAGCCCGTAGAAGGTAGTTTGAAGGAGAGTTAGGAAGAGAGTTTTAGAGTTGTGTTTATTAACTGCTGTTGGTGCTTGAAAAAGACCTCAGTAGTGAGTAAGATTTGTTGTGTCAAAAATACATGTGAAAACGTCAATTGGTCGTCATTTCTCCGTCTTTCCTACGGAACGTATTACAATATCTTTCAGGGACGGACTTAGCGGGGGTGTAGGGGGTGCGACACCCCCCCCCCAATATTTCTGTCTCCTTCGGTAAATTTGGTTCCATTCGGTAAAAACCATCTTTGGTAGTCAGCAGTAATAAATTAACGCCAATATTTTACTTTATTCATCTCCTTAATATCAGTATTTATCTTCTTATCAGTAGCGTAGTGGGGGTAGCCTGTGCTCCAGACCTCTACTTTCAAGTTAGGGGTCTGGAACAGGCTAAGCGGGGAAGGCAAGGGGAGTGGCCGCTCAAAGTCGGTGTCTGAGAAAAGTACAAATCTGCAATAGAAGGGGGACTTTATATTTCAGACAATATTAAAACGTTTTTAAAGACTGCAAACGACTGTAAGAAATATTCTGCAATGTATTTCAAGCTAATCTGAAGGGCGTCGTCGCAAAAATTTTCTGCTCGCTTCGCTCCCACAGGGACGCTTTCACGTTCTTTAGACAATCCCGATAAAATCGAAAGCTAAAGCGCTTCAATCCTTAAAAAAAGGATTCTGAAATGCTTGTCGGGGATGTTGTTCCAAGGAGAACGGAATTAGTTTAAAACATTTGAATCCTGTTTGTTATTTTTAGATATTTGATTAAAACTGTGGAGAATCAGTTTTTACACGTAGTGCTTCCTCGCCTTACTCAATTCAGAATGTAAGCGTTAGATGAATTGTCAAGGAAATAGGCAGTTGTAGAATGGGGTTAGCCACAAAAAGCCAGATATCACGTTGTATAAAGCGAAATTGCCACGTAAAAAAGCCATAGCTTTTTCAAATGCCTTTGCAAAATGGGGTGCTTTCCTAAATTCTTAAGGGTGTGGTTAGCAAAATTTTTCTCCTATTTGCCCCTCCAATCTTCCAAACCTGGCTATGCCACTGCTTCTTATCGTCTTTACCTTAAAGTTAAAAACCGAAATTTAAAAATAGGCGTTTCCATAATTTACCAGTGACCTGAAAGGTGTGGCATCAAAATTAGTGTCTAACACCCCCCCCCCCCAATCATTGTTGCTTAGATCCAACCCTGATATCTTTGGATTTCAAGTTTGACTTTGTCACTATGTTATTTTAACAAAATGGTGTTTCTCTATCATTGTGTGGAGTATATGAATAAATTATATATGAGTTTATTTTCACATTTTTAATTCCCTTACCTGTAAAGTGAGCGAGACAACCTTCATTTGCCGACAAGTTTGAATTTTCACCGAAAAAGCACCCCCAAAAGTCTAGAAATCCTCGTTTTTGAGATAAAACGTTTTTCAAAATTGCATTTTACAAATTGCAAATTGCATTTAGTCCAGCCTCAGCTTGTTTTCAATTTGTTCTTAACTTTTGACTAATTTTGAGGCTCGTGTTCTTATAAAATTGTTCTTATAAAGAAAGAAAAAAAAGAATGTAAATTCGTCACCGTCAGTTTCGTTTCTTGAAATCAGAAACTCTTTGAAAATGCACTACAATGACTGCGCCAAAAATCCTTCTTCAGTTTTAAAGCAAAGTATATATGAGTGGTGGTACTTCTGCAAAAAATGAAGCAAAAATAGAAAAACATTACTTTTAAGAATTGAAATGATTAAAACCTTTTTGTCTCTAGAGCTAATGAGATGTCTTTCCACAATTTTAAGGAACAAATCATTAAGCTGCATATTTCATCGTACAATAAGTACCAAAAATTTCAGTGGGATGTATTTTCGGTGAAGCAGGGCAACCAAAAATTAACCCCACCTATTTTTTAAAACCGAAATTTTTTTCACCGAAATTTTCAAATGCTAGAAAAAATCTTTTTACACCAATGGGCTTTCGAAAAAACAAAATAATAATCCTTGATATTTCTTCACATTTGCTATATCTCCACAAGATATCAATTTTCAATTTTCTATCTCCTTCGTAATCAACAAATAAGATTTTCACTTTCTTTCGCCCTCTACATCCAAAAAATTGGAGTCTATGGGCTGAGCTTATGCTTCTTTTAGCTTTCTAAAATTTCGCTCAATTATTTCGTTCTAACGTTCCAGCTGTTTCAATTTGGACGCCTAAATCCTTACCTCATAATCGATAAGAACTTCTAACCCCCCGTTGCGATTCGCGATCGCAAACATTGCGAACTTACTGTAAACCCTTCCAATTTATTTCCGTCTATGGGATATAAAAAATGAAATGAAAAAAGACCTCCTCTGAATAAAAGATATAAATTCGTGCCTACACTTCGATTCCATTATTAGGCTGACATCTAAATATTTGATTTTTATAAATTTGAAGACTGCTTTGAAGATAATTCCATGTTGAAAATAGAAGTAACTTACAGAAAGTGTTTCCAAAATGGCAGGGTGGCCCTGCCCCCTCCCCCCCACTTTTTTGCGAAGGCAGTAGTTTGAAAGCTGCAGTTAAGGAGGTAAGAAGCCTTGGCTCCCAACTTTTTTAGCCTTGGCCCCCAACTTTTTTAGCCTTCGCCCCCCACTTTCAAATTCGTGGCGCGAGCCCTGTTTTACCTTTGTTCTGTCGGTATCCTATCGAGCACTTTTGGGCACAAATAAGCGCCGTTTTTGTAAAGAAGAGAGGCTATTTCAAGAAAGCTGAAAGCTTCTTCCATCTGTAATGAAAATGTTAGTGCGAATGCGAATTGCGAATCTATCGAAAGACGATAAAAAATTTCGCTTATATGCTGTGGCACGTAAAAAGCAGAAGGGCACAGAATATTGCTTATTTAAATATTGCAAATATTGTTTACTTGCAGTAAACGTCGTTCTGGTAGAATATAACTGTACAGGAACAGGTTTACCGGGGAGTTCGAGGGGTGCGATACCCCCCCTCCCCAATATTTTTGTGTCTTTCGGTAAATATTGCATCGATTAGGTAAAAAACACTTTTTGGTACTCAGTAGTAGCAAAATGATACAAAAAATTATTTTAAAGCTAAAAATCAAATTTGAAAATAGGCGTCTCCTTCGTTTTCTAGACACCTGAAAGGTGTGGCACCGAAACCCAGTCATTATCTAGCACCCCTCCTTGCCGCTTAAATCCGTCCCTGCAACTGTTTCAATCAGAAAATATGCAGGAAATTAGTTCTCCATTTCCTCTTGTGTTAACTAGGCCATAGAATCACGCTGTTCTTAACGGTACAAAATGTCCACGCGAGGCTTGGGCCTAAAGAGGTGCTTCTTTTCGAAGACTTTTCACGTGGTTCTGAATGAAAACACCGCCTATTTTCTACCAGAGATGGAAATATAACAAACTCACCTTTTGGAAAGCTCAGCCAACTCGAAGCATGATCAAAAATATCATTTCTGCGCCTTCCATGAATGCAGCGACATGGAAATTCGAACTAAGCGTGTTAACGAATGGCGATGTCTGGTTTAAAAAGCCTTAGTTTTGGCAGTTCACAGTAAAATTAAACTGGGAATCCCATAAGAATAGTCAACTTGTGCACTTTTCGGATTCCAAGGTAATTATATATTGTTCTAAATGTCCTAAGGGAATTGATTATTCCACGGATACAAAATGCACGAATACTTTTTCCCAACTGCAAGCTTATGCCTAAAATTGGCATTCGTTTTGAAAGAATTTATTCCCTTGGTAGTAATTAACTTGCTTGCCGTCTTACATACAAGCTTAAAATTGTTACACTATCTCTTATATCGTTTGTTGCCATTTCGTTGTTCATATTATATAGTGTAACTGATATTAAATTTATTGCATTTCAAATTGCGATTTTCTTGTGTCATTGTTAAATATTTTAGCTTATGAAACACAATTTTCTTCAGATTGGGACTTAATCTCTCCGCTTTTCTTCCTTGCTTTTCTTTTCATCAAAACTTCCTTGCGCCCTCTCAATATTTTTATGAAATGGCGCCCAATCTGAACTTTTGACGGCTTCCTCAAAAACACCCCTACACCCTACCTGATACGCCCATGGTATCTACTTTGTCCAAAAATTATTTAGATTTAGCGTGAGATCTTGAGGTGGTGTTCAACAATCCTTGTTCAGTGCATCAAAGTTAGTGAGAAAAAAGAAGTGGTATGTTGCAAGGTCATTCTGGTTCTCTTCGAAGCAATTTATCGTGGATTGTTTTACAGCGTCCATCTTTAATACTGTTGTGTTCATTTATGGAAATTGTCCTCGTTTGGTAGCTATTTGGCCAGGGTACCTTCGGCGTCCCTATAACGTGAAAATTCATTTTGGCGCACCTGATATTTGATCGGCAGGGGGGGGCAATTGCCCCTCTTGCCCCCTTCCAGCACGCCACTGTAAATAAAGAGGTTTGGCAAAAATAGAAAACAAAAGGGAACTTTATCAGTTTGCTGTTCTTGTTAATTAATCCACGTTACTTTTACTAACTGCATTGTTAACATTTATAATTAATCTATCTTTAATTTTATATACATCGAGAAAGAAAAATTGATTTAACCTAATTAATAGCTATATTTTGGACAAATAAACGGTTTAGTTAGTCTTAAAGACAAAGAGTTCTTTCACTGGTAACCTGGGGGGGGGGGTGAGCACTCCATTTCCTCACGAGGCTTTGTTTGTAACGTTATCTAGATCGTCACATTTAAAAAACATTTCTTGGGAGACAAGAGGTGTTTCCTCCGGAAAAAAAGTTTCAAACAGGAAAAAAAAGGGCGTGGACCAAAAGAGCGTGGTCCGTGACACACCTTTTGCTCCCCCATTTATCTCAGGCTGGAGCCGCCACTGCCCCTGACCAACTTTATAGATAAATCATATTTTGGCATAAGAGAGGTATCACCCTTTCCTTAAAATCCAAAACTTAGTGATGCTCCGATTTCACCGATTGACTATTGCAAAACTAAATAGCTTTGAAAATTTCTTGAGAATAAGATTGCACTGGCCAAAATCATGTGACTTAGAGGGTTGGGTAAGACATGTTTTGCTCCCTGTCTAGGCCTTCTCAGCTGAAAACGTCTCGCGCAAAGACTTATAATTTGTACACATACATAGATGACATTTTTGCACGCATTTATTAATTCCTCCGACTTAAGGCAAATAAAACCTAAGGAAAAACATTGGTTTTCAAAGCCAATGGAAATTAGACTGCACGGAGCATATTGAAGAAGCATGCAGAGAGAGGATGGAGGGACTACAGTCCTAAAATACCATGTCAATTTGGAATTTTGGTTCTTGTTATATTTCGAAATACTTTGCAAAAGTACAGTGCAGCAGAGAGGCGTTCTCTGTAAATGCTACGACCAACCGATAGCGAAAAAAACCTAAAATAAAACTCTTTAAGATAAACTATTTCCCCAAAGTATTCAAAGACAAATTTCTACAACGTGCAGGGCGGCCGAGAGGTTTGGAGGCCCTGGGGGCGAAAGCGAAAGACAAGGCCCCATGCGAGCGGAGTGAGTAGAACATTTTTGCGACTATGCCCTCCACGTTCGCTTAAAATGCATTTCAGAAATTTAATTTCTTGAAATCGTTTCAAACGTTGTATTTTTAGGGAAAATTTTGCAACGTTTGATTACCCTATTCTCAAAATTGAACTCGTTACTTTATGTGGCCCCTTAGACCTTGAGGCCCTTGGCAATTTGCCCCCTTGCTTCCCCCTCTCGGCGGCCCGGACAATGTATATGCTAAATTCAAACAATATCCTAGATATTTCATCACTTTCAGAGTGATTGACGTCAAAAAATAAACAAACATAGTACACAAGTAAATTTGTATTGCTTAAACCTTCCGCCATCTTGATTCAAAATGGCGGCATATAAGGACGTAAAATATGTTATCTAGTCTGCATGATGGTCGCCTTAGGAGCATGGGAACGAGGGTCTTTAGGGACAAAGAGGCACGTGGGTCTTTAGAAATGGAATGGACGAAATGACATTGTCAGAACTAATTTTCGATTTCAGTGCACCGTAAAAGTAGTTAACGAAAAATTAACCATTTTGGAACGGGAACTCTGGAAGGCAAAGAAAAGGGTGAGTCCACTGTCAACCACAGTGAATACCGCCCGACAAGCCTGTTTCACGAGACTGCTGAAAGTTGAGGTTTAAGGATGGAGAAGGTATATTGTTTGCGGTGATATCGATAAACTGACCTTTGGATTTCAAGGCTCAAGGAATCCATTTCCTTATTTTATGTTTGTATTTTAACAAAAAAGGTCAAAGCCCGTGTCACCTATATCTTATCTATTCATATTGTTGAAGGAGGCCCAAGAACAGCGGTGGCAAACAGTCAAATCACGTAAATGGATACAGTAAAAATAACTTATTGTGACTGATCCTTAGCCACTTTCATTTATCACATACCCATTATTGTTGTCGAAACTTTGCCAAAATCAACTTTTTCAAATTTGGTAGCCTTGAAGCTGAAAGAGTCTGACAGCGGTTCAAATAACAAAAGATAGATCAAGACACAGTCTTGCCACAGCATATCAATGAAAAGAACTGAGGAAAACCTCGTGACTACACAGAGCAATTACTGCTGCAGCTCTGTCTGTTTCAAGTATCAATGAAATTTTGAAGTACATCTAAATTCTTGCCCCCAGAAGGCGCTAAATTTTTGGCCTTGAAAGCCCAAAACAAATTTTTCTCTTCGTTGTTCTAGGGAATATAGAAGAAAGGGGATGCAGACATTTATAAAAATTGTATTTTAAAGGCGTAGGCCATGGAAATGGGAGTGGCTATTGCTGTGCTCATTCAGATATTTCCCATGCATGTCCCACCCAAACGATAAGCAATACTTGAAAAATACAACAATTAAGGACAAATCCTTTGTCCTCTAAACCCTAGACGTTTCGATTCATAAGCCTCTCCTTGGCCTATAAACTATTAAAATAATTCTTTTTCCCCTACTTTTTGTGAAAAATTAAGAATAAATAATCCCAACTATCTAATTTGATGAAATATCTCCGCGAAATTGACTTAGTTCTTTTCGAATTTCCAAAGTCTATTAGGCCCAATCTCACCCACGAATATCTCATGTCCGTTCTTTGATACAGCCAAGTCGTGAGGTCTGGAGAATTCCTGTAAGAGAAGAGCATATTGTCAGAAACCGGCTTCAAATTTATCCACAATCTTGGCCACAGATAATGAGGTAAAAATTTAACAAACGCTGAATAGCATACTTGTAAAGCCCAATTTCTAATCATCCCTTCTTTTAAAGTTTGTGATATTCCTCTAAGGATATATTTGAGATGTGAAAACAGATCAAGGTTAAAAGGACAGAAGAAAGAATCTGTTCATTGTAGCAAATGCAGATCGAGTACTTCTAGGCCAAGATATGGAAACCTGAAAAACAGATTAGGAAGTTGACTGTAAACATCTAAAAAAGAAGGTTACCTACCGCCCATAGTGCAAGCTGATTGTTCTTGACGTCATAGGTGAAGCCTCTAGGAGATCTAGGACCAGAAGCACCATGAAGATTGCCATCTGAAAAGAAAATGGCGCCAATGAAAAATAAGAACAATGGACACAAATTCTTGATTGCCTAATGCATTTGTAAAGTAGGGGGCAGGGGCAAAGCAAGATTGGGCAAAAAAATCCAAGATATCTGATTGGCAATATGCTCTTTCAAAAGTCTCTTGGTAATATACACTTAAAACCAGGAAGGGTGGGTTAGGAGTTGATACTCTCTTAGATGTAGTGTGGACGAGTCTTCTCTAAGTGGGTATTGGCACTCGACAATTTTTCTATATTAAGGCTTTCAGGCAAACTTGGAGAATAATTTTTCAGTCTTACATGTTCGAGGACTTTTATTTTTAAAAATAAACTCATACATCAGGTCTAGTCAAATCTGATGTTTTTGGAAGTTGTGCAGTTTTGTCACCATCACCTTCCCTAAGATTATGACATGCATCGGGTACTGATAGAAAAAGCAGTAATTATATCCGGATGCGGGTTCAAAGTAGCGCAACCAGCCGAATGCGCCGTTCTTCTTCTCGCATTACTTTCGATCCACATCTAAACATAAACTGCTGCTTATATGTAGCCATAATTTGACGATTATACTCTGCAAAGTGTGGAACCATAAGTAGTTTAGGGCGAAGCTGAAGAATCCGGTCATGATTATACGACCAACCTCGTATCATACACGTCAAGGAGTTTTTGGACTGCATCAACGAATCACAGGTCGCCTAGGTTCAGGGAACGCTCTCCTACAAATATGACATAAAGTGAAGCATGATACCCATCCGCATTCTTCATGTCCGCTGTACTTTAGTGTGCTATGGAGCACAAAAGCAATTTTTGCGGCACTAAAAACTTTTTCGATAAATATTTTACAACACATGGCATTAGATGGAAGATTGTGACCAAGAGATGACTGAAACTAAGGTGCGATGGATAATATTTGGGTTGGATGAGGCAAAATAATTTCACAACAAATACCTTTAAAAGAAATGGCGTAAACTGTATCCCCAAAACCATCAGATATGACGCGAAGCAATTTTCCGGACAGCGCCCCAAAAACCAAGACCCTGCCATTCTCCCGATCAGCGACGTAAAGCTCTTGTTTTTCCTCGTCTAGGCTCACGCTGTGTGGAATTTTAAATGAGCGGGGGGAGAAGAAACCAGCTGAAATAGACAAAATGGTGCGAAATTAGAAAACTTACAAATACATTAAGATGCTACATTAACACCAATCAAGCCCCGATTAAGTAGTTCTCCATTCTAAAACTCTTATTTTACCCTTCTCCTTGCCATTTTCAATTATTTTACCTCAACATGCATCGCTTAGCGAAAGGCTGGGAAAGTTGCTTGTACGCCCTTTGCCGACAAAAGATATTAAGAGTGAGCATTTGGCAGGGGTGATGGGGAGGGGGGTTAGGATAACCCATGCGTAATTAATCAACCCGCATGCATAGGCACAACCATATACCCTGTAGACTAGAAATCAAAATCAAGCTGCAATAATTTATACCCCTAAAATACTGTAATAGCATTGCATATTAATATGGTGATACCTCCAGTAAGATAATTCTACAAAGGACTGACGCATTCAACCAACGGATAGCGCCAACCAATAGACATCCCTATATAAAATATCTGTAAAAATCACGTAGCAGTTATATTTGGTTGCAAAGAAAATGAGCCGAGATTTCTTGATGGTTTGTGAAATTTGTTGCCTGAATTTTAGCTTCTGAAGCTTTAGGCCTAATGAATGGCAGTTCTATAATAAACTTTTTGGAGTAGTTTACTAACATGTATCTGCCTTTCTCCTTCGCAGCTACTGTACATCCCTATTTAACGGATTCCTTTCAAAACCAGACAGCTCTCAATAACAGACTACTACTTCCAACGGACTAATTCAAATAAGCGACACCTCAAATTAACAGACACTTCGAAACCTCTTTTTACCGGACACACTCAATAACGGGGATCTAGAAACAAAGGACACCTCAAAACAACTAAGAAATGATTTTGCTCAAGAAATTACAACAATTTTGCACAAGTAAACATCAAGCGAAGGAAATCTCCTTACAACAGACAATAACCACGAGGTGTCCACAGTAACGTTTCACTGCAAAATGTACATATGGTTTTCTTTATGTTTTCCTACTTAGCCTATCCTAGTATGGCTAGCAACAATGTTAACTTAAGAATTGACAAACCCATTAGCAAGAGTAAATATAGGTGAGATTCTTCCTTTCGCTTTACTTAACCTATGCTGTTCAAATTGTTCATTGCTTCATTGATCTCATATTGACAAGTGCCTCAAAACGTACAAATTTGAAGCAATGAAAATTACTGTTGTACCATTCTGTTACAAAGTACTCGATAAAGGCAGATCTGTACACGCTTTTGTGCGCAGAACAGGACGGTTCTAAGTTGCTACTCTGAGTTTCATGCTTGATGAGATTATCCGGCAACCCATCCTGTTTTATACAAAGCGTATATTTGAATCACTGCAAATTTTAAAAAACAAAAACTTCTTTATTGATCCACTTCATGTATCAACTTTAAAAAATCGAATTTAAGGGCTTATTTATATGGGCACATTTATCCCACCTATCAGTCCATGATCTGGCATGTAGGGGAAATCATCGAATGTTTACAAATAGATTCTATCCCACCTTCCAGCTGTATATGGAGAGAATCATCCCACCTTTCAGCCTGTGTGCTGACAAGTGGGACGAAAATTGACCCCCTTTCTATGAATATTTCATCCCATCTTTCAGCTTCATCCCACCTTCCAGCGTTTATATGGAAAAAATTTATCCCACCTCAGTGAGATCCCACCTCTCATGCAGTGGGATCTCACTTAACCGGGCTGGCTTGTTTTCCATATAAACGCAATCTCAGCTCACAGGCTGGAAGGTGGGATGATTTTCTCCATATAAACAGGCCCTAAGAATCTTCAATGTATAGTTATTAGAGAATAGAAGGAATCAGTTGCCAGACGAAAGAGCAATGTGACACAACAAAGTAATCTTGTTGTGATTAACAAATCCTCTCAACTCACGTGATTTTGCCAACGTTTTGTCATTGATTTCCAGTAACATCTGACCACGGGCCGAAAACATCAATATTCGACTGTTACAGTAGCTGCGAAGGAGAAAGGCAGATACATGTTAGTAAACTACTCCAAGAAGTTTATTATAGAACTGCCATTCATTAGGCCTAAAGCTTCAGAAGCTAAAATTCAGGCAACAAATTTCACAAACCATCAAGAAATCTCGGCTCACATTCTTTGCAACCAAATATAACTGCTACGTGATGTTTTACAGATATTTTACATTTAAAATCATAAACATTAATGCAAATATAAGGAAAAAGGTCGCATCAATTCATTAATTGAAACGTGAAGCTTTCAAAACAAGGCCAAAATATATCAGCATTCGAAACTTCATTTCCAGACACACCATAGCTACATTTGTTGCAATCCTTATTTGAAAAACCAATCTCAAAAAATTTCCTCTCGTCTAGACAAATAAATGACCCAAAACCACACTGATAAAAATGAGATTTAAAGATGTTTTTTGAGACACTTCCTTGTAAAATGTCTAGCATTGACAACTGAGAATCGCTTGGAACAAATTCTTACAGACCATCAAAAATAATCCTTTCAAAACACTTTTACCTATTGCAAAACAGGCCTACGGATCAGAAGAACAAAAGTAAAAGGGACCTGGGTTCGATAAGAGGCTTAAAGAGACCTGGGTTCTAATCCAAGTACTAGTGGCTTGCGCCAGGAGAAGCAGGAATATGTTTTTCGGGTAATCGGCGAATTGACGAATTGACACGCTTTCATGAACGGGATTCGGGAATCGATAACCTGGATTCGGGAATTGTTGATCGGGAATCGCGAATCGGGCTAAAAACGTAACGGGATTTCAGGAATCGGGAAACCTATTAGGTAAACCCCCCCCCCCCACCCCCCAGGAGAACATGGATTTAACGGCAAATTGTGACCTTCTCCTGAGTAGTGCAAGCCTTTCACAACAGAAAAAAGCTTCTAGATTACTTGTTCACAATGCGCTTAATATTGGATAGCCCAGATCTTATAGTGAGAAAGTATATAGTGTATTAGGCCATTCAATCTGCCAAAGTCGGTAACTTCATATGTAAGATTAAATGTGGCTTATGAATGATACTTATACATTCGGTAAAAATCTCAATAAAATCATTTCTTGGCCTTATAACTGGATGTATGTAATTTCCAAGCCATGCTCAAATACCGGCTGTTTTATCCAGCTTAAAATGTCGGCCATATTGCACGAGAAAGCAAAGAATTCTTAATGTTTTGGCTAACGTAGAGCATGTTCATAGCTTTAATTAAGAGAATTAAGGATTAATCGGAATGTTTCTTTAACTCAAGTAAGAATATGCAACTGTCAACATTGGAAATCCGAGAATTTAGGAAAGGTGGCGGTCGCACAGGCGAAGGTGAACAATCCGGTTCGGATAATCCGATTAATCTCGTGTCATACATGTCGAGGAGTTTTTTGACTGCATCAACGAATCACAGATCACCTAGGGTCAGGAAACACTCTCCCAAGAATATGACATCTAGCAAAACATGATACCTCTCCGGATTCTTCATGACCACAGGTCGCACAACTAACTAAAGAACACTCGAGCCTAAAACTATCTTAAAAATAAGAAAATCATCCCATCAAGGCAAAAATTATCTGGTTCTTATGCAAAAGTGTAGTTACTCACCCATCAGCAACGTACAGAACTCCCGATCGGTCCACGGCAACATCTGTAGGCTTGCAAAAATGTTTTGAATCGCTGCCAGGAACGCCAGCTTTGCCAAGAGTAAGAAGAGGCTTCTTGCTTTTAATTAAGTCGAACTTGAAGACCTGTTAGGGAGAAAACGTGATTAGAAGAATGCGTTAGTGTTGGAAAAAGCTAGTTCTTATTAACGGCAAAAGCTGAGTTCAAGAATTGTTCAAGGTGAAGAGGAACGACTGGCAAGAGGGTGAAAGCTAGGCCTATATTGATGACAATTATATACGTCTATATCTACATGAAACAGTGAAAAATAACGTTTTACCGGTCTGTCATGTAGAGGTAGATGCCGTAAAGAAGACGATCGCATTAAGCGTGATACTCGCGGTTGCAACTTAGCACCGTCCTGTTCTATACACAAAAGCGTCTACATGAAAGACTACACAGGGACTGATAGGCATTTCTTGTAGGGGATTTTATATCCAACTTTTATATTATGAAATTTTATATATTTAGGCCAGTCCATCATGCAGTAGGACGACCACTGGGTATTGCAGATTTTGAGCATGCGCTGCCCCTGATAAATCATTTGTAATCTCTCGGGGTTCCTAATTTATGCTAAATTATGTTACATTCTCCTTACACTGAAGATTATTCATTTGGAGATAGCTTGAGTTTCAAATTTACAAATAATGACTTGTAAGCGGTGTCATAGTTGAAAGGCAGAATGATTTAAGAGAGATATCTCGAAGCTTCTTGATCTTTTGAGATTATGTTTCAAAGTAAATTGGGCTTGGTCAGTTTCAGTCAATCATAATTGTGAGAAATATGACCTTAGCTTTTCTGGTAAATATATCACGCACAAAACCACGATCGAAGCCTGGGTTAGAAAATGAATGAGATCCCTGGAAAAAGGTTTGCTAGAGAATTGGTCCTAAAAGAAAATCTTGAAAAACACACTCGGTCCCAGGTAATCAAGGGATGAAGTGGCTTTGTATCGATTTGCACTGAGAGCAGCAAATATTTCAATTTGGGACAGGCTCTTGTTGTTAACTTGTGGGACCTGGTCTGATTGGCTTATAGGAGAATACAGGCCGTATGTACCGTGAAGGTTTGAAATAGCCCTTAGAACAATAGAGATTGCTATTCAAGCCAACTAGATTGAAGCTTGAGAAAAATCATACAAAGAAGGAAAGAAACGAAGCAAAGGTGGTTTTTGTCATTTCTAGTCTTTTGGTAGGCCGTTGTCTATTTACAAAACTTTTCAATCGTATTATTTAGAACCAGTACTACGGATTTCGCAATACCATCAAACAAACGCATTGTATAAAGTAGACCAATAAACGAACCTGATGCGAGCCGACATCTGTAACCCAAATGTTACTAGCGTGGTCAACAGTTAATCCATGTGGCATATAAAACCTGAAAGGAAACATACAATGGACTAAGTAATTTACAAGCTTCTGCATTAACATCATCACAAGACAGTTTCACACCACACAGGACGTTCCAAAAATTTGCTAGATATTGTGATTCACACCTCAGACTCTTTTTGTTTAAGTTCTCTATATAGAATTTCAAACTTCTTTTTCTCATAAAACCAACATTGTGAGAGTTTGAAAGGTTATAATTGTAACTTGAATGGATTTTTTGTCCTATATCGAAAACTGGTAGGGACCAAAATCTTCATTTAGGCCAGAGGGCGATGTTTTGAATAGTTTTCAAAACGAAGCTGCTTAATTGAATCAGTGTATTGCTCTTCGAATGGAATCAAATGGAATGAAATCAAAGAATGCAATGTTTCGAATAATTATTAAAAAATTTATCGCGGTCTGCATAAAAGGTAAGGCACACCTAAATTTTACTGAAACGAGGTAATCTTACGATTCGATTTCGAGGCCATCTACTGATGGTTGGGCTAACAAAAGCTGGCTCAGAGCTGAGTGGTATTTGAGCTGTTTCATTACTTTTCTTATTTTATGTTGCATTTTTATACATTTAGCGATATGTTTAAATTAAGAGTATTAATTGTGTTCGGTTTTTGCCCACGAACATCAGTTTTTCGTTATAATTTCAGCTTTTCATCAGCTTGTATTTTTTTCTGCATTATTTCCTGGACCGCCGAGAGGGGGACAAGGGGGCAAATTGCTCTGGGACCACGAGGTCTCATAAAGTAATGAATATCGCTTTAACATGGTAAAAAATCTTGAGCGAATGAATGAATTTAAGCTATTCTAAAGGGCGTGGTCGCAAAAATGTTCTGCTCGCATCACTCGCAAGGGGCCTCGACTTTTGCTTTTGCCCGAGGGCCTCCAAAACCTCTCGGGGGCACTGATTATTGCGGATACATGTTAATGCTGCATTTTAATTTGCACTGGTGTCAACGTTTTGACATCATGTTAATTTATTACCACGCTTACTCATGACGCCTTAATTCAATACATTAAATACAATACAGATCTTGTTAATATCGTGTCTTACGGCATAAACCAGTTTACTATCAACTTACAGTATCGGGTCAAGTAAGTAAGGCAAAGAAAAAACCCTTAACTCCTGGCACTGCCACGCAAAAACTTCTTGTAAATAAATTGACGATGCTATCTCAGAGAAAGGCGAATACAAGTACTGATATACTTAAGAAGGGAGGACTGCAGTAGAAGTGGCCATTAAAAGCAGACTTTACGAATATAAAAATAAATCTTTATCTAAGGGAGGCTGACTCTAAAATATCCTCCCATTGGAAACATCATTGATTCTTTACGTAAAAATCACGAGGTGTTTAACTTATCGAGACGGAAGCACTTGCTCATAAAAGTTCTTACCGCCAAAGTCACAAGAAAAATTAGGTAAACTTGGTACAAACAAACTCACATGTTCTTCCCCCAGGTCATCAGCCATCGTGTCTTCCTTGATTGGTCCTGGATTCCCTTGCAAAGTATTGTTATTGTTGAAGGTGCTGGAAAGCAACGGTTTTGAAGGGTCAAGGAGAAGGATACAACAGTGGGTAACATAATTGTATGTTTTGTGTAATATCGGCAGCGTCAAGCGAGAAAAATAAATCTAAGGACATAGTTGAAAAATGAATAAACTAATAGATATCGAAGCAAAATAAAAAAATTTGTGACATGGATGAACATTGTCTTGCTGTCATTGACTCATGCTTCTGTTATTGTCCTCAACTCCATTAAGAGACCACCGCGGAAGCGGGGGGGGGGGGGGCTGGGGGGCCCCCCAATAATTTTCAAAATGCACTTAAAACAATTCGCCTTGTTCTTGGTTTTTATCATGTTAAGCCCCCTAAACGTTTTAGCCGCCTTAATCTGTAGTATTATCCGTGGTCCTTGACTCTAGCTATTAGCTACCTTGTCTACCCTACATTACAACATCACGTTAAAAAAGGGTAATATTTATGATGCGAGCGGCTTGCATATAACGAAACAATTGAAAAGGATTAAGTCACAGCTACAGCACAGAAAACATGTAGTTAATAAAAGTCGTTTGTGATTTTAAGAGAAAGTCTGTAGAAACAGTAAACGTAATGTCAACAAACTGGCCGATAAATAAACATTTTACACAGTAGAAACCCCTATGTATCATAATCTACTTAATATCATTGTAAGAAAATTGATAAATTTTTTCTTATTTAACATTAATCAATTACATAGTATAGACACTAAGAAAATAGTAAATTAAATACATTGTCTTTCACTAGAAGAGGTTCATGTTTGATGAACATTCTCCATTTTGGTCTGCTTTAGGCATGTTGTAAAAGAAAGAATGGCTTTTTCCAAAAATAAATATCATACCAAAATCTAAATGATCGTCTGAAGATTATTATGTTTACAAGGTAGAATATAGCTTAACGTGGAAACAATTACTCTATTTTTGCCACAATGAACCTATGATATTGATTTTTGCCCTTCAGTGCGATTAAAAAGCAGTATGATTAAGTTTGGAAACGTTTAGAAAAAAAGGCAAAAATCCACATAAATTAATAACGAAAACATGACTGTATATGTTACCTTCCATCCCATGTGCGGCCAGCGCGATGAAATACCACTACAAATCCTTTGTTATCGACAGCAAGGCCACTTATCTGACCAAAATTTTGCTCTTTTGCCCAGTCAGGAATCAAACGGTACAAGGGCTTGTCTTTGTCGCCGTTCGTTTCATTCTCTAAAAATATTTGTAATTATTTAATTGACTGACTTTTCATTAAAAAAGCATCCTCTTAAACAAATTTTTAGCTATTGCCTAGCTATTGCCTGTTTCTCCAGACTACTATTGCCAATTAACATCGATAAAGAATTGCAAGATTCATACTGAAATGAAATCCTGACTTAGGACAACCAGTGATTCAAATACTAAAACTGTTAAAGAGCTGCCTTCAGATTCGTTTCCCGATCAATGAAGATCTCTTATTGAGCAAGCACACTTCTGTTGATACAACGATTGAAATAGAAAGGTTCATTGGGAAAAAGAAAGAAAAGAAAAATTCCGAATACAAATCTCCGAAAATTCGCAGTACTAAAATTTTCGTAATTTTTACAAGAATTGAGTAGAAAAGCTTCTCTTAATTGTTGTTTTTTCAATTTTGGAGAGGTAGAAAATCGTAAAAGTCAGCAGATTCACTCCATTGCGATGTTGCTGAAATGTTCTGCGTGATAAAGAAGAATCAAAAGTTTGGTATGCGTAGCGGAAAGGATTTTTTGATTATATTTTTCTTGTTGTATTTTGAGGCAAAGGCACAACCGAACACACTTTTAACAAAACCGTACACAAAAAGTCGAAGGATCTACTCGTGGGTAAAAAAACGAAAAATGCCTCCCAACATAACAAAGGCTTACGGAATAATTTTCTTCTCGGGCACACATATCAATGTAAAAAAAATTTGATGAAATAATATAACGACTTTGTACAAGAAATGAATATTTGTACAAAGTCGTTTTTCTATTTTATGAAATTTTGTTCATTTTTGACGAACAACACGCACAACTTGATTGAATATCAATGTAAAACTTTCTTAGCCAGCAACGGCAGTCCCAAAAGTGAGTATAAAAGTTAAACAATGAACAAAAAGCTGACAGAAATTGGAAATCAAGGGACTGATTGGTTCCCTGTTTTGGCCAATTAGCGACCGCTAGGCCTTCTCGTGGTTGAAGAGTCTCATGAAGTTTAACACGATACGTTCCTATATTCAAGTACTCCACGTAAAAAGTCGGTTCTGGTTAAAATAACAGAGAACTATTCTTCATCACAGGCAAAACAGAGAAATTGGATAAACCGTTGCACAAACAGGGGCCAAACTTGGACAACTTTGAATTATCAGGCATTGAAATTATCAGTCTTGACTCTAGAATAATTATTGAGAACGGCATCGTGGCCGGGGTTAATTGATAGCAATCACGTTAAGGGAAGATTTCTGCAAAAAGCCACAAGAAAATTTCAGAGCCACGCCATTTACCTTGTTTTAAGGGTATGTCGTAAACATGCCGGGCATCGAGGGCACACGAACAATGTTGTATTATGATAAAATTATCCCAGGAAATGAAGCCCCGTCAGTATTAGTTGCAAAACATCAGTTATTTTTGAAGTTGATTCATTGGTAGCTCATAGTTCTGATAAGGAAGAAAAAGCTCTAAGGTAAAACCATAGAATAAGTTTCTGTTTTGTGACACAAATGATGCAAAAAATAATACAACATTGATGACAAATTTGCTCAATTCCCTTCACTATGCTATTGAGGTAGATACGTTGCCTACTGCTGACAAAAATTTAGTTGGAAATAAAATAATAAGGAGACTGGGCCCTAGTGACGTCATTGCAGTTCATTGTAAAGCCAGTCAAACAAAAAACAACTTTATTTCATATTTCAAGCCAATGACTGCTGTTTTACAAATGTACGTTCGTTCACATTTGCTCATTGCTATTTGCCTGGTAGTCGCATTAAGCGTGAAATTAGGGAGAGCAACTAAAACAGGCCTGTTTTACCAAAGCATGTACTACATTACCGATGCAAGGCCAGGGTTCAGTCTTATGTTGGGGCGTGTTGTCTTCTTTGGTAGGATCATTATTCTATATTATAGAAGCAAAACGGTATTCGCTACAGATCTATAACACAAAACGCTTTAGCATGACGTTTCGCACCCCCTGTCGAATTGAAATTTCCTTTATTTTGCAAGCACTTGAAATCAACCATTTTCTACGGCTTATATGCTCAGTCAAGGCGACAATCGGTTGCTTTGGAATCTTCAACGGGCGATTTCTGAAGGTAAATATACAACTATATATGATTCTTTGAAAATACTTTTTTCTCAGACAACTTTAGCATGTGGTTTTCGTACAACGTCTGGGTCACTCACTTCCTTTTCACGATCTTTAATTTAACAAAGTAATTTCTCATTCACGTGTGCTTAATGCGGTTATGACTTCGTTTAAAAAAGATTCAAAGAAATTCCTAAAGACATTTGACATGCATAGGTACAGCAAATCCAGAAATAACTTAGATCAAAATAATCAGAGCATTGACATTGCCAAAGACAGTGATAAAAAAATGGCCACTCGAAGGTTCCAACATCATGCAAATATACACGTTTTGAAATGCACAAATAATATCCAAAAGGAGAGAACAGATTTGATCCGTTATTGCAACTTGGTAAGAAAACAAAGAAGTGTCCACAGTCTACCTCACAAAATGATCTTAAGGTTTCGATTAGGTAAACTGAAGTTCTATACCTGGGGGGCCGCCCTAAAATGTAAGGAGCGGGCTATGCTGTAAGCAAAACTTAGAAGTCACATCCATAATCACATTCAATATATTTGCATTTGTGTTGAAGATTCTCTGTCGCGTACCCAACAAATTCATTCAAACTATTCGCTGACCCAACAAAGACTGATAGGAAATTGCAAATTCACGAAAAATAGAACGGGTTACCATCACCGAATTCCTCCAAACCTGTGTGCGTTTGTTAAGGGCACCAAAAAACATCCTTGAATGAAATTAACAAGGGGACTGAGCCCCCAAGACCCCTCCCCAGCACCCCTGTTTAACACTTAATTTTAGTCAACAAGCTGGATTATTAATCGGAGCGGTTAGCGTACAGGAATTATATTGCTGGTGTTTGTAAGGGTGTGGTATAGCTGACTAATTTCCGCTCGGAATTACAACGGTCAACGATTTTTTAAAGAAAAAGAATTCAAGTTGGAAAGAGTTGATGTTAAAGTTAATCGTGAGGCGGTGGAAGATAGTAAATCTAAAGACAATCTGCATGCAAAAACAGTGTCTAGTGTTTGCAATTTTATATCAAAAGCTTGAAATATGGAGGAATATTAAATCGTGAATATTAGGATATTTGCATGATCGATAAATATGAACTTATCATCAACGTATAATTAACCTGGTGCAAAAGAGAACCATAGTTACACCTCGCAATAAAACAACGTTTGTCACCAATTGCCGAATGATGCTCCAGAAAAGAACGAAAACAGTCGATTACATGTTAGTTGTGAGTTAAGTATGTTAATACCAACACCATTTGTAAATGGCTAAACAGTTCTACCGCTAACATTAGTGTTAAATGGCTCAAATAAAGAGGTTAAGTGTCCTAAGACAAAGAATTCTTTCTGCTTCGAAGAAGTGCTTCTATCCAAAAACATGTGCACGACCTTAAAGACAAAACAAAGTGCAGCTTAGCCTCCATTTGGCTAGTGTCTAACTTTAAACGAGGCACGATGACATGGAGTTAGCTATGTGAAATGTGCGTGTTATAGTGTTAGTTGAATTCGTTAGAGTCAGTCGTGCATAATACTATCAGGCCTTGTGGCATCGGATTTTATAATCATTGGCGTCACATTAGGGAAATTATCAAGCGTGCACGAGAAACATACAACATGAGAAAGAGCGGAGTGAATTCTGTTGGCTTTTTCGAATCTGAAATCTTCTCACGAAACATTGTGGTTAGCATTTCAAAAATCATACCGTTAATTGTAAAATTCAAGTTGAAAAACCAATGACGCAATAGTTCTGTCTTTCCGTTTCCATTATCTTCACAAGAGAATCACAGAGGTGTTTTCTCTCTTTCATATCACTGACAAGGGCTCAGATATTCAATTCACTTCAATTACTTAAAGTCAATTCAATTCAATATACAGAATGACGTCATTTGAAAACTGGGGACAAAGGTGTCAAAGCAGGGAGATACTGGTGATGTCATTTGATCAGCAAGGAAACGAAATTGCAAATGAGACCGAAATTTTCTTATGCTCTGATTTTTAAAGGGTGAGCATTATGGCATAATTGATATCAACAGAAGAAGAAAGGAATTACTTTTTCAGTCCCCTCCTAAAGGGTAACCACGCCTAGAGGCTTCCCTGTGTTAGAACTACATGGGAAAAGAGTAAGTGTTAAGTAGTTTTGTTACAGAATTTTTTAAAGGCTGTGTAAGTCTCAATCACTTACCCCCTTGAGACTTGTCCAGTTGATCAGATCCCTTGGGAAACTTCATGTTATCATCCAAACCACCCCATCTGCACATGCCAGGGGGTTCGTTAGGATACTTGTCGGAATCATAGAAGAACATGATGTAGAAATTGCACATCTCATCGTTCATGGTCGCTCTAGGGAACAAAATAAAGGGTTAATATATAATCATACTAAAAAAACAATAAAAATATTGCATTGTTTGCCACCTAGCTTCCGAAGGCAGTTTTTAGGGAAACACTGAGAAACACGCGTTCTGGTCCTCCCCTTCGGTGTGATCACACCGAGTGATTCCTATACCTGGAATTACAGAGAGCTGGCGACCCCCCTTACTCTGAGGGAAATTTTGGTCATGCCAGGGACTCATACAACTGAACCCATTAAATATTTGCTAAACAGCAAAATCAAATTGCTAAAGAAAGTGATGAAAATATTGAATAGATCAGTGTAAACCTGCACAATCATTCGATGCTTTTGGTTTTACTATATCACTGGCCACTTGTGGTGTGCATTAGTGGGGTAATAAGTCTCAGTTCTAGAAAAATCACAACTTTGTTTTTTTACAGAAAACATAAAATACTGTTTTAGGGGCAATTTCTAAGGGGGAAGTTGCACCCCTAGTCCTCATTTTTAGTTATGAACCAAATGATCCAGGAATCTATGATTTTATGATCTACGGTCTATTAATCTATGATCTACATACAATCTATGACCTATGATCTATGATTTAATGATCCACGGTCTATAAATCTATGATCTATGATCTATGATCTATGATCTATGATCTATGATCTATGATCTATGATCTATGATCTATGATCTACGGTCTATAAATCTATGATCTATGATCTATGATTTAATGATCCACGGTCTATTAATCTATGATTTAATGATCTATGATCTATGATCTATGATCTATGATCTATGATCTATGATCTATGATTTAATGATCCACGGTCTATAAATCTATGATCTATGATCTATGATCTATGATCTACGGTCTATAAATCTATGATCTATGATCTATGATCTATGATCTATGATCTATGATCCATGATCTATGCTCTATGATCTATGATCTATGATTTAATGATCCACGGTCTATTAATCTATGATCCATGATCTATGATCTATGATCCATGATCCATGATCCATGATCTATGCTCTATGATCTATGATCTATGATCTATGATCTATGATCTACGGTCTATAAATCTATGATCTATGATCTATGATCTTTGATCTATGATCTATGATTTAATGATCTATGATCTATGATCTATGATCTTATGATCTACGGTCTATAAATCTATGATTTATGATTTATGATCTTTGATCTATGATCTATGATCTATGATCTATGATCTATGATCTATGATCTATGATCTACGATCTATGATCTATGATCTATGATTTATGATCTATGATCTTATGATCTACGGTCTATTAATTTATGATCTAGGATTCATGAATGATCTACAACTTTTAGCTATGAATCCATTAAGATATACACAGCGTCTTAGGTCGATTCAAAGAGAGTACAAACACGATTCAAAGAGAGCTCTTACCCAATTTTCGTAGAAACGTCTTTCTTCATTGTGTTGTAGGTACATCTTGCCTCCTATAAAAATGAATTTTGACTACAATTAATTACAATCAAACCGTTTTTTTGGCGGTACAAAATTTATAAAACGCTTCTCTATTTACAATGTCTACAGAAGGGTGATTTGTTTTGAATAAAATAAATCAGCACTTTTTAAAAATTCATTCCAGACAGACACTACATTTAACAGAACTTCCAATACTACGCCACAAAATTCAACCTTTGCACTATAACCCGAACTTGATAGAGAAAATATTGTACTTTAATTACTGGAGCTTTTTAAGGCAATTGTCGAAATGTTGTAATACACTCTTCGTTTCAGATCAATATCAGTTTGCTAGTATCATAACAATTAGCATGTTTACTCGAATTATGATCTTTGAAAGATGCAAACATTTTAGTGTTAGCATGACTGTCAAGGTGCTGGCATTTCTAAATGGATTATTTCGATCCACAACTGGGTCGATAAATAGCCTAGCTTAAAGTTGTCAATCAATGTTCTTAAGTTTTGTACTTTGAAGAGTTTCAGACGAAAATATTTTGAAAATCACAAAACTTGCTCTTTTCAAAGCCATTTAGAAATTGTGTAGATACACCAAAAAATTTCTGAGAAATATGGTCCTTAATCCGTAGATGGCAAGTACTTATCAAAACAAGGCCTCAAACTGAATTGGAAAAATTATCCTGACAGGAATTTGAGAATGATCCCCCTTGCGAAGAGCAATTGTCAACATTCTAGTAAGTCTACAGGTGATTATAAAAACTTCGACAAGAGCATTTGTGGGCAAAAAGTTGAAGGATTTTGAAGCCAGAGTAATCTGCAAATGAGGAATTAGCAATCTAATAGCCAAATTTCCTCAAAATGCTGGATTTCGAAGCCAAAATAGAGTTTTGAGGTGGTGATGAATATCTGAAAAATTATGACTGTGGCTAGTTCATAGAATTTTACTGATTTTGCGGATAAATTACGACAATTTCAGCAAATAACTCACCAGGTGATCACCTTGTCTGATCGTCATTTCTTTATCAAGCGAGTAGAAAGCCTAAAGGTGATATAAGTTTAAAGAGCGAGGGAGGAAAATTGACCATCTCGGAGTTCGCGACACCATGGCACAAGTCGGGCAAAAACCGCAATAAATAGAATGGCGGCTTATATCATCGAGATTAGTGATTTTATCTGTAGAATTTATCTGTAGCTCAAACAAGGTCCGTTGCAAATCAACGAAATTCAGATTTTTTATGCGAAAAGTATTTTTCTATATTCTAAAGAAGTTTTACGGCCAAAAAAGTGGAAGAGCACTTTCTATCCACCATGAATTATTCCCCACCTGGGGGATTGGAACTAGCTTTAGAACTCCGATGGATTTCCATCATGGCGACGCGAACTCCGTATAAAAAGTCTTTATTGATGATAATCTAAATAAGATAGTAGGTTACTGCTTTAACAGCAGGATATATCAACACAGTGTTTAACAAAGATTCATTCATAACTTTAGCCACGAATCTGTTATCCCACTCTATATATATGCTATGGGATAATCGTTTTTTGATGAGGGAAAAATCCTTCTTTTTGTAGGAGAATTTGAAAAGGCTATCTTACCCTAAGACAAAACGCTGGAAAGTAGGACTGCCCCAAAATGATAAAACGGAGGCTCAATAAACCAGGTTATAGTGATATTTCAAGGTGGCAATATTAATTGCTTTACTGTTTTCGAAGAATAAATTTACGTTGTCTAATATTTATGGCACCTTGAATGGTAAAAAAATGGGGTTTGCGTAGATAGAACATAATAGCGCACCATGTCCATAAACACTCAAATTTCACATACATCTATTCACAGAAATGAAGGGCTAAAATCATAACTTTTAATTTAAAATCAAATTGTACAAAGGAAGAAAGAGCTAATTACATAACTTTGGTTTAATTGAACGTTTACGGCGAAGAAAAATTAC
The DNA here is from genome assembly GCF_013076305.1 of Rhopilema esculentum. Next base: position 11,018,120 of record NW_027019384.1, read on the forward strand.
CTGCGGCCTCTGGGGATTTTCCTTCCTAATTAACATCCATTTCTTGTTTCGGATACGATATCCACTCACAACAGTTGCTAGAAAAGAAAGGTAGGTGAAGTTAACAAATGCAGATTGTGTTAAAGTTACCAATTAGATCATATTCGCATATCATTGTAAAATAAATACATTTATTTTATAAGAAATTAAGCCAAAGAATGGAACCCAGTTTCTTAATATTTTGTTAATTTTAGTGCTAAAAGTTTTTTAAAGGTTTCCTTAATAGCAAAAGCTAAAGAGCTAATTTTAGAAACACAAAAACATGACATTAGATAACATTAAATGGAGTACGATGTGTGACGTCATCAACAATATTTTCTTAATTTTTTTAAAATTTGACCACGTAATCTGAAAGAACGTCATAAAATACCTCTAGATATGCAAAATCTGTTAGATGTGTTCAAAATTGGGCGAGTTATGGCCAAAAAAAGATTTCAAGTTAGTGTTATTCTGGCTGGTTCACGAAATTTTGAACCAAGACCAAATTAGAAAGGTTTTATGGGGCAAGAGCCTATGCTCATGTGGCCATATCTCAGCCAATTTGAAACACATCAAACTTATTTTGCATATTTAGAAGTATTTCACGATGCTCCTTCGGAATATAGGGTCAAAATTGCAAACTTTTAGTAAAGGGTAGGTTTTTGTGACGTCATCACTTTTTGTGACGGTACTTTATAGAACACACAATAAGACACAAGGAGCTCTTCTTTCTGTTTATCCCAATGCTAATTAAACAGGAAAAAGGTGCCCAATTGTTGAGAATAACACTTAACAACCCATCTTTAAAAGAAGGATTTTGGACAGGTTCTTCATGCTGAGGTGGATGACACCCAGGCCGTCCCTTGTTCTCACAATCTTCTCATGGATGGAATATAGGCCAGAAAGAGGATTGGCTCTTGTTCTGGACTTTGTTAAAAAAGGATAATGTTTAAGAAGTTAAGAAAGATAATGGTTTTTCGTTGCATACTTACACAAATGGTGAGCATGAACTCTGACAGCGAAGGGATACAAAGTGGCTTGTCCCTCGTATGGGCAACCAGTGTCAAGATGCCATTCTTAAACGAGAAATACATTTTTTAATCAGATAGATAAATAAACGATTAATCAAAATTACTGTTTACCAGTCTGTCATATATGTAGTACTCGTAACGACATAGATTTGCACGCTTTGGTCTCTAGAACAGGAAGGATCTGAGTCGAAACTACTAGTTTCACGCTTAAAGGCTCTTGGACAACCGGCATGCTTTGAGACTAAAATTCAAAGAACCGGCCTAATATCGTACTGCATGAAAATACAAAACACAGTCAATTTCTCAAGACAACTACCGCTAAGCATGACCAAAGGTTTAAGGAAATGGATGTCCAATTGCAGATGGAAAGTGAGAAGAAAAATAATCATTTGAATAGTTACTTTTTTGTCACTAGGCCGACAATTTTAAAATCATCTGCAAAATACTGAGGCTCGTAAAGCAGCTATAGAGCATGAATTAAAATTGTTACTCACTTTTTTCATGAGGTGGAATGCTTGCAAAACCTTCAGCCAGAATGAAGATTCCAGCGTGTAATGTCAGCCTAAAGGACAAGAAAGAATGCGTCATCAGCGACAGCAATTAAAACATTTCGCCTCATTTTGCTTCTCAAATTAAAAGCAAAACAAAATACAATTTGATTTAAAATCAGATTCTCAATAAACAAGCTAGCAATTGAATAAATATGTAAAAAAGTCCAGCTGTGTTTTAATCAACTTTCATAAGAGAATTGATAAAATTTTATCTTTAAGTTTAATCATATTTAAATTACAAGGATTCTATTTAATTTTGTTATCAATAATAGCTTTACGGACAAGTTCTTAAAAGGGCCGAAATAAAAAGTTTATTATCAAGAGATCGAAAAACAAGAAACTTATTGCAAGTTAAAGAGCCCTAGGGAGAGCTTTTTCAAGATCACAGAAGGTTGGTGATTGAAAGATATTCTCATGGGTCTGCTGGTTATGGGGAAGGTATTCCAATCTATATATTATTGAAAGGAAATTAACTAAAGTATTAAAAGTCAACCCAAATGATTCGTCTTTTAAATGACAAAATGTAGAAAGATAATCTCATGGGCCTGCAAACTATTCCAAGAATTTCTAAATCCATGATTCTTAGATCAACAATAGTTTTAAACGGAGATGAGAATATTTCACCAAACGCTATCGCAAAAAAACTGAAAAAGTTTCAAACGCCTGGAAATAATTACATAAATTTTCAAAGTTCTTGTAAAAATATAGAAGGTAATAACAAAATGAACAATTAAAGCACAATAAATTGAAGGTGATGAGCCCTGGGCAAGTTCAGCAGCTCTTTACAAAAACGCTTCTCTTTAATAATTAATGAAATACCTAACAGTGCGAAAGATAATGGTCTGTAATGAATTCACAGAAGGCAGGATTTTCTTTTTTGAGAAAAAAGCTAATTTTGACCCATTCAAGCAGCGAGTTAAATGACAGGCAGGTATATCAGGGGGGATGAAGAAGAAGTTTGCTGTTAAACAACGAGTCTAGTTTCAGATAGGAAAGAGAATGGAACTTTTTGAACAAAACGGCTTACTTTCTTTTGGTTACATCCATGGCAACACCAGAATAATCTTTTAGATTCGTTCCTGCAAAAGAACGGAATCATTGTCAAACGGATTTTGCACAATTTTCATTTCTACGCAGATTTTAAACGCCTTGTCTAAAAAACTTTCATCGGGATAAACGTTCAAGGGATAAAATTTTCAATCCTAGCATTTAAACGTTTCTACATTTAAGTTTACCAAAACTATGGTATTGAACTAAACATGATATTGAGGCTTACTGACATAAATCGTTTTTAGTCCTTCTTAATCGCACTTTGTCCTACATAATCGCATGTTGAGATCATATAGATCATATGGCCAATTTCGAAGTAAACTCAGCTAAGTACAGAGTACAAAGTACAACCTTTTCAGGATTGTTTATATTGAAAAGGGATTAAAACAGAAATCGCTGTTTTTTCATAAAATAACCTTGAAAACTTGAAATAAGATGAAATATTAAGTAACCACCTGGTAGAAAATATCATCACAAAATATTTTGAGTACAAAAACATGAAAATTGCATTTGATTTTGAGAAGGTAAATGCGACGATCAACTCAATGGGATTAATGAGGGCTTAACATACCAACAAACTTGTCGACTTTCCCGTAATGAACTTGTAAAACAAGATATTTGATCTTCGTTGAAGGTCCAACTTTAAAACCAACATCTGCAAGATTGGGAATGATTGAAAACGAATTATTTTCCGCATTTATTAATAAAATCTTAATCGAAAATTCATCTCAAATACATTGATTATTAACATCCATATTATTTGCCATAATCAGTGGCGGACACTTGGGGGGCGAGGGGGGGGCGACCGCCCCCCCCAATACTTTAGAGAATAATGGTCTTTTGTTCTAAAACAATGGGAAATGTGACGTCATCTTATTAAAACAATAGGCTTGCTTCCCCAATATTTGACCAAGTGTCCGCCACTGGCCATAATACAAACATTTCCCGTTTGATAGTATTATTATAAAAGTACGTTATATAAAATGGGGTGTTATATAAACATTTCTCTGTATCCGAACAGAAGCATCTCAAAGAAACGGATTAAAAATAGCGACAAGGGTTTCTTGGTTCTCATGAAAAAGAATGTAGTTTATAGGAAAAATCAAAGATTTGTTCAAAGGCGAGTAACTTGGTCAAGTAAAAAAAGCTTTTAGAAAATGTAGTGAAGTCCATTTTGGAGATTTTGTGACACTAAAGAAAATCATTGTGGGGCTAAAAATTTCTGCTTATCGTGTACTCAATGTTAAATTATCCGTTTTAAAAAGGAATGTCTTTAGCGAGGGATAAATTAAAGGCCTATTTAGGAGGGGGGAGGTGATATCTGGACACCATGTTGAAAGTTTTCAGGGAAGACCATTAGTTGGTTGTTAAACGCGCCTACATGGTCGTTATTGCTTTTATCTATATCTTCGTCGATAGATGTGACTCCTTTTACACCACTTCCCTTTAATCAGGAAGATCCATGAAAAGAACCTTAATCATTCCACTATAGCTAGGTATTTCAGTATGATATGCTTTCATCATCACCATCAGGTACCATCTTCTATCAGAAGGTTGGCTACCATGACCCTCCAACTATCCCAAAATCTGAGGGTTTGTTGTCATGGTCATAAATAAAACTTCCTGATAGGCTTTACGCTATTGTAATGAACAAGTGGTTCAGCGAACACAATGAGACATATCAATGAGTCATAATTATCATAATTTGAATATCAACGAAAAACATCCAGAAGGATTCCCAACCTTTTGGTAGCTTCAAAGGAGGAGCGTTCTTTCCCCAAGCGTATAGTATATGTTGACTTCCCGATTTGCAAACTGGATGCATTTCACCGCAGCTCCTGGAAATCAGGAATAAATAAGTAAAAGCACGGACTTTGCTTGAAAACTTGAAAACGATTTTTAGGCGTTGCAGATTTTGAAGAAAGCAAACATTTTACTGGCTCTACCAATCATCCAAAACATGTCACCATTATAATTTTGGCACAACCTGTTCTTTATTTAGTCGTTTTATGTATTCGGTCATTTTATACCATCAAGGGTGCCAGACGGAAAGTTCAAGTATGTTTTTAAATGATTGCTCTTTAAGTTGTAACTGCTCTTATAAAGTTGTAATTATCCAACTATCAAACGTCAACGGTTTTGCAAAATGTAAAGAAAGTTGACTGTATAATAGATTACTTATTTCAAGATTACATTCCAGAAAATGTGATATTACATTCCTGTCTCTTTATATAGATAAATTTTTATATTAAAGGCAACCGCCATATACTAATAGGGCTTAAGCCATCTATCAATCTCAAATTGACCAATCAGTGAGTGTGACTCCACTCATGCGCTCAATGATTGGCTAATTTTGATTGGCAGATGCCTAAAGCCACTTTTATATCTGTCGATTGCCTTTAATATTACATAATCGTTATATATAAAGTACTTTGTGATTGGGAAAGAGGCAGTCACACCCAAACCCTTTGCCCCACTTCTGGTTCTGAGTCTGCCTAATTGAAAAATCTAGAACATTTTCGCTTACATCAATTTGCTCTTAGGATTTTGCCATCATGCACAAATATTGCTAAAATATCTAAAAATGGCAAAATGACGCAATGGGTGCGTTCTACTTACCAGGCCTTTTCTATTTCGAAGGGCAGTTCACAACCAAACAGCAGCATGTGATGGGCTGTGTGCATTTCAGCATTAGGCTGGAACCCAACGTAATACTCATCTGATGGGACCTTTTGGCCATAACAAATGTACGAATCATGCTAGAAAAAAATGCAAGATTTATCAAACGAAAGCCTTTGTCTATTTCCACTTGCTACCTATCAATTATACTCTATTGTAATTAAGGTGCAGTTCTGTTGAAGCCAAAATATGGTAGCACACTTCTTCGTTGCAGGGTAATCAATTTGAGAGAGCCTCGTCTTGAAAGATAATTGAAATTTCGATCGCAAACCATGAAATTTGACTCTTCCTTGATCTAGAGGAACCTATGACGAGGCCCTCTAAATGATTTACGATGCAATACTTCGCAGCGGTACGTGGAGCCTTTGACTGTCTTTCCAAACAACAAATAAGCCATTCAGGTGATGTCTTAATAAAGAAAATTTATGCGAAGGAACTAGCTTTACTAAAGCCAGAATGCTCTAGGTTTATATCTTAAAGGCGAATATGGTAATTTCATGGAGGAATTGTTTCCATTCCAAGAGGCATATTCCATGCACTTGGGGGAGAAAAATCTTACTATAAATTCTATAAAAAACTTCAGCTTTATCTCCGAGACACAAAATTGTTTGTGAATAACTAATAGAGAGTTTCTGAGGTGTCAAACCTCAAAATTGCCCACACGCAGACTACAGTTACAAATGATCCTTGACCAGCATGTGAAATTACATGAAAATAACAGTCATGTTGAGAATCTTTATATTTCCCAGCCTGTAAATGGTTCTTAAATACAAGATGCTTAACAAAACAAGACAGGCTAAAGTTGCTTCAATTCTTAGGTTAATTTTACGAAGATTTACTTTAACAGATTTCTAGATTTAAACCTATCAATACGGTCTGGTAGTTTTATAAAATGAAGTAAAAAATGAAAAGGGGGCAATACCTTTTGCGGGGAAACCCCAGGCATGCTAATAACCTCTCTACTGGTTGTATGACTTGCATCTGCTTCTTCAGTTCTTGAGAAAGCTGCGTCTTTATCCGTGTGGCCTTGATCGCGCCTGTAGCTATTCAGAATATCATCAATAAGCGAGTCACTGTCGTATTCATCTGACAATGATCGTTGATCGAAATATTCCCTTCCCTGGTATTCATAGCAGCTACTGAGCAGCACGCAACTGGCGAACAGTGCCAGCACTAATTTGTTTACCATCCTATGAGAAAATGCAACAAATTGACAAACACGCGGCAATCGCACTGAAGCTACCAAAATATTAGTACTACAACCCTTGATAAATTTTTCTTAGAACCTCCCTCGTCTCTTCCACATTTAAAGATGATATATCTGCTTTGGAAAAATAAGGCTCTAGCTTTGTGGCTTGGAAAAGGGTGTTGAAATCAGATGAACGACGATATTTTCGACCTCAGCTTTGTCCGAGGCTGAAGATCAACCAAACCAAATAGGGCCGCATAAACTACTTCCATTTTGCTAGAGGACATTAAACTCCGCACATAGTCAAATCGACTTAAATAATTAAGCAGATTTTGATGGGCGGGAACAAATCTGATTGTGAAACCATTGGCATTCTAAAAGGCTTACAGTGTCTAGTGGCTTTTACCTTACAGCGAAAAATACAGATCTGCCTTTATTCAGGCTACATAAAGAATTAATAATAATTTGGCAAAACACTTATAGCTGTTAAAATGAACCCATAGAAACTGGCATCGATAAGAACCAGGAAGACAGAACGAAAGTTTGAGATTTAAATTGGTGATAATTCAGTTTGAAACGCGGTTATTTTAAGGAATGTTCATTAAAAGTACGCTCAAATATATATTTAGATAACTGAAATGCAAATAAAAGAAATAAAGATTATTTTATCTTCGATTAATAATTTTTTAAATATTTGAATATTTAATAAGCAAAATTACAAAAATAGTATGAAAACGAATAAAGAAGGGATAATAAGGAACAGTTCAAACTTGCAAGGCAACGAAAGTAAAGTCGTTTAGCCTAGAGTCCAGATGTACACTTTTGGTGTACAGAATATGACGGCTCTTAGTTTTTACTCAGAGTTTTTCGCTTACTGCGATCATGAGGCAACTGGCGGGTCAAAATGTAAGTGGATTCGCGACGGCTGACAAAGCAGAATACATAAAAAATGATTCATATTATGAAGAAAAAAGGGAAGCAGACAGCATCTAATGCAGATTGTTCTTGAAAATGTATTGGAAAAATTATGTAGATTCTTTCTGAGGAACTATTTCACCACTTAAAAACATACCTGAATTTAAATCCAAGTTGAGTTAATGAATCAAATCCGGTATTTGTTTATTGAGATGTTTGACGAAAAAATCGCCGATTCCTTTCCATGCCCAAGTCATATGGCAAAGCCTACACACGATACGAGAAAATCAAACGAGCTTCTATTTGCACCAGGTGGTTAGACAAACATACGCCCTAATTGGTTCTCGAGATATGCGTCAAAAGCAATCTTGCTTGAGTTTTCATGGATTTAAAGGAAGTTGAAAGAAATTAGCTGGATCTTTGGGAGGGGGGTTTGGTTGGAAACTGCAAGCACCCACACAAAATAGAAAAATTCCTTATGCAGGTCCTTATAATTGATATTTTATTAACTCATGAATGTGGCACCGGTTGAAGGAAAATGAATGAACACGGATAAAAATACTAGAGGTAGGGCTCAGAAAAGTAGATATATGAAAGGGTGGACTGTTTGCACACCTCCCCAAACACCGAGATGCAACTTTTTGTTTGGTAGGGGGCAGCCTATATTTTACAAAATAGAAGTATTTTACCTATGCTACTTAAGATTTTTGGGGGAGGGCCAAGGCCAACCTCAGCCCCCCAGTATCTCGCTCTCACGACACAGATCCAGGAGTCCTCGTATTTTTTACCAAGAGGGGGCAGGATACCACCTCGTTGATTACTGTGCATGTAAGATGAAGCTTTTATTTTATTATATTTTAATAAAAAATTATGCCATACATTATCTTTTTGCCTATAAATGAATTTTCAGTTGCTTGAAGGACATAAACCTTTTGATAATTTGTAGAATTTTATTTCAGGTATAGAACATTTCAATTGAAGATACTCTAAGAATCATTCTTCTTGACTTACTATCTTCAATAATTGTTCAAGTGAGAGGGGTGTACCTTTGAGCCATCTAAGAATATAAAAGTCTACATAAGCCAGTGGTGGATTTAAGGGGGGACAACTAGGGGCAGTTGCCCCTCCCTCAAGAGTTGAAGCAAGTCTGGCACCCCTTTTTTGGAAATTGTGCGCCCCTTTAAAGAATGAGAATCAGATGAAAAAGGTATTTGGACCAATAGGTTAATTTGCCTTCCTTCAAATTTTCACTGGATCCGCCCCTGCAATATGTATTGCTTGACAATGTACATATGTCCTTTAAAAAATGTCCTTTAAGATAAATGAAAAACTTTGTCTTTAAACAGAACTTTAGAAAAAGAAATGATTTTGCAAACTGACAGTGGCATGCCACCCTGTGGGGACAGGAAGGGTAGTGTAAGAAGGTGGAGGTAGGGAAATGGTACAAGAAGGTGAAGGTAGGATGGTGGGTGTAGGAAGGTTGGGACAGAAAAAAGGACCTTTCTAACAGAAGCATTTCACTGCCGGTAATTTTGGTGCTTTTATGCCTATCTGTCCAGTTTCCTCAAGACCAGCTGAAGTGCCAACAATAGGAGTTCTTTATTAGAAGCAAATTAAATGGTGAATTATTTACTTACTTAACACAGCTAAGAAAACACTCTTGATAGAAATGAGAGATTCTATATATACATATTTACTCTGAAACTAGTTTTTTGAATAACTGTATAAATCTTAGTAAATATAATGACATGATTGGTAATACATCAAGAATTGTTTGCTTAAAATATTAGCAAAGAAAACTTTTAGCAAAGAATTGGAAAAAGAAATAAATATTAGCAAAGAAAGAAACACAGAAAACAAAAAAAATCTGTGTTTACTTCACTTTTAGAAATGTAGGATATTATATTTCTACTTGAAACAATTTTATTTATAGTGAAAAATGTGGTTTTATTTGTTGATTGGAATATCAAAGAACCAAATATGCAACTGAGTTTGGTTTTAGAAAATAGAATTTCATGCATAAATGACAAAACAACCACTACAATAAATTACCGTTCTCATTAGAATTCTGTTTATATGCATTTTCACGTCCTTTTATTGTTCACACATAATTACCATTGTTTTAACGCATTTCAATATTCTTTGTTGTTTCTAATTGCACTGCACATCATATCAATGGAAACAATTTAGTTTATGTTAGTTCATGTTATGGGGTGTGATAGTTCAGTTGGTAAGGATCAAGGAATGAAATTGAGATGGAGAAATGAAAGATTTGTTTATTTATTTGAATTCTCAAATGGTGAGTTTGTTCCATTTATTTTAAGTATAGAGATCTCTTAGAAAACCTCTATAAAATTATTAAATGAATTAAGTAAGAGAGAAAAAAAGGGAAAATAGGCAAAAATATACCTAAAGCAAAGTAACTGGTCAAAAAGCAAATGTGAATGTGAGTTTGTGTCACAAATAAAGCTGAAAAATTAGTCAGCAGTTTCTAGCCATCTTACAGGATGTACTAGGCAAATGAAGTGATAAATGGATAGCTTTCCTTTGTGTAGATTTTCCTTCTGATAAATAAATGTAGAACAGAAAAAGGAAGTGAAATACTGGCAAATTACATAAATGTTTGCATTTTGGTCTTGATGTAAGACTTGATGCCAGCAGGGCCTTATGCAACATAGTAACAAGGTTGCCAATGCCTTTCTATTCCCATTTCTTTGTTTAGAAATGGGCGTTGGATGAAAAACTAAATGGTACTGGAATGATAGAAAGACTTGGTACAAATGCCAGTGAAATAATGACAATGAAAAGGAATGGAAATTAAAAAATTGCAATAACTTGAAAAAACAAGAAAAGACACTATAAATTGAATAGTAAATTTAATGTTTATTTTTTCTAAATGTGCTTGATGATCTGAGGCAGAGATGTAGGCATATTGATGTGGAGAACAGGATGGTCTAAGCAAGGGCGGATACTTGGTTCAATATGATGTCACATTTCCCATTGTTTTAGAACAAAATAGCATTGTCTGCTAAAGTATTGGGGGCAGTCACCCCCTCAACCCCCCCCCAAGTGTCCACGACTGGGTTTTAGCTACAGAGTAAACTAAACAGTTAATACTTGCAATATTCTTTCGTGGAATACTTGAGCTTTTTAAGAGCCACTAAATTCATAAATGAAGTGCTCCTCTTGAGCAGTTTCAGGTACAGGAGTTCAAGAGGCCTGTATATTATACAGGGCCCTTGCCACTGAGCTTAAACTTGAGGGGCCAGTGATGGAAAGAAAGTTTCTTCTTCCCCTCTCTAGCCAAATTTGTGGCAAACATTTTGCCACAGCTCATCAGCACTGCTCTATTTGTTGACTTTGGCTCAATAAATTTGTTGAAATCTACAGGTCCACCTATATAAATAATTTGAGCTGACTTGAATCTTTTATTTAGGAAAAAAGTGGGGAGGCTCTGGCCTCCCTGTGGCATGGGCCCTGTTATATGCATGTCAAAGATGAGAATTGTCCTAAGCCAACAGCATGATAAGGTAGGGTGGCTAGTCCCCTGCCCTAGAGCTGCTGTTTGTTGGATAGGAGACAAGCATCTAAAGAAACCTGGTTAAACCTAGTTTAGGATTGCAACCTCCAGTACTGCAGACAAACATACTAACCATTTGGTCACTTGGCTTTGATGTACCAGAAACATCTCAACTCAAAAATGGATTAATTTGTCTTTAAAGATGGAGGAGAAGGTTTAAATGAGTTGACTTATATACATATAGGTTTAAATGGCTTTAGTATAATTCTACTTATTTATTCATCACTTCTTTCACAAATAAATCCAAATTATTTAGAGATGGCTCAAGTGTGAGAGCTTTAATTGGGCAACTTTTGTTGAGTAATTTTGGCATTGAATGAATGAAATCAATGACAGGATATTGTAAAATTGCATCCTTTAATCTCTACTAGGTTGTTTGGTGCCAAAATAGGAAAGAACTTAGAAAAATAGGAAAGTCAGAGGAACAATTATCTGGAAAGGGAAACTTTAGATGGAAAATAAGGACAAAAATATCCTTTAAAGCAACATTTGCATTTGTCTCCATATTCAAAAATCTTAATTGGAATTGACAAAGGAAATTGTAATTGGTCATCTGAAAAAGGAAAAAATACTAGAAGTAGCTCAAAATAAGACTAAGGATTTGGATCCGTGTAATTAAACAACTAAAAGGTACAAAGTTTTTTCAATGTGAGTTGATGATGAAATAATAAACCAGTAAATTCGATGAATATATCGGAAGTCTGTTAAAACGAGATCGAATCAACGGAACTGAAAAAGTGATATCGGATAAAATGTTTTCAAATTGAAATACATCGCTTAGATATGATCTCCTTCCTTTCAAACAATAATGTTTGAATTCAGAAACTGATTTGTGAACCTGTCACACGGGAGCAGCACTTAAGCAAGGAAAATCATAACAAATAAACATGTTGGTGAAATTCATGAAAAAATAATACTTGCTTGGGTGGACATATCATTTTAGGCTTACGAAACAGGTTTTAATCAGAAACCAAACGTCAAATTCAAATTCAAATTCAAATTCATTGGCATTCAGCAACTAATTACAGGGTACTTAAATTAATTATTATAGTAGTTAATACAGAATATATGACATCTATTTTAGCTAATAACAAATAAGTTGCCTAGGACGCTGGGAGGAACCGAAACGGTTTTCGAGCCTAGCGCCCTAAGTTGGTAATAGTTAATCATGCAGTATAACAGTAACAATGGAACAAGTAAAAGTTAATTACAAGTAGAAACTAATTACTAATAATTTTGATTTGAATTTAACATATAACAGAAGAAGATAAAACATAACAAATGAAATACAGAAGGAGAGAAAATTTTCTTCATACAAATAAAAAACTAATTTTAGAAAATGATTTAGGAATCCCGTAACAATGGCCTAAAAAGAAATGGAACAACATTATAACAGTATATAATAAAAAATTACCTGCGGTGTAAGATTGAGTGGTCGAAAATGTCCCTTTTTCTTCACTAAAACTACCGTCGTATTTTTTCGCACCAACGAAAATTCATTTCTGTCAGAATTAACTGCGGCAGCTGCAAAATTCTTCTAGATGGCAAAGTGTTCCGGTCGACTCGAAAAAAGTTGCAGGTACCCACATTGAATGAAGTACGGGGGTACAACAATGTTGCGGTTCGTGATTTCGCGCACGACAAGTTAGGATTGAAGAAAAATAATCACCATTGGTCGATTAAACGAGTTGTAGTCACCAATATCGAAACTTTGTTTTACTAAGCTGCTTCTATTGATTTAAAATTGTATTTTCAACTTCCTCTTCAATTTCACACACACCGCCATTTTCAGTTTCGGTGGTGACCTCGATCTCATGTCGAAAATTTTGCGGTTTGTGCAAAAAAATAATCGTGTCACGAAAATTCGGAGAGGATCGCCTGTTTAGTTTTGTTCGAGATCATAACGGCATTTCTAATCAAACAGACCCAAAATTGCATCTGAGATAGTATCCTTTGTTCGATTGCCCAAACCCCTCCCCCCCACCCAGAAAAGCCTGTAAAACCAACGTTACAACAATATAAGCATTTTGAAATAAATTTGTCGAAACTTTAGCTCCCCACGGTAGAGACATCCTAGTTAATGAGCAAGCTCGACTAAGAATGGAGATAAAAATATTTTGTTAAACTTGCACAAGGTGAAATCTCTCCTTGTTTTTTTCTTGCAACTGAATGAGATGTCAAAAAGAAGGTTTATTATCAGCTTGCTGGCCCTTTCTTCGTGGAAATTCTCTTTGGAAGATCTACTTTACATCAGAATTATTTGCATAAAAGAAAAAAATGATCGCCGCCCTCATATCAGAAGCTCAATTAACACTGTGAATTAGCACAAACAGCATCTTGAGTAAATCAAAGGATTAACAAAGGGCTTAATATTCTTAGCTACACACATGTGGATGTTTTTGTTTTAAGCCAGCAGTTTTCTAATTATGTAAATAGAAATATTTTCATAGAGTCGACGGGAAGCTTTCTCTTGATAATCTGGTTTCAGGTACAATCTGTTTCTAACTGGATTAGCCCAGTTTCATCGTGTTAATCCCAAGGAGGTATAATCTATGGTATAATTAAAAAGATCTAAGCAAAACAGAGACTACCCGGTTTTTATTGTTTGAATTTTCATTATCTAGCCTCTTCGAGGAATTGCGAAAGTTATGACGTCATAAAACTCTACTTTTAGATTTCAACTTTGTCCGCATGACCATCAAGCAGGGTCTTTTTCGACGTACAAACTAGGGGGGTGGGGGGTTATAAGAAAACAGCCCCAGTGACCTTCTTTTGCTGAAAACAATAAGCTATTGCCGTTTAAAGCAACTCTACACATGCAGAGTCAGTTACATTTTTTATAAGAAAACTACACATTTTTTCCAGCCTCGATATTCTTAAGAAATTTTCATTTTGAGCCTGATTATATCCTTGAAGAATCTTATTTTTCAAAATATGGTCCGCTCTTGAAAAAACCTCGCTTTTGTAAAACGAAGTATGTCAGTACTGTGATTCTCTTTTTAAACATCGCAAACAGGCGACTCCTAAAAAATAACACACAAATATGCTTATAATATTCTAAAAATTGGATGATTCTGAACCTGAATATTCTTTTAAAACATATTCTCATAAAAAGATTGTAAGTCTGCTATAGATTTGGTATATCTCAGGCAACTACACTATGCAATAAAGTTCTTTTCGAAACCAGTGGCGGCGCCAAGGGGTGGTATGGGGGGAGGGGTAATTACCTCCCCAATTTTCTAAAAACATGGTCTATATATTTCTTCTAAAAATAGATCAAAAAGCACTGGGTAGGGGTAGATCAAATTTCTCAAGGAAAGGGACGAATCACTGGAACGAAGAAAAATGGGCGTGGTCACACTGGTCACGCCCATTACCCTCTCACTCTGTAATAGCTGGCGCCGCCACTGTTCGAAACAACCATCGAGCCTACATCTCAGTATGTATCTAAATCACTTTATATCAAATCAACGGTCCCTTGCTCCGACAAAAATCCTCAAATTCAACTACCAATAAGAAACAAGGATAGCATGGGCGGTATTTGCGTCAACACAAGCTAATAAGCAGCAATTTCATCTAGAAATAACACGTGCCTATAACGAGAATTCACGTAAATAAGAAATGATTGCCAAGTATTTGAATAAACAAGCAATGTTTACGTCTTTCCCACAATCCTAACGGGATCAACATGTTGTTCACTGTATGAATGGTGGAAAAACAACAATCGTACACCATTTTTCTATAAAAACCAGATATCTTTTGCTTAAGCTCGATTTTCCTAATTTTTTATATTTCGGTTCTCAATATCGTTCTTTTTTAAAAAATTTTTTTTCTACATCTATAAACTATTTATTATTTCTAAGACCACTAAAAACAGTTTTAAAAATTTCTTTGAAAAAAACAAACATTTTCAAACATAGTACTAAAGCTTCTTATCCAATATCCTTCACAGTATAAAGCGGAAGAACATAGATCGAAAACTCTACGCTAGGAAATATATATACCAAGTTGTGGATCAAAATAGGCCAATCAGAAACGCGAGCACATGACTTTTGAGGTTGCCCAAACAGTACCGCTTGCCTATGGAAAGTGTTACCAACGGAGTCCTAAGGTGAAAACGAATCCCTTCTGTATACATTTGCTAGAATAAAAACCCAAATTGTGCAAAAATCATAAATACGACATGTTTCGGATGGTTGATAGAGCCCGATCGTCGTTCCATCTAGCTATTATGAAATATATCTACATAAAAATTAAAAAAACACTACTGTGCAGACAGAAGGAGTGTGTGAAAACATATTTCTTATCTTTTATTTTTTATTGGGGCATGTTCCTATACTGTTCTTATTATTTCGGAGAATTAAGCCTTGGCTTTCTTATAAAATATTTTCTTATAAAGAAAAAAGTGTAGCATTTGCTAAAATAGCATTGGATTTCATATAAAAAGGGTATACTACGAAAAACAACTAATTATTAAGCAAATCTGCATTTTAGCAAATACAGATAGAAACTGTGTGTAGCAATTACGTTAAGAAAAATATGGCTGAAAGCAACGGGAAAGTTCTCCTCAGAGCAACCCCTCAGCTTTAAGCAAGCTGTATTTGGGTTTTGCTTTAGATTCAACTAACAGAAAATTATCACCATGAGAAAGCATCGAAATCTTATGAGTGATATCCGGTTGAGAATAAAAATGCTATAACTTGATGACAGCGGCCCTGCCCGCAGGTTTTGGGGAACAGGGGAAACTGCCATTTTTAAAAGAGAACATTGGTACCTCAGGTATTATTAACAAGGGAAACTTAGAAAGCATTCAGGGGCTTTTTTGGAAAATGCTAGAAACATTGTTCAGAACAGGAGATTTTCGAAAAATTTTTAAGGGGGCATGGGAAAACAGACTTCCTCCTAGGGGCCTCACGACACAAGCTAGAGCCAAATACAGGCAAGATAAGTAATAATTCGATCCAAAACAAAACTGACCATTTTGACCTGCAACGCCGTTGGAATCAAAACAAAGACGATCCTGGACCCTTACAATCGCTATTTGATAGATAAATCTAAAATTCTTAAAAATAAATATCTATTAAACCTAGAGGTTTACAGGCTGAAATAAGGTCTCATTAAAAACTTGCACATCTTCCATGTCCCTTCCCTTCTTTAAAATTTGGACTCTTGCCTTCAAGTTGGGCTTCAAGTCGTTGAAGAGGGATCTTAAACCAGCTTCAGGGTATTGGGTTTGTTATCAAGTAGGAATTGCAAGAAAGCAGATGTGATGTTCACACAAGAATCACAACGAACATCCTCATAACGGATACTTGTGGGATAACACCTTTGACCATAGCGGAAAAAAATTAGGAAAAAATCGTTTGCCAGTTGCTTGTAATAATCTTAGTTTTACCATGTTCTCTTTGGTTTTGCTTAGTAAGTTGGTTTTAACACAAACATAAGCATATTCATTATTTCATTCTTATCAGTTATCACACGTGCTGTGTTGAGGCCCATTGTAGCGGCCCACAAAACATTCTGCAGGAATGGGGGAGTTGAGCCCCCAGGCTAGAAGAGCAGAAGGAAAAAGAAAACGACACAAGAAAAGGATGCGAAACGATTGAGAGAATAAAATACTAGAGCTATGATGTAGAAGCGTTTTGGTTCGTAAAGGAATTGAATCTAGAAAAATTTATGTTTTTCGAGTGTATTGTTTGGTTGAGTCGTTTAGGGGCGTTTCTGGGTTGTTGTTATGTGCGTCTAATATTGCTATCTGTTAAAGTGAGGGCATTGCTCTATGTGTAAAATTCTGTGAAATTGTATTGCAGGGTCTGTTCCAACGTGCAGTGATGGCCAACTTGTCTAGTGATAACCTTGAATTTTGTGCAGAGATAAAGCTAAGATAAAGATATTTTGTTCTAATTAATTATGAATTTCGCAACGAATAAATACATTATGATACTGAGTTAATCAAGAAAAGAATAAAATGAGATTAACCGTCAGATGGCCTATTTGCTACTAAAACGTATATGTCACATTCCGTCGGATCGAGGGGAAGGGTCATAAAGAAACCAAAAGGCAACGCCCAAATTTTGTGAGTTTGCTTTGTGAGTCTGCAAATTTTGTGCAAGTGCAGCGATTGAAATGAAATTAAATGCTTGCTCTATAATTTTATCGTTATTTGTTGACCGCAAAATATTATTGTTGAGAAAACGTTAAAACTAAACGAAAGGGAACGGAAACAAAATTCTTTACAAAACAGACAAGGTGCACTCTGCAGACATTCTCTTGTCTTACCATGGATAAATTAATTAAAATGAAAGGAATGAAAAATTAAAAAATCATTCAAAACTCCAAGCATACTTGCAATGCATTGCGAGATTATCAGAAAGGCGGGAAAATTCTTTCAAAGTATAGAAAAAGGGCGGGATTATTAGAGGGGCGGGATTATAAGAGGGGTGGGATTATTAGAGACGGTGGGAATAAAAGAGAGAATACGGCAACTGTAACTTCCTTATTCGATTTAAAGATATGCAGTCAGTCTGGCTTTTAATCGCAGGAGCTGAACGACAAGCTTTCTCCTTATATCAGCCATACCGAAACCGTACAAAAACGGTTCAAAAAGGACCTTTGTGCATGCTAATAAGATCAATGGCCAATGAATCTTGACAGGAAACAGTTCACCATGAACGATGCTATGCAAATGGCTAGTTGACAGGGGCAATAGGCATACGATGTAATACCCTGCTAGTGCGCCCGTTGATACCGCCAATTTCACCTCATTTTTGAAGAACCGGTTGGACTCTGCCCGGGCAGTGAACGGGCCATGCGGACTGATCCGCATCTTTTGGCGACAGATGATGTATAGTCGAGTTTGTGTTACTATTAGTACCAAGGTGGTGATGTAAACTGGGAGAACGACCGTGTACGATAATAGAGAGGGCGGGCTGCGAGGAGAAATGTTGGGTGATGCCGTTGCCGGTAAAAACAGGACACAAATTAAACCTTGGGAAAACGCGATGAGGCAAAGAGCAGCTAGGCCAATGTTCACTCTCCGTGCTGTCACTATTGTATGTAGTCGTAGGCAATGAACACAGGCTACGTATCTTTCGATTGATAAACCAATAATCGTTCCACTTGAGACTAGCAAACTTAAAAGGCCTTGAAGCAAAACAAAAGTCTTCATAACCCGGCATTCAAGCGATATAGGCGATAAGGCCAAAATCTGACCAAACAGCAAAACTGTACCACTCAAAAAGTACAGCAGATTGGAAACGCAAAGTATCTTTATCAGCATATGCCGAGGCAGAACATCCGGGATCTTTCTTATCAGTATCCAGAGTAAAAATGCATGCACAGGGAGTGCGGGCAAACAGATGAGTATCATATTCCTGGCAGACGTTGGAACACACGGATATTCTCTTACGACCGTGCTGTTGTTTATAGATGCGCCCATCTTGCACAGGGTTCGGATTCCATAGTACATTTGCTGACGGCAGGCTGTTCATTTATACCGCCAAATACGTCAAATACTCTCTGCGTCATTTTTGCACCTGTGCTTTATAGACAGATCAATAAAGTAGGCTGCACAACACCAGATCAATACTCGCTTACAATTAAAAAATGATTACTCCATAGCCACTGGCAGCTGTCGTTTTAAGTTGTAAGTTGCCTACACATTCGTAGAGGAATGACAAAACAAAATGGTAAATTTTCTAGTATTTGGTTTGTTTTCATGCAAAATTGTCAACCGCTTACATAAATATTTCACTGCTTTACACCTAGACCCAATTTGTGTGTAGCAGAAAGTAACACGTTTTGAAACAAAGATATCTTAGCAATGCCAACTGTGGAGAATGATTTTATAGCCATAAAATTGGGAAAAACCCGCGGCATCAATAAATTTAGAAGGTGATCAGAGATCCACTAGGAGAAACGTGAATCCTTTTTACAATAATTGATAGGGAATAACGTTGAAATGGTGAGGTAGGATGACCAGCTCCTTTCCCTGCTGTCTTTCCTCGTTCCTACGTGGGCCTAATTTGCTAATTTAACCTAATTTAAAAAAAATGTTTGCTAATTTTCAGAATTCCTCTTACTTTATCGAATAACGTTACACTTTCGAGGCATTTCTTTATGAATAATATAAACTTTGCCAAGACACGATATTCTTGAGAGATTTTCGCTCTAAGCTTGAATGTATTCGTAAAATACCTTTCTCTTTTTTCAAATTTGATATGGTTAGTGGGAAACATTACACGCCCTCGAATAGAAAACATGTTTTTAGAAGAAAAGAGATATGTCAGAGTCATGGGATTCGCTGTTACAAACATCGATAAACTAGCCTGTGTTTCCCAAACCCCTAAATTTAAAGTAGACCTCTACTTTCAATTTAGGGGTCTGGAGCAAAGGCTACGATAAACAGACAACTGCTGAAAAATGAGACCCAAATATGCGACCAGAGGCTGAGCAATATTCTTATAATATTTTTAAAAATTTATGATTTTAAGCCTCAATATTCTTATATATAGCTTTAACTGTATATAAATAATATTAATGTAACTAGGGCATTTATTTTCTTATTTGGTATTTAGTTGTAAGTTGAATAGATTTTTGTGTATAAAGAATTTAAAATGAAAATGAAAAATAATCATTATTTGTATAAAAGAAAAAGCTTATAGCGTGCGCGTATTTGAAATACGTTGATACAGCTAAAATAATGCAACCGATGCATGTTATATTTAGCAAATATGGTTTGCTTTACTTTGCATACGTAGCAATTCCTTCTATTACAAAACATCTAAAGGGAGGATTACACGATCAAATTTGAGTCATATTTTACGTCAAAAGAACATATGATGGTCATATATCATCGTACCAAAGTGCTAAATAACAAATTGCTAAATTCGCATCATATTCAACTTTTAGCACTAAAATTCTTACAAAGTTTGAGAAAGTTTTCTCATTCATTATATTTTTTAAAGATTGCATTATGTTATGTAATCCTTTGGGGCACTTTGGGGCCTTAAATTAAAATGGCACTTTTTGAAAAAATGAACAAAGGCTGCTATTGAGAAAAAAAAAGTATATTATCTGTCGCCCAATGTTCTATTTACTACAAAATAGCCACATGATGCAACCAAAGTCTCCTACATTTTGGCATAAGCTGTCCACAATGTCCAATTAATGGATCTAGATACCTACATGTTAAATTACTTTGTCAAAACTAACAGCTTACATTGTTTTCAGTTCTGTGATCATCTTTTGAAATGCTTGAGGCATCAAATGTTTTTTCTCAAACTGCACTTCAAGTAAATTGACCTACGTTGTGTCTTTGAATGTCAGTCTTGTAGATGCACCATGCACAGCTGAGTTTCTATATACATGTGTACGTTAGTCAAGACCTTCTTTCTTGTCCTTGATTGAAGACTATAACAAAAAGAGCCAAGCACTGAGCAGTGGCACACAATTAAATATCCCTTCAATACAATTCAATCAATATAAGTTCGATTTCAAATCAATTAAGGTTTGGCCATTGGAGGAAAGCCACAGCTCTTGCTCCTCCTCAGGCTCTCCTCAAATGCTGAAGGAGAGCTACAGATTGCTCTCCTAAATTGTTTTAAAAAGCAAATTGCTCTCCTTGAAATCAATTTTTCTCTGTTTCCATTCTTGTTTACCTTCAAATAGCTCACCTGGAAATTACTAGGAGAGCTGTTTGCTGCTCCCCTGGTAAAAGTCTTATGGCCAGGCCTGCAATTTAATCTTGTTTGTACACTACAAAAATCATTACATGAAAATACTGCAATATATATAATTAAATGATAGATTCTGCAAAAATGAGCTGCTAAAATTTGATAATGGTATGAATCTGGCCTCTCTGACAGAGAAACAAGTTTTAATTGACAAGTGCAACCCCTCCCCCCGGGTTTTGTAATAGGACTGGACGCTAGTTTACATTACTCTATGATAATTTATGTTGCTTGTGTATAGTATGTATTGTTGTAATTATGTAATGATCATGAGTCAGTTTGGAGTCTCAACACAAGTTGCACGCTATCATCATCGCTTCTTACCGTATACGACTACTTGCAAGTTACAGCTAACCCTTAACCTGTAACAGTTTCCCTTGCAGGCAGGCAGGAAGTAATATCAAGAAATACCAGGGGAAGCATTGGAGTGCTCACAGTGCCTGAGTGGCAATTACTTTCAAAAAAGCAGCTTATGTCATCTTCAAATCAACAATTGGCCAATCAAGAAACCCCTTGATGGAATCAAGCTCGCTGATTGGCCAATGTTGATCAACATAAAGCTTAACCCACTTTAGTGTATGTCAATCACCTTTAAGACTTAATACTAAGTTCAGAAAATAGAAAAAGAAAAAACGAAATGCAAATACTTTCAAAATTTTTAACATTTTGACAAAAGTTTGATGAAAAGGCAAATTCATAGAATTATTTCATGGAATATCACACTATCGCTGAAAAGTTACTTACTTTAAACCTCTCTTCCAAAAGTGAAACTTCACTCATTAGATCTGTAATGGCATTAGTGAATGCTTCATGAGGGCTATAGTCTGCAGTGGTTTGCACTCTCAGTACAAATTTATGCTCAAGTGGGTGAGGCACTCTATAACCAGCAAAGATTACTTGTGGGTCTTTTAACAGTTGCCTAAAATGTATAAATCAAAGCTATGTGTCAAAACATTTTCTGAGTGAAATTGGATAAGATTGTTATGAATGGTGCAGAAGGGTGCTACTCTAATATAATATTTCAAAAAAATGACACCCAGGAGATCATAGAAATCAATTTCTAGAAATAGGAAGTAATTATATTATATCCTGCTATGCCTGTTTTAGCTTGACTCTTAAAACAATAATCAAACCAGAAAATGTGGGGCTGTACCAGCTGGCCCCACCGTCTCTCTATGCACTTTGTTGATGCGTTTTCAGTGCTTTTTCATTAACTTCTCATCAACATTTCTATCAAATTTCAAATTGGCCACTTTTCTTGATCCAAGCTGGCTGTGGGACGCTGGCTGGCAAGACGGTTTATTGAACAAGAACATTTAAAAACAAACTTTGGTAAACTTTATTTTCCAACAATCAAAGTATACCACAAAAATTAGACAAGATGTTTGCAAAGCAAATATTAAATGACTTACGCTCGTAGTAGGTTTCCCAAAGTATGATCCTCCTTCATGACAACAAAGTGAGCAGCATTTGGCACCTTGGTATCTTTTGTTATTGTAATCCTAGTTAGAACAATTGAATTACAAGATAAAAAATACAATAGCCAAAGGTTCCACTTAGGTTTATCCTGTCAATAGCATTCCTAGACTGCACTTGCATGTTTGAGCTCATCTAGCTCCAGAACTGAGCTAAACCCCTCATAGTTTTGACGAAGAGAACAGAGCTTCAATTTTGAGTAGAGATGCAGGTAATTTTATTCTTAAAACAATCAATAATAGTTGAATATACTTTTGTTGTCTTCTTTTTTGTTTTGGCTAAAATTCAGACATGAACATGGGAACAGATAACATTTAGACATTTAAAACCAGTCCTTTAACTAAGTAGAGAGCTAAAACCAGTCCTTTGACTTTAGTGTTTAACAATAAGATTTTTCAACGAGCATCAGCCACATTTACTTTATTATGTATGTCTGCTGCATACAAGGGCTTGATAGTGTGAAACTTAATGTCAAGATCTGTGGTGCACCAAAGCAACTTGGTAGCAAGTGAACGTATGCATAAGACACCAATTTTCTCAATTTGTGTTAATCTGACTAAAATAGATTCCAGTGCATTAAAGGTATATTAGCTTTTTATTAAGTCTCAGTATAAAGTGCAGTTAATAAGAAACATTGACAAGTCTCGATGTGATAACAACTTGCAGCTCAGAACAGTGCAATACCAGGCCTTCTCAGGAAAGGTGTGTGCGATCGCACTCGCACATGCTGGTACAAGCCTCCACACACCGAGGAGTGTGTTTAATCACATGCCTATTTTTGTAATCTTTATTTTGTTTTTTAACCAAAATGCTGAAAACTAATAAGGTGACAAAAAAAGAAATTGTTTTGTGTTTTTTATTTTGATGTGTTTCATCGCTCTTGTCTACCGTACTGGGTCACTGTAATCATTTTAAGAGCTGTTCTGTGGCTGTTGTGATGACACTCGAATGCAATCAAACATGGACCAAATGACTGTAGCATCGGAGCTAGTAGTAGCCCAGCAAATTTCATTCAAATTTTTAAAAGTTTTGAATATGTGCAGTTTTAAAAAAAATTCCTTAAAATAAACTCTGCCCAGTGCTCATAAAAACTAAGAAGCAGTTTTATCATAGACCTGTGTTAGCATGCACATGTTTCTAAAATACCATTTTTGAATAATACCTTTTTCTTAGATCTTAGATCAAGAGTCGCCATATTGTGTTACAACAGCAACAGCATCAATAACATAATGGCGGCGTCGCGGCCTAAGTGCAAGTAAACTTAAATAACATAATATGCCCCAAACTGTTAGCCGAGTCATAATTTGCAAAAGTGGAACAATAATATGAATAATAAACACTTCAGGTATAAATTCTCACTTCTTTTCGCCTTCAAGTAGCAAAAAAGGTGCGAATGATTCCGGAGCGTTCATCTTTGCACGTCCAGGAGCGTGACGAAAACTCTGGAGCAATGCATTGTGGGATGTTATGGATTTTGAGTCGGCGACTTGTTTATGAAAATCATCCTTCAAACCGACCATTACAATTGTATACGCAACACGTAAATCAACGTCATTGGCATTGTACACTTGCTGCTTAACTGCACGATTTGATTTCTAGAGTTCTAAAGTGATGATGTCACAAAAATGTATCTTTAGAATTTTTGAATCTGCATCCCATCACCTGAAAGAGCATCATTAAGTTCCTCTAAATGTGCAAAATCAGTCAATTGTGTCGCGAATTGGCAGAGATATGGCCACATGTGTATTGGCTCTTTCCCCATCAAACCTCTGTATACTTTAATAACAGAACAAAGCCAAAATAACAGTGATTCGAGTGGCACCCAGGGTATCGCCCTACAGGCCTCTTTATAACGCTGCGTAACCGATATAGCCCCCTCTCTATCAAAGGCGGTTTTACAAGAAAAATATTGAAATAAGCCTCCCAATACATTGTACGAGGAAGAAGATAAATGCAAGAATTTGTCTGTACTGATGTTCTCTGTCAAATATTTTAAGTTTGAAATGTTGAATTATTAATAATGCGAATAGTTTCTATTTCAGCAGCTCAACTTTTGTCATTCCTTCAGCCTTAGAGATCGCATATTTTTGCATTTCCTGATTTTTATTTTTCAATTGAGATTAGTACTAAGGATGTGACCAATTTTCTTTGTTCATGGACATATTCATGTACAAAAGATAAAAAGTTCTGATTCTTTTGAAGAACAAAACCCTATCCCTCCCTGCAGACTCTCTTTATGCAGAACAGAAAAATATACTTCTTCAAGTTCAGTAGAACTTGTATTCTTCCCCTAAAGAGAAATTCGAGTATATTTTTCCGAGGAATCTTGGGCCAGAACATGGTAGAGGATTTTGACAAAGCTCTGGAATTGGGGTAAAAACAAGGCTAGAATTCAGGGGTGTGGATGGATAAGGCAAGGGGGTTGAACTTCGCTTGCTAATGCTGAAAAATATTTTTTCTGATTTTTATTTGTTGTTTTTCAAGCAGTTTTGTGATGACCCCTTTGCTCTTTTTTCTCTACCCATGCCTGCATTGCATTTTGCATTTGGAACCTGTTACACAGTGAGAGGACGCTGGAATAGAAGGGAACAGCGGAGGAGGTAAACGTTTATATGCGGACTGCAGTATTGTATTTTGACCAGTTATTAAAGACAACATGGCTGACGAAAACAAGACTGAAAGGGAAGAGAGCAAAAGTCCGGCCTCAATACGTCGTGAGACCAGGTTAAACTTTTATTTTGCATTTCAACAATTGGTTTGATATTAGACTATGTATTTGTTACCTTCTCCTTTACAGATGGATTGCGATGCGCAGACCCGGCTTCCCACAGTCCCGGAGTTGGTGAATTGCAACTTGCAGGCTTCATGTATTTTGAACTAGCATCATTGAACTAGAAATCTGAGATTAAAGATGCACGATTAGTAGAATTATTTTAAAGGATAATTTTGCGCATCTGTGTAAAGGATCCTGCTTAAAAATGCATCTGAAATTAACCTTGTTTAGCCATTTCAAGTTTGTTTGCCAAATTAATACGATGTTTAATTTTCAACAAACCAAAAGCAAAAACAATTTCAAAGTAAATGCTTTACACTTAATGTTTGATTGCTGCTAAAGTTTGCTTTTTGGATACACTTTTAGCTCTAAGCCTGATAATATAAATAGACTATGACGCTAACGATTTTAGAAAGTCGTGGTTCCAAGGGTTGAAATGTTTTTTCAAGGAAGAGTTTGGAATAAACCAATCACCATTTATCAGACCAGTGATTAAGGTCCAACATTAAGTTTCAAGTGCAAAGCTTGGCCTATGCATGCAATTTAGAGCTTTTTAACTCTTTCAACATATGCACACACAAACAGGGGTTTCCACATTAGTGTAAAAGAGGTGTAATTCCCAGCAGTACCAAAGACATACTTAACAGGTGAAATCATCAAGATTTTTTCCATGTTTGCACAGCTTTAATTATACACTTAGTGAAGCAGAATTTTACTGAATACATTTTTTACTTCACAAGCAAAATGAGTATTGCCCTTCGGTACATAAGCTACCATTGTTTTCAGATATACATTTATTGTATAAAAATCTTGGATATGTTTAAATACTTCCAAACCAAGAAATGACAGTATATCCATTCAAATTATGAATTCTCCGGCTCATTGATTCCAAAAAGCCCTGCTGTGGATCATGCCACTTCCTGAAAGCACCACTAAAATGAAACTATTTATTTTTTTCTCAATTGACCAAGTATCAATTCTTTTAATACCCATTTGTATTTGTATCTGTTGCTGCCTAGTATCAAAAGATAGTTTCTTAGGACACAGAGAAGCCATGCCTGTTGCTTAGTGTTCTGGCCCTTCCTCGTGATGTGAAGGTCCTTCCACACCTTGTGATTCCTGCGTTTGGAATTAGGGAATGTTGACGAATCCTCCCAATTTAAGTGAAAGTTTTGCCATATCAGTTACTCGAACCACTGACCTTTGGATCTGTAGTCCATGACTATAACCACTGAACCATCCTTGCACCGTATCTATCATTTTTTTAATTAACCAAATAATCATTTTTTTAATACCCATTTAAGATCTAAATTTGTAGCTGAAAATGACTGTATGAATATGACTTAAAGCGATTGTATCTTGTAAAATTGATATCTTCATCATCTTTATTTCTAAATTATGACATTTCTCTACTCCATCAGTCTGTTTTGATTCTGAGTTTTAAAGGAAGCAATTTTTGTTAAGGTCGGACGGGCATCTGCTGCGAATGTCTCAAACGACTGAAGCCAGAGCTGCCACAAGAACAAGGAGTTATTCTACCAACGATTCAGATGAGTTAGAAGAGAAGCTCTATGATGGACCTAGAAGAATTTCTTTCTCTGAAGTTCTACTTGGCAGAAGAAGCTTGTTTAGTTCAAATCAGCCTGTTGTCAACCAAACTGTGTTAGAAGAAAGTATTAGCGCTCAGAGTTTGGCTGAACCAGATGGATTGTCGATGTCAACTGATAGTCACCAGGAAAGCCAAGATACTTTGACCAACCAGAGTGGCGTGGAGCAACAGCCACCTCGTGAAACAACACAAACAGATCATTTAAACAAACGACTACTTGATTCATTTCTGTCACGACTTGGCAATTTTGCTGGAGTGTTGACTCCGGGAACTGTCTATCACAGTGAGCATGCAAATGAAAATGAAATTCAGGAATCTGGGGATTACAGTACTGTGTATTCTGATGACTTATTGATGGACAGGATTTATAGAAGAATTAACAGTAAAAATGGACATAAGAAATAGTATCACATGCATAATATATAGATTTGTTTCTGTTAGCAAGGGTGTCAAACTCTAGCCCTACTGCTCCCTTTGTACATACTGTACGTACTATCCAAATTCAAATTTTTGTCTAGGCTTAGTCAGTTTTGGCTTGTTTCATAATTTCCTCTCTGGTTTGGATTGTGGCTCTAACCATGTTTTAAGTTATGGCCCTTCTATGGTTGAGTTTGGCACCCCTATGCTAGAATTATCACGAGCCGAGGCCATCGTCAGAATGATGTGCACAGCCAGATTGGGAAAAGTATTCCATTGATCAATGCACTGTTAAATTCCTTTGTGTCAAATCCGATGCAAAAGGCTTTCAATATTTCTAGGTTTTTATTCTATGATTTTACCCCAAATGTATATGCATCTGACATTCAAATCAAATCTTGATCATAATTGTATTATTTTCAAAGAGATAGTTTATATCATCAAACAGCTTAGTAATGTTGTCAGATTATTTGTGTTATGATTCCAATGTATAAACATCATACTATGTAATATACAAATAATAAATAATCATATATATATTCTTTAATTTTGATTTTAACAATTTGAGGTAAGTCTAGATTGATGTCAGTGCCCTAAGGTGTGGTACTGAGATAAACATTTACTTAAAATACACTGTATATAGATTTCATAAACATCCTGCCATACTATATTGATTTTTAATAATTTTCTAGCCAGAAACAAATCTTGGTTTTATCTAAAGTTTTATAAATATATTCCACCCCAGTTTTGTTATTGAATTTTAAGATTTTGTTCATTTTTCTGTTTTACTGATGTTTAGTACCTGTTCATGATATGCCTAAAGTTGGAAGTATGTAATCCTGTACATGATTCTAAGATTGTGATGGTAATATGAGAATGATTAAATATATAAAATCATTTATAGCAAGTTTTCATTCTAGATTTTCATTGTCTGCCAAAAGATATGTTTCAAGCTTGGCATCTCTGCTTATTGAGCATGTCAAATTACACCTCAAGACTAAGTTTCAGGTTAACAACTTGCATACATTAAATACAAAAGAATCCATTGCCAAAGATTTTGTTGGATTGATTTTCATGGGAAGAAATTTCCAAGTAAATTTCGGTGAGAACTTGAAAAGTTTCGGTGAGAAGAAACAATTTTGGTGAATATAGAAATAAAACGATTTCTTCAAGCTATTTCTATTTTCGACATAAAATTATCTGGAACGCAATCATAAAAGTAACAAAATCAAATGCTTGTTGGCAACTCAATAAATGTTGCTCTAAAGTGTAGGCAAGAATATGATAATTTTTTATTTAGAGAAGGTCTGTTTGTTTCATTTTTTATAAACCATGGAAGAAAATTAATTGGAAACGTTTACATTTTGCAATTTATTCGTTCGCCAATCGCAACGAGGGGACAAGAAATTCTGATCGATTGTGAGCTAAAAATTGAGGTGTCCAAATTGAAACATCTGGGGCTTTAAAACGAAATAATTGAGAGAATTTATGAAGAGCCAGTAGAATCATCTGCTCAGCCCATAGAGAACTCAAATTTTTTGGATGTAGAAGGCGAAAAAAAAGAAAGGTAAGATGAGCATGATATAGTATCTGTTGATGACGAATGAAAACTAAAAACTGATATGTAAAATGAAGGTATAGTAACCCATAAAAAATATAAAAGAAGTTTATTTTATTCATTCGAAAACCAATCGGTGTAAAACAAGATATAGGTGTATAAATAGGTGTTCGGTTGCCCTGCTTCACCTGCCTCAGGGTGTTAGGAAGTATCAAATATAATTGAATACAGAACATTCTAATATCTAAATTCCAATATCTTTTGTAATGTCAAATAAAATAAGTATGCGCAAAACGGAAATGAATTAAATAAGGAAATTTCGTACGATGCAAACGACTGAAAATTTACGACATCAAAATATTGGAGGGTAGGTCGAAGATGTACACTGATCGGATGCGACTACTTCCAGTGGCGTTGATAGGACAACTTATAGAAAGTTCATTCCCGTTCAATTCGTTTATTTTAAAATTCCACTTGCATATAAAGGTATTTAAATGAAATAAATACACTTGATATAAACATACAGAAAATGAAACTAAAAAAAATTAGCAAAAAACAACTAAATAAAAAGCTTGATTACATCAAGTAGAAAATAGATAACACAAATTATGGGAATTGTATGTCGGGACCTTTCTTGAGGAGGAGCACACTAAATAGCTAAGCTGATTGAAGAGAGAGCATCCTCTGTATTAAAAAAGATTATAGAACTTTGGAAATTGTTTCAAACTGATAACTCTCCATTATTGAATAAGAAATTAAATCTTTTATGTTTTTATATAAATCTTTGAACGAAAAATATTTTTTAGAAAAGTAGGAAGGGTGAGAAATTTAGATTTTCAGAGAAGTATCTGACATCCATTTTTATTTTAAAAAAAATTGAACATAATATGATATTAGAACTGAAATAGAGAATAAAAGTATTATAAACCATACTATTTGGAGATTTTTTGGTACTCTCCTCAAAAAAGGTACTTTCAAATGTCATACTTTAATGAATCAAGTTTTCTATCTTATTTAGGACAACAGAAGAATTCGTTTATTATCCAGTTGTAGATATCGTTTCTTGCAAAATGGAACATATAGTTGAAAAATAGACAACCGTGTTGTATTGCCGACAAGATCAAAAATTTTCCAAAAAAGATTAATTGTTTAGCTTTACAGGGCTATTCTTTGCAGATATGCTGTAAATGAAGCGTCAGCGATTTCACATCATCTCCTACTCACATCATCACATCATACATGCGTTCATTTTGTCACACGTGGACGAGTAACCTGGGACTAGCCGAGTCCTAGGCTGCACCATTTTCAAGGCACACTTTTCAAATCTTGTTAAGAATTTTTCATATTTACACAACAAAACACGAGCATTAATGAATACCTCCAAATATGCTAAATGTTAGCTAAATGTGTTCCAAATGAATGGTCCAAGAAATTGCTACATGCATGCTTTTGTCTTTCAAATCACTGTAACTTGGTCCCTGTCTGTTCATAACTTTATATAAAGGCGAACCAAAATAGTAAACTTCAAATCTTCCACTGACCATATATCAGTAGTGGCGGACTGACCGGTCGGGCTACCGGGCCCTCACAAAATTATTACAATTTTTTCTTAGTATTGCTATTAAATGAAAAATCGTATTGTTTGGTAGGGGCCCTCTTCTGTTGCCATGACACCGAGACTTTATCAGGATTAGTGGATAAAGAATGAATAAAAAGATCACTTTGCGGTATTTAAGTACTGGAAAAGCATTTTCCAAAATTGGGGCCCCATGTAAGCAAGAAGAATCCTGGGCCCAGAGCTTACTGTCTCTAATGCAATAGTACGTTATTTAACTGGAAGTTCCAAAATCTGATAAATTTTCATTTCGGGCCCTCAGTTTAAATGTTTTCATTTAATCATAGGTTAAGGTGGTAAGGACATGACAATTTTTGTGGCTCAATTTCTAGGAAGGTACATTATTTAAATGCTAAACAAATAGATTTGAGAGTATAGATCAAAACAGCAAAAGGGCACAACACCCTCAGCTCTGACAATATTTTTGCTCCAGTACATCCATACCACCAACGATCTTAGGTATAAACTATCGGTACTTACGCCAAATTTTGGTGTATTTCATCGGCAAAATTTTGTCATAATTCCATTGGCGTGGTCTGACTGTGCTAGTTTTAAATTCTAAAATTTGCTGACGTGGCGAAAACCATGCGAGATTTGCCCTGACGAACTTTGCAAAATAACAGGCTCGTAGACACTGGGGGCAGGGGGCAATGCACCCTCTCAATAATTTGCGAAAATTGCTGTAAGATCTTATAAGGGCAGCTTGATCTGACAGTATTTCGTAAGGCAGGTATAGAAAAGGCTATACTTCTATTCATGCCCCCCCAATCCAGTCTAGCAGTCTACGGGCCGGCAAAAATGAATAAGTTTTAAATGTCTCCCATTGTAAACTAAACAATAAAAAGAAACGAGATACAGCTGGAAGACTGAGATGCATTTCAAGCTTTATGCTCATAGAAGTGTAGACATGAATTGACATCATATCACAACTAAAATCGCAAAAAGTATTGGTATTTTGTCAAAAGTTATTTCACCACATACTAACTACGGTATAACCAATTGGGGCGGTGCCTATCCCAGCTCGCTAAATAAACTTAGCAAATGTTTAAAGAAAGCAGTGAGAATTATTACTTTTAAAACGCAAATGGAACCTTCGAAACCAATCCTAAAAAACCTTAAATTGTTGAATTTAGAAGACACATACAAACTGAAATGTGCCAAATTTATGTTTGAAATATCTAAAGGAAGCTATTCCAGCCTTTATTCACACTTATTTCAACTAGCGAGCAACCAGCATAATATCGATACACGGCAAGCCAAATCTGGTAAATTTTATACTCCAGCAGAAAGAACTAATTATAAGAAAAACTTCATTACACATTCAGGAATCAAAATTTGGAATAGTATCCCTCAGAACATTCGAAATTCTAGTACAAAAAAATCCTTCACTCAACTGTACAAAAGAATGCTATTTGACAATTATTAATTGTAAGCTTTTGGGAAAAATGAACCATTGGACCCATGAAAACCTTACTCCGGAACTTTCATTCTTCTTAATTTTATTTTACTTTTCCTTTAAATTTTGATTCGATTTTCCGAATTTTTTTTATAAAAGAGCACAGCAATTCTAGGAAATTATTGTAAATGAAAGCTTGAATGTGTTGCCTAGGATCGTCCTTTCATCAAAATTGATATGGCAAATATTCTAGATGCATTTTCTGGCCATCTCTGTAATGTAATATTTCGATAATTTTTCTTCAATTCGGCCAGAATCCCTAACCATGGTGGTGGCCTTTATTTAAGCCCTGAATAATCTAAACATTTCACCCCGTCCCCTACTTCGTTATCGTTTCGCCTGCCCCTACCTGTTACTGATGTTACCATCTTGGTTGCTGCGCAAACAATCAATTAACCTGGCTGCTTAACCATTGATCGAAAAAACATCAACCCCTATTATGCTTTGACTGGAAAATTACATATCAAGATTGTTTTGAATAACTTAGATATTTCTTGAATAACTTAGATATTTCATTAAGTTCTACCCTGGGTACCAGAGCCTCAGTGATCGAAAATGGTGACCCCTCTAAATACCATTCGCCGTTTTTTATCACTGAGGCCACCCTTTAAAAGTCCTTCAGCTAGAAAACAATAATTCCCCTCCCCGAAATGTCATGATTTTCTCTCATCTCTTATCTACATCAGAATGAAATTTCCAATGAAAATGGTGCTGACCTGGACTAAGGATTGTAAATTAGACATACGCCTAAATCCCTGGTGGCTACTAATTAGAATTAATAGCAATATTCCAATAACGTTTTAAGCCAGTATAAACAGGTGATGCAACAAACAGCTTTGGGAATACCCGTAAACTTATTTTTAATTTTCGGGGCCCTTTCTCGACGAATTGGCCCGGGCCCTAAATTTGGAGCCAATCCGCCCCTGTATATCAGCTAGGTATTTTAAGCTGATTTTCCATATTCAGAGGAATTTTATGGTGTTCTTATATGGCGTTATGTACAGTATGTATTTAAAGGAAATAATACTAAAAATAGATCTTCCAATGACGTCACATCGGGGTGTAGGGGTAGCGAATCTGCTAGGTTTTCCTGTCAAATTCTGAAACAACCAAAAATCTGAAATCCGCGTACAAAACTACCCAACCTCTGCAGATCGACAAACCCCTACAGCCCCCTCACACTTAAGAAATCTATTTCAAATGTTTTTCTTTAGTCTCTTTGAAAAAAGTAAGCATGAGTAAGATACCTATTACAGAAAAGCCATGCAAAATTCCGAACGACAAGTGAATGCTAACTTGATGGACATAAAGCGCTATGAACTGTCCTAAGCAAGCCCCTGCTTGGCCAGCCGCTTCAGAAATGCCACAACCGAAGGACCTGGTCGATGTTGGAATAAGTTCTGCCCCGTAAACATACACAATGGTGTTAAAAGCCGCAAATCCTAAACCTGAAAGGGTCATAAAGATGGTTAGGAGCCAGCCACGAATATCCCAATACAACGGTAAAATACACAAAGATAGGTATGTAATCAGAAAGTAAAAGGACTGTCTTCTTGTGAACTTCCCTAACAGCAAATACGATGTAAAAACAGCAAGCAAGACGGAAATCTCCAAAGCCCAAATATATTTGTAAGTGAAGTGCACTGAGCATGATGTTTCTTTGTTCAGATCTGAATTTTCACCAAACTGCATCGCTCCAAATCGCATCATTGCTGCATATAGAAATCCTAAAAACTGTATGTAAGAAACCAAAATGATTCTTTTCGCAATCTCAAGCGGAGATAAATCCTCTTCGTCATTTTTCTGTTCAACACTGAATTGTCCACCAGAGCTACTTCCCAACAAAGAAATATATCCTTTCTCCAAGCCATTGATTCGGGCGATCCTTTGCAGCGAATCTTCTGCATCGTCAGTCCGGCCAGAAACCAGCAAGTATCTTGGAGATTCGGGAACTAAAAACATCAAACATGCCCCCACTGCAAGGGGTATTGCCTCGGAGAGTATGACGAACCAGCGCCACGTCAAGTGTTCTATCGAGATTCTACCAGCGAAAATCCCATAAGCAGTTCCAGCAAAAAATGTTACATGCAACAAAGACGAATATTTTCGCTGGGAAAGTGGCAAAATTTCTAGTAGGTAGGTATATGCTATCACGTTACTTGAAGATACAAGACCAATAAATCCTCGAATTATGCCCATGAGATATAAGTTAGTAGAGAACGAGTAGAGTGCAGAGAAGTAAGAATTCAATATAAGGACCAGAATCAAAATCTTTCTTCTGCCATATATGTCTGCTAATCTGCCAAGCAAGATCGATCCAGGTATGCTTGATAATACTTCGGGAAGGACAAGCCATGTTGAAGTCCAGTAACTCAGATGCCAGTTTTTACGGAGGTATGGTTCAAGTATGGCGAGAAGGCTATTTGTCGATCCATAGCAGAAAAGTCTATAGCCCATAACGAATATTGCCATGATTTGAAACTTTCCAAAACCGATAGCTTCGAGCTGTGAGTTAATATCGAATCGATCCATATTGGCTTGGATAGTGGATAGACTTTAGTCCTAACCACGTCACTGCCCAATGCATTCTGGTACTTGTAGTTAAACCCAGGAACATTTGTTTATGTTTTGTACGGCGATCGGTCGAAGTTCTGTTATCATTCAAGGGTCTTTGCTCAAATAATCAAAACAAATCATGAAAATACGGCAGAATATACCGAGCAGCCAATCTTTCATATTTTATAAAGAGCGAGTCTGGTATCCAGGATAGGCAAACCTAAGTCTTCGAATATTTAATTATTTTACTGAGAGTGAATTTTTCTACACAGATCAGTCGGGTCTTAGGCCATTTTACTCCGTATTGAAATGCTTACTTAAGAGTACCAATGGCTGGTATCCGAATTTCGACAAGGGACTCTTGTCTGGAGTCATCTTCATCGACGTAAGGGGGGGTTATACATAAAATCGATCATTGTTGGTACATTTTAAAACCATTGTTATTCAAATATCCTACAACATAAAGATTTGACCTACATCTCATCTAACAAGGGAGCCTTAAGCTGAATTCACACTGGACGCGTCACGGCGCGGCGCGTCATGACGCTGACCAAATATGGTTAGCATTTTCGGCAGCTATGCGCACGCAGCGCGTTTTTTCAGCCACGCGTCACCGAGCGTCAAAGTTAAATAAATTTAACTTTGACGCTCGGTGACGCTTCAGAACAATAGAAAACCTAGAGGACAGCCAGAAACGTAAACAAGGAGTTTCTGAAATAGGCCATTATGAAACTGTATTGCTTGTACGGTAGAATATACTTTGATGAGTCTCTCTGATTAAAGCATCGGGGGGCTAAATCCTGAAAGTAACAAAAACAAATCGCATCTATATTAGTTCATGATAAGTAACAGTATTATTCGTGTTTAGAGTCTCTTCGATGATATAAAGTTGCCTCGTCGATTCAATTCAACAATGATTTTGAGTCATTATATGTTCCGTTTTGGTAAAAAAAGTATTTCAATCACTCCCCGTTAAGCTTTCAATACCTTCCAAAGGTATACTTCCGAGGGATTTAATACATGGAAATTTTGGGGAGTGTTGATAAAAATAAGGTGTTTAATTTTCCCTCGAATTTTGGCAGGAAAGGAAACCCCATGAATCCGTAAAGCCAAACATTTTGCTAATTGTAGTAAGACCTTCAAAATCTTTGATATCAATAAATATTTCAGTTCTCTAATGAATGCTTGAAGAGAATCGTCTTCCTGTCAAAACATTGGCCAACCTCTCGAACCGAAATGTCGAAGAAACCGCACGAGACTAATTGAAATACATAGAATACCTCGATGCCAAGATGACGATTCAGGCCAAGATGCTGTTTTTGATATATTAGCTTCAGATTACCGTTTCATCCGTTTCTGTAGCAAACTTAAATGTCCGGCTTGATTTTACAATGCAAGGAATCCAGTACAACTTGTCGAGAATTTTGCAAGTTTGCTGTGAACAGTATTGGAAAACAGAAGAAAACGCGCCGCTCGATGACGCACCGTGTGTGAATAGGATGAAAAATGCATGACGCGACGCTCGATGACGCTCAGTGGCGCGCTGCGCCGCGACGCGTCCAGGGTGAATTCAGCTTTATAGTGCAGTCGCTTAGCAGTTGAATTGTGCATTTCATGATACAAGCATGAAACTTGGTACAAGTACATAATTTGACATGCTGAAAAACATGGGTTGCAGACCCCAATTTAAAAACTTCCCCAAAAGCTATTTTTTAGACTGGGGTACTTGTACCCAGTCCTCCTTCGGGCCTTTCTCTATATCTTTTTACCTATGCAAGTTTTGAACTGGAAACTTTGTATTCTTGCGCAATTTGACGTGCTGAATAAGATGAGATGTAGACCCACTTCAAAACACCCCGAAGCTATTTTTAGAATGGGGTTCTTGCACCCAGTCCTCCTTTGGGACTTCTTCCTTTATTTATTATTTATTTTGTTTTTAATTATTTACACAGTGTAAAGCTATCAACTACATACATAAATTGCTTTCCAAGCTGCCCTGTACAATGAAAGCGATAAACGCTAAAATTTAACAATACAGATATACAAATATACAGATTAGAACAACAAATTAAAAGCATTTAAAATACTGGAAGTAACACCAGGAATAAAAAGGGTCTCTTTATGTTCTGGAGTTTTCGAGATAACATTTTACTTGTTTGAAATGTTTTGTTAATTTAGATTTTGCGTCCTGGCCATTCCATAGTTTTGCCCCTCTAAAAGAAAAGCATTTTTGGCCACATGATGTTCGTAAAAACAGGACACGAAGATCGGTTTCGATGTTTCGAAGTTCCCGGGTACTGGTTTCTGATTACCTGTCGATAACCTGTCGAACAGGCACGCAAGGTACGAGGGAGCCTCATTATTTGTACACTTGTAAACCATTTTCAAAGTTTCTTCTACTATCAAGTCATTTACTGTCTGCCAGCCAAGTTTCTCTATAATAAGAAAAGCAGAAGCGTTGTACGGGCTATTGGTAACTATTCTGGCCGCGCGATTTTGCAACTTCTTAAGCTTGTCTAGTGCCGTGATTCCGCATACTGGGCAACAATATCGAAAATACTGGGCAACGGACAGCATCCTGGCATAGAGAACAATTGTGAGAGTGTATGGTCAATTGAAACTTTTTTCCCTTGCTCGTCTGTTGAATATTGGTGCCTAGCTCGCTTAGAATCGCTCCTCGGTTCACTTTGCGTTGAGATCGAAGTTTCACAAACTTTCCCTCCAAAACGCTGGCATTCCCGAGCCTTACTGCGCATGTTCCATCAATACATTTTTCAAAAGTCTCGTTTGCATTTCAAACTTTGGCCGTTCGTATCCCCAACAGTATTCGTTAAGATTTACTTTTAATGATTTCAAACTTCAAATGTTTACTTCTAATTCATGATACAGTTTTCGCAAGTTTTTGAGATCCCGTTTCGATGAAACTTGGGGCAGATTTATAAAACTTTCCATGTGAGCATTAATATTAAAGGTAATGTGTCCAGCTAAAGCAAGCGATTCTGTGGGGGTTTTTAGAAACATTTGATATTTCATGTCATCGCCCCAGCCACTACGGTCGTTTTGTTTATCTAGACTGCTGCGAGGTCAGCTTTTCATGTGAGCAGTTTTGCATCGCAAGAATACTAACCAATCGCAAACTGTTATTTTGATGGGTGGCTTGACAAGTTGGGTATACGCAGTCCTTTTATATGGACACATTACCTTTAATTTGTCGGTTCGCAAAACGATTTTGCAGAATTACAATAGCTTCACTATAATTTGAGCCAATAACTTGAATGCTAGCCTGCGTCGCAGACCATATTCTGAAGGAGAACTATAAATAATTATAAATCCTCTATCAGAATATGGTCTGCGACGCAGGCTACTTGAATGCCAGGGAGCTCTAGTTTTGGTAATTTCGCTGCAGAATCAACATACAAAGAGTTGGTAGTAGTAGATATGTTTGGCTGTGATATTTCCGAATTTGATTAGCTTCCATTTTCAAGTTTCAGACCTGACAGTTTATCTTCAATTTCTACTAATAAACCGTAGATATCAGATTGAATTTCTTCGCATTGAATCACTTCGTTTTCGATATCATCGTGCTTCATTTCAAGAAACACCTCCTCGTCAATTTTCCTAAGAATATTCGATTTTTCCTATAAGAAAACTGATAGTTTTTGAAGAGCCAAAATTGAAGCTATATATTTAGTCCCTGGCATCGTTTAAGAGTTTACTAGTGTGCGCACGGTAACCAGCCCTAATTCTACTTCGTTTAGGGCGTTGAATTAATTCAGGTATGGAAGTGTCCGTTGCTTCACCCTCTTGTGACATAGTTCATAGTTCATGGCATGACATCAGATTTATGCAACAAGTAATAAAAATCCAAAAGATAAAGACAACAATTTGTAACTAAGAAAAGAACGTCAAACTAAGTAAACAGCGAAATCCGTCGAGGTTCATGGACCATTTAAGAAACCCCACTTAGAATCAGATTCAAGCGTAAACATAAACATAAAGAGCGTAAACGCTGTAGGGTAAAAAGTACCACAGAGTGGTTCACAAGAGTTCAGTTCTAGGGGACTGTATATATTCAGAACAAATGTAAAATAAATAGTTTGATAGTTTAACGAACGAGAGAAATATCGAAAGAAATCACCTGGTTGTCTTTAGAAATACCATAACATCATCAAAGAACCGTACAGCAAGAATGATTCGAATAAGATTTGATCTTCGTGAAATTAAATGCAACGACGTTTCGCAAGAGTTTTTTAGAATGAAGGTGCGTCTGTTCGCTAGCGTTTAGATAATAATAATAAGTTCCGATTTGCCACACCTATCAATATCGTAGCCTCGTTTTCTTGGTTCGCTCACACATACATCGACACTGTAACCGCTGATAGAGCCGAAATGGATCGATTCGATATTAACTCGCAGCTCGAAGCTATCGGCTTTGGAAAGTTTCAAATCGTGGCAATATTCGTTATGGGCTATAGACTTTTCTGCTATGGATCTACAAATAGCCTTCTCGCCATACTTGAACCGTACCTCCGTAAACACTGGCGTCTGAGTTACTTGACTTCAACATGGCTTGTCCTTCCTGAAGTATTATCAAGCATACCTGGATCGATCTTGCTTGGCAGATTAGCAGACATATATGGCAGAAGAAAGATTTTGATTCTGGTCCTTATATTTAATTCTTACTTCTCTGCACTCTACTCGTTCTCTACTAACTTATATCTCATGGTCATAATTCGAGGATTTATTGGTCTTGTATCTTCAAGTAACGTGATAGCATATACCTACCTACTAGAAATTTTGCCACTTTCCCAGCGAAAATATTCGTCTTTGTTGCATGTAACATTTTTTGCTGGAACTGCTTATGGGATTTTCGCTGGTAGAATCTCGATAGAACACTTGACGTGGCGATGGTTCGTCATACTCTCCGAGGCAATACCCCTTGCAGTGGGGGCATGTTTGATGTGTTTAGTTCCCGAATCTACAAGATACTTGCTGGTTTCTGGCCGGACTGACGATGCAGAAGATTCGCTGCAAAGGATCGCCCGAATCAATGGCTTGGAGAAAGGATATATTTCTTTGTTGGGAAGTAGCTCTGGTGGACAATTCAGTGTTGAACAGAAAAATGACGAAGAGGATTTATCTCCACTTGAGATTGCGAAAAGAATCATTTTGGTTTCTTACATACAGTTTTTAGGATTTCTATATACAGCAACGTTGCGATTTGGGGCGATGCAGTTTGGTGAAAATTCGGATCTAAACAAAGAAACATCATGCTCAGTGGACTTCACTTACAAATATATTTGGGCTTTGGAGATTTCCGTCTTGCTTGCTGTTTTTACATCGTACTTGTTGTTAGGGAAATTCACAAGAAGACAGTCCTTTTACTTTCTGATTACATACCTATCTTTGTGTATTTTACCGTTGTATTGGGATATTCGTGGTTGGCTCCTAACCATCTTTATGACCCTTTCAGGTTTAGGATTTGCGGCTTTTAACACCATTGTGTATGTTTACGGGGCAGAACTTATTCCAACATCGACCAGGTCCTTCGGTTGTGGCATTTCTGAAGCGGCTGGCCAAGCAGGGGCTTGCTTAGGACAGTTCATAGCGCTTTATGTCCATCAAGTTAGCATTCACTTGTCGTTCGGAATTTTGCATGGCTTTTCTGTAATAGGTATCTTACTCATGCTTACCTTTTTCAAAGAGACTAAAGAAAAACATTTGAAAT
The DNA here is from genome assembly GCF_013076305.1 of Rhopilema esculentum. The sequence goes on from NW_027019384.1 coordinate 11,058,052, forward strand.
AGAATTCTTAAGTGTGAGGAGGGTGTAGGGGTTTGTCGATCTGCAGAGGTTGGGTAGTTTTGTACGCGGATTTCACATTTTTGGTTGTTTCAGAATTTGACAGGAAAACCTAGCAGATTCGCTACCCCTACACCCCGATGTGACGTCATTGGAAGATCTATTTTAATATCTTTTCCTTTGAATACATACTGTACATAACGCCATGATAACACCATAAAATGCCTCTGAATACGGAAAATCAGGTTAAAAATACCTAGCTGATATATGGTCAATGGAAGCTTTGACGTTTACTATTTTGGTTCGCCTTTATATGAAATTTATGAACAGACAGAGAAAAAGTTACAGTGATTTGAAAGACAAAAGCATGCATTTTTGTGGTATTCATTTATGCTCGAGCAGGTTATGTTATGTAAAATTGAAATATTCTGAACAAGATTTTTGCAACGCTGTCAACGATTCATCTTTGATTTGGCTAGTCCCAGGCTACTCGTCCCACGTGCAACAAAATGAACGGATATCTGATGCACCCTATCGTTACGCTTAAGAGAAGTAAGAGATGGGGCCAAATGGCCGACGCTACATTTACCGTATATCAGCGACCCTGTAAAGCTAAACAATTATTTACTCGGAAAGTTTTTGATCTTGTCGGCAATATAACATGGCTGTCTATATGTTAACATTTTGTGAGAAACGATATCTACAACTGGATAAAAAACGACTTCTTCTGTTGTCCTGAATTAGATAGAAACTTTTATTGAATAAAGTATGATACTTAAAAGTACCTTTTTCGAGGAGAAGCCCAAAAAGCTTCCAAATAGTATGGTTTATAATACTTTTATGCTCTATTTCAGTGCTATTTTCATAACATGTTCAATGATTTTTTGAAAGATAAAAATTATTGTTAGATATTTCTCTGAGAACCTGTTTTACAAAGGACTTTATGTCTTTTTCAATAATGCAGATTTATCGGCTTGAAATAATTTCCAAATTTGTCTGATTTTTATTAATACAGGGGCTGTTCTCGCTTCGATTACCGTAGCAATTGAGTGTTCCTTCTCACGAAAGGTCTCGACATAGAATTCCTTTCATTATCTTCATTTATTGCTTTACATTATGTTAGTTTTTATCTAGTTTATTGAATAACAAAATTATGTTAGCTCAATTTTCTGTATGTTTATATCATGTGAAATTTAAAATATACGAACTGAACTGAACTTCCTGCAAATTTTTCGATCAACGCCACTGGGAGTAGTTTCATGGGTGATCAGTGTACTTTTTGGACCTTTCCTCTAATACTTTGATGTCGTCAATTTTCGGTCGTTTGCATCATAGAGAATGTCCTTATTTCATTAACTTTCGTTTTGCGCAAACTTTTTTATTTGACAGTTCAAAAGATTTTAGGATATTCTGTATCCAATTATCTTTGATACTGCTTAACACATCGAGGTAGTATTTGGCACAGTGACAACCTATGGTAGCCAGGGTGGGAAGTTTTAGGGGCAAGGATGAGCCCTGTATCAGGGTGTCTGGGTTGATAGACGTAGGAGCCAGGGGGCACGTGCTCCCCCCCCCATTTTTCACAAAAATTGATAAGTACTTACTTGCAGCTTACAAAGGTGCACCTTCTCTGAGTACGTGTGCCCCTCCACTTTTGAATTGCTTCTTACGTCTATGTCAAAGGTCTTACTCTGGTGTATTTTTGCCGGCTAAACCCTAAAAATGCAGGAAAACACCCCTCTTGTGACTGTTTTTGAAATAGGTTGTATAAAAAATGTATTTGAAATATCATCAGTACCCGACATACAATAGGCAATGACCATGATGATGATTGCAGTGAAGTTGCTTGGCAGTTGAATCATGCACTTGGTGATGGAAGCATGAAATTTGATAGAAAAACACAATTTGATATAATGAATAAGAAGAGATGCAGACCCGACTTTGAAAATGCCCCCAAAAGCTAACTTTTACTAGGGCACTTGTACCCAGTCCTCTTTTGGGTCTTGCTCTTTATCTTGTAAATTACATCAAGTATCAAAAATTTCGATGGGATTTATATTCGGTGAAGCAGGGTAGCCGAAAATTAATCCCACCGAATTTTTTCGAAACTGAAATTGTTTCTTACCGAGATTCCCAAACGCTGAAAGAAACTTGTTTTACACCGATTGATTTTCAAATGAATAAAATAAATTTCTTTTATATTTTTTATGGGTAACTATACCTTCATTTTACATATCAGTTTTTATTTTTCCTTCGCCATCAACAGATACGATATCCAGCTCATCTTCGCTTTCTTCTTTTTCGCCCTCCACATCCAAGAAATTTGAGTTCTCTATGGGCTGAACAGATGCTCCTACTGGCTCTTCATAAATTCTCTCAATTATTTCGTTTTAACGCCCCAGATGTTTCAATTTGGACAGCTCAATTTTTAGCTCACAATCGATCAGAATTTCTTATCCCCTCGTTGCGATTGGCAAACGAATAAATTGCAAAATGTAAACGTTTCCAATCAATTTTCCTTCACGGTTTATAAAAAATGATTTAAACAGACCGGTTGTGAATATTTCTAGAGATTTGACCCGAATTCGTTTCTGCATTGGAAAACTCCTTTGAAATGTAAAGAAAAAGCTAAATTTTGAAAACAGCGTTATTCGCGGCCAGCCAGACAAACTAACTTCAACATGAAGATTCCAATTCTGTGATCAATTTTTAGAGAAAATGAAGATAATTAATTGACAACGCTAGATGGAATCAACGTATAGTATTTTTCGAAGTGGTGTGCGTCCATATTATCAGGGTTTCAAATTGCATTTTTCTTTCAATCAGGTCTTAGCAATCTTAATCTAAAGCGTTTTTAAAAGGTCGTGCGGCACAAAACTGTAGAGGTTGGAAGAATATGCGAAGAATGAAGGTATATAACGGTCTTACGAAATGAAAGCGTTGCTCCTGTGCTCCGAAACATGGATCTTTCACACATGCGATGTTGTTTACTTTTCAATAAAGCTTCCCCATTCACTGCGAGTCCTGTTTTCACCTTGCAAACATGGCTGACGCGACGCCATTTCTGGGTGCCCCATCTCGATAAAGCCACCTTCTCGTCGTTAACAACACTTATTGAAGCAACCAACCAAAGCAAGTTCGTTAGTAGTCACGTGTTCCTAAGGCATGCATGCTTTGACACCTCAAATTCAACTCCCAAGTGAATTTTCACTTGTTTCGTCTTGGTTCGATTGGACAACAAATTAACAAGGGAAATAACAGATGCATGTTTATTGCCAGTTTAAAGCATTTTCAAAGCTCCATGGGATCAAGTACAACTTAAATTCGAAGTGTCAGTTTGGAAGCTTTTTCGATAACATGGATACGAAGGAAAAAAGTCAACAGCATCTCTTTCCTTCGAATGAAAAAACAAGCAAAACACGATCAAATAGCTTTCTGGAAAATATTCTTGGGGCACCTTACACATCTAAGAAGAGCACCTTTTTAGGTGATTTACTCAACGTAGATGAAACAGCGCAAGCTCGTCAGCGAAGCCATTCTATTGCCGAAGAGTCGCCTTCACGAAGGCCTAAGCAAGAAAACGAACGCGAGAAAACGCGGGACACTCACTTGATCATGAAGTCAAGAAACGTTTCATTGACTGAAGCACTTCTAGGTCGACGACATAGCACTAACGCTGTATCCATGGTCAATCTTAATATGGATTGCGATTCAAGTTTTGAAAGCAACAGTGGGAATTCCGGGCAGTCCCTGGATTATCTGGATACATTCGATGATCCACATTTCACTGTATCTAAACCAGATCCCGTTCTGGATTTAAAAGATTTCAAGCCGGATTCTGAATCTGAAGCTAGCGGTATTCGCTTCATAATCGAAGAGGCTCCAACCAATACAGCTCCTTCCCATAAGAAGCCTATGATTGATGCTTTTCTTGATCGGGTGAACAATCTTTCCTGGGTTCATGGGATGATACCAAAAAAGAAATTCGCTCCAGGATGCCAAGATAGCACCCAAGGCAGGAAAGATAGCGGAGCTTCATTTTGCGACGATCTGCTGGTAGACAGAATTTATAAACATCTCAATGATAAATAATGACTTTAAGACGAAACTGCAAAGAAATATAAGGACTAAAGAATTGAAATTGCAGATGTCACCAAGAGACTTACAATTCACGGTTTTTATTTTCATGTTCATCCTTTACAGGCTAGAGAAGGACTTTATTTGGCGACATCACAAGCTTCATTTTGAATAGTGTTTTCATAAGTAAAAATTTGACTAGCACACAATTTTGTAAGGTAAATTTCGAGATAAGAAATCCATGCTATCGTAATCTTTATTCATAAAATTGCCAATAAGAAATGTTGGTTTTAATTGTTAGTTGGATTAATTACTTGTCTTAATTGTAGTTGACTTATAACAATATAATTAATTGTCTTAATTCATTCTTGAAGCAGTGAAATTCAATAAACATCCTTCGTGTTTCGGTTGTATGTTGTATTAATCAATGTTATGTTTGGTTAAATTGAATTTTTTATATTCAATAAATGAAGTAAATCTTCGACTTCTTATGGATGACTATTTCTCCAGTTTAACCTACAATACTGTAAAAGATATGATAACTACTGTGTCGTAGGAATGAAATTCATATAAGTGAAGGGGGTTTGTGGGTCGGGGGAGTGACGGATAGGTGTTTGTGGGTTGGGGGTTTGTTGGTTTTTTTATTTAAGGGGTGGGGTTTGCAGGATGGGGCTTGAGGTGTTGTGGTTTTTTAGGGAGGGGGTTTGATGAGTTGATGTTTGATGGGTGAAGGTTGGTTCGCATTGAGTATTTTGTTATAAAGGAAACACTCTTTTGGCAATAACTAGGGGTCTGATTGTCTCAAGCATGGAGTCTCGGGGGGGGGGGGGGGGGGTTGGGGAAACAGGAAAGGAATAAAAAGACAAAGTAGATTTACTTTTTCTGTGTTACACATTTAATTATCATTTACATCGGAAAACTTTCAAAAAGCTCTAGTTTACAAACATCAATTTACCGATACCTCTCATTAATCTAATTCTTGGTAGGAAAGGCAGTAAAATTGCCACATGTGGTTGCAAAATAAGTGTTGCTAACGATGTGGAAGCATTTTACATTAATTGTAAATAGTTGGCTTAAATTAACTTAATGCTAGATTTACGAAATAAATCATTGCCAATTGTAAATAAATTACTTATTATCATATTACAATTATTAAGCAATTAACATCGAACGGTGGAGTTACAGGTAGGAACAAAGAATGCAAATGTGTAGTTAAATGGTTGGAAGTACTTGATGGGTAATAATAGAAGCTGAAGATGGACCAGCGTCAAACAATTGGGTTAGCAAATTTTAGTTAAGAAAATTTCATCTTGGTTGTTATGTTCAGTTAATCATTCGGATGAATAGCTTGCGAAAAGAGCCCCGAGAAAGACGCGTTTCAACCTGTGAATTTCATAGCCTAACTGTAAAATTAAAAGTGTTATTTCTTATCAATAACTTGTTAATATTGATACTTTGTTATGCTTGCGAGTGACTTAGGTGCATTAGCAAAGGTGCAGTTGTAGGGGTCCAATAGCAGGGTTGTAGTGACAAGAGTGCATTGGCAGGGATGCAATGGCCGGGGTGCAGTGGATTGCAGTAGGGTGCATTGGAAGGGGTGCATTAGCAAAGGTGCAGTTGTAGGGGTCCAATAGCAGGCTTGTAGTGACAAGGGTTCATTAGCAGGGATGCAATGGCAGGGATGCTATGGCAGGGATGCAATGGCGGGGATGCATTGGCACCCCCCTAGTATTGAAAATTGGCCGCAATGAACACCCTCTTCTATTAGAGACACTAGAGTAGCAACAGGTATTAGCACAGCCAAAATGTGAAAAAATTGATCGCCAGATTGTTCGAGCATGATGTATTAAAAAACATTCGCTAATATCATACTTTTTCGAGATAAATAACCAAGATAAATAACGCTGCCTTCTTTTTAAATGCTAAACAAAAATGACGTTTCATAAATTAAAATTAAATACAACAGAAACCAGCTCTTTAAAATTTGAAAATTTCATAGTAGTAATTCTTGCAGCTTGTAAACGTATTTTCAACAATTACCAGGTAGTTGTCTAGACTCTGTGTTGTGGTAAATTTGATGTTCGTTAAAAACAAAATTTTCGTAATACATAACATAACTTATACAAGCCTCCATAAATGCGTTTCAAAAACCAGGCAAACAGACCCAAGTGAAAGAAACTGACCTTGGTATTTCTAGAGCCAGGAGCAATTGTGCCTTAAATGACAAGGCAATCCATGATCAGTTGCATTTTTTATTACCATTAACAAATATATCATTTTCAACAGGGAGAAGCTAAAGAAAATTGTTTTGGGAGGGAGTGCAGATCAGTTTGAGTTTGAGTAGCCATTCGAGAATACACAGCCAATTTTTAGGAAGAAATTGAGCACATCATATGGATGAATTCATTTATCGCTAGTCTGTCCCTCAGTGATTGGCTAACATGAACAATAGGTCTTCCCGCCTTAACGGATTACGCTGCTCGCTTTGGCCGGCCTAGCTGCGGCAATGAACGAGTAATCGGGAATGGCAAGAAGATTTAGTTACTGGAATTGAATGATAATGATAATAAAGGAAGCATTTCCATTTGCTTTTGACATATCTGTCGCAGAAATCAAACAGGGAGTCAAAATTTTCTAGCCACAGCTTCACTATAACGGGAAAACAGCCATTTGATTCACAAGCTCTGGAATCAAAGCTGTCCCTGATTGGTTTAAATCGGTTAATTATCGATTAAGCTCAACAGTGCTTGAATTTCACAGCAATGGAGTTCTGAAGCAATGCCGTCACAAAATACAGCATTAAGAATTTTTTAATTTTGATCCTATGACTTGAAAGAGCACCACGAAATATCTCTTAATTTGCCATATCAGATAAATATGTTAGGCCTTGGCCGAGATATGGCCACATGAGCACAAACAATGGTTGCTGTATGTTTCGGGATCGTTGGCGGTTAACTAATTTATGTTTATCGACTAAATTCGGCAAGCCAAACATTAATGTAATCAAAATTAGTTTTGTGTGTTACCAAAATTTTCAATAACTTTCATCTTCAATTGCCTGTTTTCTTTTATTTAATTCAGTTTTTTCCAATTTCGAGATTATCTTAACATTCATTTGTTTTCTGTGGTTTTCAACACGCAGCAAAAATGCGACCAAATTTTGTTTTTGCACCAGATCAATTTTCGACTGCCAGGGGTTTTTGAGAACGGCCAAATGGCAACCCTGTATCGAGCCTTTGTAATATGATCTGTGTACATAACTTTATGAACAGACCCAATATAACAGTAATCCGTTAGTAAACTTAAAATCTTTCGTTGATCGTATCTCACCTGGCTTTTCACATATTTAACTGAGTTGCATATTTAGAAATATTTCATGGTGTTCTACAAACAGACTCTTATCGCCAAGTCCAAAGTTCGGGAGAGGGTGTCCCTGATTTTTAAAAACACCCCCTCATCTTTCGCCAATCTTGTTTGCCTGTCTATCAGTTCTATTTTCAAGGTAGAAAGAGTACAGAAAATCGATAGCAATAGAAAATTCCGAAATTATTGAAGTCGACTCTCGATACTTTCACAAGGGTGCAGCCAGGTACGGAACATTTCAGAGTTAAAGCACTGGACTTTAGCTTTGTTAAATTTCTGGATACGTTACTCTATGTAAATAATGACTCTATGTAAAGGAAATACTGTACCTAAACCAGATCCAGTTCCGGATTCAAGAGATTTCAAACCGGATTCTGAATCCGAATCTCCCTGAATCCGAACCTCCGGGTTATCAACATGGCATCAGTCAACACCGCCTCTCTACACGAGATTTCTAAGAATTTTTCTATTTCCTAGAATCTTATGAGTCCACGTAGGTCTGTCAAGAATTCGTTACCGTATTTATGAAGTCCTGGAACACAACTGTTTCTGTAATTCTCTTGAAAGTCGCCGATGCTTCCAGCGCTTTGCCTATCGACATCCATTGGCATTCTTCATGAACGTTTGTCTGAAATGCATTCATTCCTAAATAGATGTTGTCATGATTCGCATTCGTAGACTCACCTGGAACAACGATGATGAAAGCACCAATTCAACTAGCGTTAATTATGAGAGCAATGAGCAAAGCGATTCAGGTACTGCCTCGTGACGTCATAGGTACAGGTAAATGATAGCACCTCTCCGCAAACAAGGAATCTACTACTTCAAGAGTTTTCGAGTTTCAAAGGTTTATGATTTGTCAGGCTGGAATAGGTTCGAAAACAAAAGGAAGATGGTCTATAGGTTCTTTAGATTCAAAGTAAAACAAACGTTTCAACTTTACTTCAAACAAAAAATTAATGAAATTAAAAAGATCAACATGTTAGAGGGAGAGATTATTACCCTATTTTATTTGATTATTACCCGAATATCGCTATCAAAACCAAAAACAAATTGTTATGGTATAGAAAGTACAACCTTTATGGGATCCAAGCTCTGGCAAGAGCTTACAAATGACATTAAAACATCTTCTAGCCTCGCAATATTTAAGAAAAAGATTCTTGAAATATTCATCGAATAATTGTATATTTTTATCTAATGAGTCATCCTTTTAATTTTGTACATTTTCTATATCATTTTATTCATTCATTGTAATTAATTTAATATTTGTAAATGTAGTATAAATAGTAGGCTTTAATTAGCTGTTATATTAGCTTAAAAAAAATTTGCTTCGCCTACTGTAGATAATTTTATAATAATAATAATAAAATAATAATAATAATAATAATTTGTTAAGAGGCAGTTGTTAAGGACGGTAAATAAAGTGTTTACCCTCAGTGAAGGGAAAGAAAAAAAGCGAATGTCAGAGAGACCTCGTCATAGAACAGAGGCTAGAGGTTCATTTCTGTTATGTGGTCTGGTTTGTATCTCGTCCTAGAATCATGCTAGGAACAATCTCATCTCGCTGCACTGGATTGATGGGAAAATTTTATGGCCATGACATGATAATGGAGGCGGGAATGTAAAGAAACAGAAGAAATGAACAGAAACTACGAGAGAACAAAAGAAGGGTCTAATCCTCATGGGTGATTTGAATGCTGACTATCTGAACACTTCGAAAAACAAGGAAGTAAAGCGAATCATCAAGGGGCATGGGCTCAAACAAATAATAACAAAGCCCACAAGAGTCACCAAAACACAAGCACACTCATAGATATTATTGCAACAACCCACGAACAGAATGTAAGAAAGCATATCACACGCCCTAATTCTCTCAGTGATCACGATCTGGTGGGAGCAGTTATAAAGAAAAATTGTCAAAAGTTTTTATCAAGGACAACATACAAAAGAAATTTTGCGAAGTATGATGAAAATAGTTTCAGAAGAGATCTCCAAAGTCAGCCCTGGGAAAACCTTGAAAAAGAACAAAATGTTGACAAAGCATGGACAATTTTCAAAGGGCTCTTGAAGTCAGTAATAGATAAGCATGCACCCCTAACAAAGAAAAAGGTAAAAGGGCGTGATTGTCCATGGCTAACAAATGAAATTAGATCCAAAATGAATGAGAGAGATTACTGGTTGAAGAAAGCAAGAAAGACAGGAAAAGAAAATGATTGGTCCACATATCGTCGCTTACGAAATGCAGGAACTCGAATCATCAGATACAGCAAGGCAACTTACCCAAGATCTGTCTTTCAAGAAAACATTAACAGACCAAAGCAGTTTTGGGAGCAAATTAAAAAATGTTATCCAGCAAAATCCTCAAAAGATCGAAGCAGCAAAGTTTTTGAAATAAATGGAGAAATTACTTCTGAAAAGAAAACTATATCAAACGAATTCTGCATGTTTTTCGCGACGATTGGCAGAAAATTGCAATATACATTACCAGCAATAGTGAATCAAAGTTTGGAATATCACAAACACTCAACATTGGATCATAGACAGAACCCCAAAAAGGTAACCTTTAATTTCAAAATGACAAACATCAAAGACATCAGAGGCATTTTAACGAAACTAAAAAGAAAAAAGGCTGCTGGTTGTGATGATATACCAACAACGTTGATTGTTGATGGGGCAAACGAGATAGCTGGTCCTCTCTCAAATTTGATTAATCGATGTCTTGAAATGGCAATCTTCCCATGTGCTGAAAAATGCTCTAAAATTACACCAGTCTACAAGTCAGGTGAAAAAACGATCATGGATAACTATAGACCAATTTCTATACTCCCTGTTATTTCAAAAGTCTTTGAGCGGGTTGTGCACAATCAGCTCTATGACTATCTTGAGGCTAATAATATGCTTTCGGGGAGACAGTTTGGTTTTCGAAAGCGATCATCTACTCAACATGCAGTTACATTTTTCTCAGATTTCATCAGAACCAATATGGACAGGGGCCTTATGACTGGAGCTGTATTTATTGACCTGCGAAAGGCTTTTGACACAGTGAACCATGAGAGACTCCTATCTAAACTTCTTAATTATGGTATTAAAAACAAGGAGCTTTGCTGGTTTGAGAGCTATCTGTTTGGTAGAACGCAAATTGTATCATATGATGGAGCCTTGTCAGAAAGTCAAGCTATTTCCTGTGGAGTACCGCAAGGATCCATATTGGGTCCATTGCTTTTTACCTTACTAATAAACGATATCGATGAAAATTTAAGCCAATGTGAAATGACCCTTTATGCTGATGATTCTGTTTTGTACGTTGCTGGTAAAAATTGTGATATTATCGAACAAAAGTTAAACAGTGATCTAAAACAGATTGCTTACTGGCTTCAGCAAAATAATCTCGTTATTAATCTCAAAAAGACCAAGACCGAGTGCGTCCTTTATGGTACACACCAGAGAACTTAGAAATCAAAACCTATGGAGATCAAGATCAATAACACAAAGATCACAGAATCTAAAGAATACGAATATCTAGGAGTAAAGATGGACAAGAACCTGACCTTTTCTGATCATTTCGAAAAAACAATAAAAAAAGCCACATCTAGAGTAAAGTTATTGTCGCGTATACGGCATAATATAAGTCCTTACACAGCAGAAACAATTTACAAGGTAACAATTTTACCAATTCTGCTTTATTGTAACAATGTGTTCCTTCACATGGCACCATCAAAAAAGATGGTGTATGAGAACATTCAGAGACGGGCACTGAAAGTAATAAATGGCAACAGGGACAGTGTACAGCTGGAGAAAGTCAGTAGTATACGAAACAAGATGTGTGCTCTTGAAGTTTTCAAAAGTTTGAATAGCGTATCGCCACACGCCTTTCGAAACTACTTCACTAGAGTAAAACACAGGCAGTGTACTCGTGCCAATGCAAAAAATATTGTTTTGCCCAAAGTACATTTAGAAGCAGGCAAGAAGGCCTTTTACTTTCAAGGAGCAAAGATTTTTAATAAACTAACAGACGAAATGAAGTGTGAAATTTCAATTCTAAGATTTAAGACTTTTTGTAAAAATTTTAACTTCGACTTTTAAGATTTCATTCTCATCATGTATTTAATTTTTATTTCGGTAATCCATGTATATTTTAAACAGGTCCTTTATTGATAACAGCACGTTGTTGCTGACCAAAGTTAACCTGTATAAATATGATATTATTATTATTATTATTATTATTATTATTATTATTATTATTATTATTATTATTATTAAGGGATTGAATGAAAAAATAAAGAGAAAAAAGAACGACGAAAGCAGAAGAACATGACGGCAAGAAAGGAAAGTACAGGCAGTGAATAAGAACGTCACTTGATCTCCCTTAAAATCACAAAACTAGAAACAAACAAAGTGGCATTCACATACCATTGAGTAAAGTTCCTTCGCTGCCACGGGCTCCTGTTGTTCTCGGTTTATTCAAGCACAAATAATACCTAGTGAAATCACCTGATGGAGAAAAAGATGTTTACAATAATGCTTACAGCAACCAGCATTCGATTATGATAGGAAAAAACTGGGTTTTAGGCCAGTAGCGTTTGTTTAGCGGGGGAAAAGGGTATACGGAAAGGGGGTATACGGAAAGGGGGTATACGGAAAGAGGGTATACAGAAAGAGGATATAGGGAAAGAGGGTATACGGAGAGGGGGTATACGGAAAGGGGGTATACGGAAAGAGGGTATACGGAAAATGGGTATACAGAAAGAAAGTATAGGGAAAGAGGATATACGTAAAGAGGGTATACGGAAAGAGGGTATACGGAAAGAGGATATACGGAAAGAGGATATACGTAAAGAGGGTATACGGAAAGAGGGTATACGTAAAGAGGGTATACGGAAAGAGGGTATACGGAAAGAGGATATACGGAAAGAGGATATACGTAAAGAGGGTATACGGAAAGAGGGTATACAGAAAGAAGGTATACGAAAAAAGGGTTTACGGAAAGAGGGTATACAGAAAGAGGGTATATGGGTATGCACAAAACAATAAACATCCTTCAACGTGCAGTAAACGTTTTCCATTTTATTACGGACGAAAAGAGCTAACGCAACACAATATAATACCTAACTTTTATAACTTCTCTAATTCAAAAGGGCGTGGCATCAGTATATTGCCAAGGGATACGTTTATTACAACCCCCCCCTCCCCGCATTCCTACACAATTAATTTTGACATTGAATATAGCACTCAGTATATTCCCCCTTAGCAAGAGGAATATTAAGCAAAACTGAATTACCTTTGTGGGGATTGAAATTCTCATGTTCCAAGATCTCTATATCGACATATGGGAATTTGGCTATCTCCGATGGCGATATGACAATGCCGGTCTCTTCTCGCAGCTCTCGGTATGCGCATTCCGAGCTGCTCTCCATAAAAATACCTAAGATTTCAAAAAACACATATGGCAACGCAAGAAATTTACAGCAAGATGGAGGGTTGAATTGAAGAAATTATTTACCTAAATCTACTTAACTGACTACGGAAATATTATAAAATCCATGTCAGTTTTACTGCTTCAAAAACCAAAGAATATGTTACTGCTTTGAAACAAATCTAGGCCCAACCAAGAGCTTCTTTCCATCTAGGATTCTATCTCCACCTATACCACCGCCACCACTACAATCTTTTTCGCCATTATCAATATCATCGCCACTTTTGTCATCCTCATCAGCATTATCAACATCGTCACCATCATTACACCATCATGCTTATATTTATGCTGTGTACACAGTTTCTTTTCAATGTAAATGTGCCACATACAAACTACCTTGTAATAGTCAAACTACGTGAGGTTTGTAAGTGTTTTGTTTTTCAAAAGGAAAAGACAACTGGTTCAAAAAAGGATCTAAATTGTAACTTCAAATCGGTAAAGTTTGCTAACTTTTCCTTCAGCACTCTTGGAATTTTAAACAAATCTTGTGAAACTTTCGTTGAAACGTGTAAAACTCTTTCCTCTGATCAACAACACAAAATTATCTCATCTCTAAACACAAATTTTAATAATTTTGTCGGAGAATTCGAATATTTTGCCCATTTAAAAATTGGTCCCATTGTGTTCAACTGTCTAAAATATTTGCCCCACTGCCCCCTTAGTATATTTATCCACAAGAAAAAATTGGTCCCACTGTCTCCTTATCTGAATATTGTACCAACAAAACTAGCCCATTTGGCCCTATCCTACATAGCTCCGTTGCCTCCTTCAACCTTAAACCCACCTTAATTTGTCAACAGATATAAACACAAACCTGTTGTTAGAAGCCGATGCTTGAAAACACCTTTTGGTAAGTTCCACGGTTTCTCGAAAACATCGTTGCATTTCCGTTTGTTTCTATGGCGCCTCTGAAGTTCCCATCTGCAACGTTTCTGAGAAACAAAACATCTCCAAATTATTTGGCAGTGAAATACTTCAGGGACCTAGCATGTGAGCTTAGATTGAGGGAGGAGACAGGATAAATGAGTGATTACATGAAGGATTAGTGGAAAGCACCAACGAGAAACAGAATAGCAGAATTAATGTCCAGAATTGTTCCTTGTGGGTTCTTTTATTTTTCTGCCTCATAAAATCTATAAACCCCTTTTAAAACAATCAACAGGACAAACAGGGACAATAGAAGCATTTTAATGTTGGAGGGGAAAAGGTGGCATGGAGCACTTTGTCTCAGGAGAGGACGCAAAAGGTTCTATATAGGGCAGCTTCAAGAGAAGAAGCACTTTCCGCAATGCTATAGGGTATCTGTTGCTCGATATCATAATAAATACGTCATTGAACCTTGCACCTCAGAACGCTTTATCATTTTTCGAAAGGAAAGAATACGAAAAAGTCAAATGGTTTGGAAAAAAGGTAGGCGAAAATTTCTACTGAGCCATTTTTGCTGAATTGGTCTTAAGGTACACTTATAGGCCAAGTATGTGCATTTCAACAAATAAATGTTTTGACAACAATATAACAATTAAACTAAAGATCACGCACATAAAAGTGAAAAATAGGGGAAATGGGGGTCACGAGCCCTTTATTGATACAACACAAAGATGGGCAACTGATGTTTTTAGGCTTTGCTCGCCTGAATTTACATAAGAATAAAACTGCAAATGTAAAGAAGAGCTTTAAAACAAAACTCATTCATATGATTAAAAAACTTTGTAATTTCACATTTTTAAACATACTTGGAGTTTACGAAGGTCCTCTGGAAGATGCGATTGCAAGAGGCGGCTCCAAGAATCTTTAAAATTCCATTGCAGAAACAGCTGCTTAATGGAGGCATCCTTCATCTCGCTTAACAGCTTAACTTCAGAGTCCAGCCAAAATTGCACGTGCTGTAATATCTTATCGACATCGAGTTTCATTGGCCTACCCGAAAAGTATCGTCGAAACCATTGCGCTAACGAGGCTGATACGTGAATAAACGCGGGGCTTGTGACGTAACGTTTGAGCAAAACTTGCAAGGAGTCCCTGCGAAGAAACCGAGAATAAGAAATCTTAAACGCAGTAGCGCAGTGAGGGGTGCGAAATTTGAGGTGGGGGGGAGTTGGGGGTTGGGGTTGACGAGGGTATCTTAATAATCAAGACAGAATGACAGACAGAAGATGCAAAAACATCCTCCTACTTAAAGGCGAAACAAACAAGGAGTATTTTTGAGAAATCCGGCGACTTTAGAAAGTGAAAATTGAGAAAAGCCAAAAACAGTAATATGCTAATACGAACCTTATGAAATAGCTGGCTTCAAGCTAGTTTTCAAAAAAGAGAATTTTCAACCACTCCAAAGGCCACTCACATTCATATTTTGCAAGGAAAGCTTCCCAGCGCCCCCCCCCCTCCCCCGGCTAGGGTGCTTTGCTTACCTTTGCCTATCTCCCAAACTCACCACTCTGGTTGCGCTATTGCTAAAAGACAGATTTTTTGTCTATGTGTTGATTTATGTATATGTTTGTTTATTGTTTTATGGGTATCTTTCTGTTTCGGGATAGCTCTCCAGGAATGAACAGGGGAAAAATTATGGCTTTATCTACAGCTGATATATTTGGATCCTCGCATATGGAAGTGCAGATTTTCATGGCTTATACATAGGACCCTATATAAATACGCCCTATACAGCAGTATAAATACGGCTATCCGCACAAAAGGCTGGAAAGCTAAGTAAAATTTCGGTGACTATCCACACGATGTAAATTTTTCTACCAAAGAAACCCCTTAAAATGTTTGGCCACCTTGAGATCCAGCAATTCCAGAGTTGAATTTAGTAATCCATTTGACTTATGGATTACTTATGGATGAGTTAAAATCAGGGGTGTAGTGCTAGGGGGACTCAGGGGGGCTCAGGGGGGCTGAGCCCCCCTTGTCAATGCCGAACAGTAGCCAATTTCTACTTTTGCTATTGTTTTTCACAGCGTTTCGCGCAAAAGCCCCGCTTGTTATTTTGATAACACTACACCCCTGGTTTAAATGTAGGCATAGTGAAAAACTAGGACCTTAAATATACTGAAGCTGTTTTTCAATATTTTTTGGTAAATGGTTTTCAGCTGTGATCTCGAAGCAAGTGAGGCTATCACCAGCAAATGGTAACAAAGAAGGACATACCTGAGCTTCGTGTCGAAGTGAATCATAACGACACCGCAGCTTAACAAAACCGGTTTTGGCTTCAGCGGGTACAAAATTTCTTCGCAGCTTTTGCCTCGCAAATAAATCTGATTGCCTTGCTGGTAATATTTGCATACCAAACCACGGATATTCGCGCCTAAAGTAGAAGGATGACGTGTCTCATTAACGATGGCCACAATAGAACGTATTCGTTTATTAAAATTGCAAAACAAACTCGTAACTTGAAACGTGTAGAATTATAGCTTCGAAGATAGCATTGCATACACAGGTTAGGGAAAATGAACATAGGATTTAGTCAGGTTATATAATATCGTGCAAATAAGCGGTTTAAACGTTGTTGCACGCATTCGCTCAAAATATATAAGCCATTTTTAGGAAAAACCCCTATTCCCAGTAGGCGTTTTTAAGCCTCCTTTACAGTGTTGTCGCAAATGTTCAAACACTCGATACAATGGCCATCCAACTCCCAGTTGTATAAATATTAATTCCCTTGTGCCGATAAAAGCAAATCCAATTTTTCAGGTTACTGCGTTTTTTGATACTTCGAAATTGTAAATATGCGACAAAACAATCGGATACGGGGAGGGGGTGCTGTGGTGAGGTGGGCTGCAGACATTTCCTTTATAATTGTGTATGAATGGCAAGCCATACAACTGGCAGCCCCCCCCCCCCAATATTAATTTCGATCCGATGACACTGTACGGAGTAAACAATGTTTTCATATACCTGGTCTTAAACGGACTCTCCTTCGCTCTTTGTGACAGATCAGTTCTTTTGTGATTCCGAGACACTTGAGTGGGATCGAGAATTCAGTATTGCCAACTATAAGGATGTTGGTCTTATCAGGCCAGTCTTCACAAACGCTCAGGTCGGTGACCCTACTGACTGGAACACCAGAGATGCGTGGCTCACCAAGTCCCCAAACCGACAGGGGGTCGTGTTCACTATCGTATGTGTCGTCAGAAAGCAACGCCCGTTCTCGCTCCAGGATATCTTGGCTAATTTAAAAAGAAAGAAATCATTTACTGTTATATTAAATATAAGTATGAATACTATACAAACAGTAATAAGGTTTTTGGCTTTAGTATCCATCTACATTTTTTTTGTAAGTTTCTTTGCAGAGGGCCGATGGCAGAAATGTCTTTCCAGCAGGATCGATATTGTATTGCACCTTAATTCTACGAGAAGGTGTTAGGGGAGGGGTAATATTATGGCAAAGTACCCCTACGTGATGTGATTCTATTAATTCGAAATGCTGTTACGTTGCAAAAAGTCACTTATCACTGTTTTCTGTTGGTAAAAGTCATATTGTTAAGTAAAAAGGGGGTTACCTAAATCTTTCTATTTTTTAACCCTACAGCCTAATAGCTAGGGGGAGGGGCATTCAAATTTACTACTTCTGTTGAAGTGCTATTCTCTCTAATGATTTCAAAAGCAAATGACAGAAAAATCATTTTCTGTTCAACGAATATTGGGAGCATTTAGACCTACAGCCCTTGGTATAACCTGGTTTTATGCAATGTCTAGAGGTCGGTATGGTTCAATTCATTCCTTCCAGATAATTTTCCTACGTAACTTTACAGCCAGCATTGTTTAGGGGGAGCCGATGTACGTCCAGGGGCAGCTTGTACAACGAAAGAAAATTCAGGAAACAAAATTCAGTAAACAAAATTCAGGAAACAAAATTATATGGAGGCTCCCATTTTCTAGAGTTGTACGTTTATGGGGGACAAACTTTTACTGTATTTACAAACCTAATAAATTAAAATCATACATACTTCCTGGCACCATGGTCAAAATTAAACATCTGTGGATCACTGCTGAGCTTCTGTGACGCAATAGCATCCCCATCATGCCTTGCTCGCTTGGACGCGATGTCGTCGCCTATGTCTGATGATTTTCTCTTCAATTTGCTTGCAAGAGAACCATTCCTTATTCGAATAACCTTTTAGAAATAATAATTCTACTGAGAAAAATATGTTATAAGACGTTACCACTATCTGATGGGGTGGGGGCAGTGGCGTCGCTTGATCTTCCAGACTAGGGGGTAGATGGTCATCAATAGAAAAGGAATTTGGGTGCTATTTCATCGACTGATAGACGATTGTACCGACAAACTGAGGGTTTTGTAGACAAACTAAAGATTCACCGACGAATTCGTGAAATATTAGGGTGGTATCACACCCCCTACACCCCCGCTAATTACGCCCCTGGGTAGGGGTGAGGGTGGGAGAGGGTTTGGGAGTCGGGTTTAACAAGATGCGTATTCAAATCCCACAAGCAAACGTTGGGAGGATAAAAGGTTGGAGTGGTCGTCCCATACGGTTAACATTTTATTACATTTATCAAAGATAACTTGATTCCCAAGATCCCATATTAACTGCAACATTCATGATACCTGATAAATATAAGATCATGAAATTCCCTGATAAATAATTCCTCAGATTGTGTAACAGAAAAAAAATTGAATTTCAATCGATATTACAAGATGTTATATGGGTGAGTCAACTAAGTTGGCGAGTTTTCCGACTAAGCACCCCTAAAAAGGAAAAACTCCTCGTTTTTGCAATGGAACTTTTTTTCAAGGGTGTGTCACGCCACAGACGCCCCCCTTTGGCAACGGGCCTGGATGGGGGGCTGCAGCCTTAACCTCTGTCTAAATTGAAACAAGGGGGCAGAGCCACTAAAGCCCCCCAATACATGACCCCCGGTACACGGGCAGTGACTTTATGTTGTGCAAGAATAAAACATTGACAAAATCTGACACTAACCTTTTCAGGGTCCTCAATGCCAAGGCTAATTAATGCCTGTTTTGCTGCTTCTTGCTCAATCTCTTTCCGTTTTTGAATCGATGACTGAAGCTGGGTTTTCCAGCCTTCATAACCACAAGTGACAGTTATTGCCCCTGCAAAGCAAAACAAAACCAAGGTATAAGTAACTCATCACAATAGAAAAGAAAGATTAGAAATACAGTTCTTAAATGATGACATCACAAAAAGCTATTTTAAGAATTTTTGAAATTGTTTCCCATAACCTGAAAGAGCATCATGAAATACCTCTAAATTTGCAAAATCAGTTAAACGTATTACGAATTGGCTGAGATATGTCCAGATGAGCACAAGCTCTGGCCCCATCAAACCTCTGTATTTATTTAGTTCTCAGTAAATTGCTAATGTTCTTCTTTTCCATGGTATTTTGAAACCCTGTTTCATTACCTACTTCCAAAAAATTC
The DNA here is from genome assembly GCF_013076305.1 of Rhopilema esculentum. The sequence continues at coordinate 11,077,359 of NW_027019384.1, forward strand.
TTGAAATTTTGGCTTCTGACAGGATGTCATTTGAATATTTTTTTATGGTTTTCTGCACCATGATACTTCACATCATAGCACCTTTTCTGTACTTTAGATTTTACTTAAATATCCTTTCCATCCAAAAAGATATAATAAGAAGTCAATCTTACCTCCAACAATTTTACGAGTATAAGCTGCCTGTGGTAGTCCTCTTTGCATTAGGTGCTCATCAAGAAGGCCCTTGTAATTTTCCACAACAGGTACACTTTTTGGTGTGTCTCCTCTGACATTTTGAGGTATAACTTTCTCTCTTATTTGACTGCTCCACAAACAAACATGATCACTATGCTCTGCCTGTTTAATTTCCCTTTGAGGCAAGTTGTCCACATGCAAACTATTGTTATTTAGTACAGCACTAGGTAAACTTTCGCCAACTGTTTGACATAACACTTTCTGACTGTCCCTCTCAAACAAGTTTTCATCAATTCCTTTTGGTTTTTTAATGTCAAGTGCTTCCCAACATGCCTTCGCAGCAGAGTGCTCTGCATTTTTCTTATTTTTACATGCAACTGCACCACAGTAAGTCTTGCCACAGAATTCCACTACTCCAAAAAGCTGGAAATTGGGCCCCTCTGTAATTTTTGTTGTATAAATTGGGCGTGGATGGTTATGCTTTTGAGCTAGTTCATTCAGCAAGCTCTTATAAGCTTTTCCAGAGACCTCATCAAATTTATCAGCATTAGATACTTTCCTTGAACCAGGCACTTCAATCTTAGTGTCTTCTATCTCATTATCTTTTGATGTAGATAAACCAGACCTCACAATATCATAGTCTTCGATATTATCTTTCTCAAAATCAAAGTACATTGGCTCAATTTGTTGCTCAACTGCATAAATGTCTGTTTTTGTTTCCTCCATGTTTACATCTCTCTGTTGTGTTTTGTTTGATGAAGTGCTGCCTATTTTATCAGCGGCTGAATGTATCCTTTCAGATTCATTAGCCACGGACTCTTTCTTGGCACATAAACTAAGGTATCTGCATGCAATTTCAGCAACATTCTGTTCTGCTCTCTTCTTACTTGGTTGTGGAGAGCTGGTATGGAATTTCTGTCCCTCAAATAGTAAAATTGCAGAGAACTCTTTCCTTCCATTTGAGCATCCTTCCACAATGGTATAAACTGGTTTTGTCTTTGACAAATTCTGCTGCCATAAATAATGTAAAATTGACTTGTAGCAACTATTCTTTGAATTTGGTCTTAAATCATCTGTTGAAAAAGAAGTTGCGTTGCTTATTGATTGATTCTGTGAATTTTGCAATGTGTAATAACATGAAGGTAATAGTCAGTAAAAAAGCAAAACAAGGACAAGAATCCAATGCTGTGTAATAGAATTTGAAAATAAATTAAATTTAATAAAAAATGATACTTCATCAGGCATACAGGGCTTCATCAGAGTAAATGTAAAGAGAGAGTAGATGAGTTTGAAATGTGAAATTTTTGCTTCAAATATAATTATTTAAGCTGTCACTCAAAGCACGATAAAAAGAAGAAGAAGAAGATGTTAGCAATTTATCTTTTTTATCAAGCACATGACAAAATATCATTTTGCAATTTTGAGGACTTTTGCATGTTGGGAAATGGAATCAAGCTTTTTTTCCATAGGAAAAAGATTTTTAAGACAAACAAACATTGCTATGATACCTTTCTGAGGGGTTTGGAATTTGCAGGGGGGGGGGGGGGGGCTTTGTGAAATAGGTAGGGCTATTGTGGTCAATTCCAAAATCTAATAAACAAAGGGTTTTGATAAATGAGGGGCTCGACCTTTTCTGGAGCAAAAGTATTACTTAAAGTGATAACAAGGACCTTTTGAATTTTGAAATTTAGTCAAATAAAAAAAGGGGTGATAATATCTAAACCCCAAGAATACAAAGTAACTAGTTACGTTTACCCCCCATTTAGCAGCACAGTTGTTGCTAGGAGAAGTCAAACAGGAGGTATATGCAGTTTGATTATTTTGATATTATTCAAGGAACAGACAAACTCCAACCATCAACCTTTACATGACAAAATATGCAATTAAAATATGATCGAAACATTTACAAATAACTCAACAACCAATTTTTGAAAATTTTCAACACTCCAATAATATTAAGGGGGATAGTTTGAAAGCCAACCTCTTGGTTACAGGGTGACCCTTTTGCCCCATGAATATTGAACAAAAAACACAAATGCTAGTCTTGTGCCCCTTTACTCATCATACCCTTTTTATAAGAACAATTTTGTATCTCAAAACTGATCAAAAGTTAAGAACAAGTTAAGAACAAGCTGAGGTTGAGCTCCTGTAAAATGCAATTTTGAACAACATATTATCTCAAAAACAAGGATTTTTAGCCCTGTGTTAGTGCTTTTCGGTGAATATTCAAACTTGTTGGCAAATGAAGGTTTTCACTCACTTTGTTGGCAATTGAGGCCTGAACACCTCCCTTGAGCGAAAAAGCTAGCAATCACACTGCTTACACTCTATAAATCTATAAACAAATTAAGAACAATCCAGCCTCAGATTTTCGAAAAAAATAAGAACAGTCAGCCTGAACATATTTACTGGTTCTTACGAAAAGAACGTGTATTGCCTCTTGTTGCAGGCCTTTGATGACAGAACTTGTTTAGAGAACAAGTTGAGAAGCTTAACTCTTGCATTTAAAGTTCAAGATACAACTTTTTGTTTGGAGGGGGGCAGCCCTGATAAATAAGTGTCAATAACAGCCATATTTTACAAAGGCCCCCGGTATCTCTGCCCTTGCTTGCATTTCAAAAACTTTTTATGTATGAGCAAAATTTTAAAGAAGTAATGTAAAAGTTTGTTTTTTTTTTGACCAGAATCTAGGACGCTTTTCTGGTTCTATTGCTTTTCTCGATCTGTTAAGATAAATTTATCTTGGCTCCAAGCAAATAATTTTTGCTTACTTTGCAATGTTAAGGCTATATGTATTATTTGCGTCATTACTTTTTAACAGGAAAGCTTAGATAAAAAACTCCATTTTAGCTTGTTTTTTAATGAAAGAAGCACCATGGTGCTATCAAAATAAACATTGGCCAGCCATGGGACGGGGGTGCAATTTCAAATTTCGTAAAAGCAGACTCTAAAAAGTAACAGATTTGGGTTTTCAACCTTATTTTTGGCTTAAGAAACTCTGACTGCTAAAGTGTTTATCTGGTTTTGTATAAAAGCCATTGGCCTAGGCATGCAGCGAATAACAAACATAGCAGTAATTGATTGAGGCGTTCACGAACATCGTGAAGGTCTGAAGTTTTGTAATGGGCCTACTTACACAACGAGGCGAAATATGAAGCAAATCAATTTTAAGTAAAACTTTTATGCTCACCTACAGAAAATGAAGGTGAAAAGGAGTTCTCCGTCAGATTCCCCTCCATGTTTTGTGAGATTGTTGAAAATGCAAGGCGCTTGCGCAAAAGGCAAATTTGACAAGAAAGTTAACGATTTCCGAATATATGGCAAATAGGCCAAAATGGGAAGGACATAATTATTTTTGTGCATTGATGTTTGAAAATCGTCTATTGAAATGACTTTATTATCGATTAAGTAGATTATTCAATGAATGCTGCAGATGATATTGACATAACAATTTTACCTTAATGTTCCACCTTTCTTCGTTAGGATTTCCATTGAATTGCCAACATGAATACCCTTCCGGCCAGCCTGTTAGTATGCCAAGAAGAACTTGGAAACATAACAGACAGACCTGGAGGGCAGTCCATGGCAGACACCACCGCATAGCACTATATGTGACGGCGCGGTCGCTTCGGCATTTACCAATTCTTGCCCAGTGTTAGTGTTTCAAAGAAAGGTTGTGAGAATTGAGTCATAAACATGGCAGCAATTCGTCAGATGGAAGTAAGCGTTATTTGTATGGCTCCTTAGTCCACATTGTTCGAAGTAAGCGAGATGAGTGCCCGGCCTAACCTAAAGTGGCTACACCTGAGATGGACACTGTTTCACAATGTTGCTTCGTGCGTATATATAGATGCGTATGACGTAATTTTCTATGAATAAACGCTTCCCCATTGGCCAGATTGTCCCGTGGTAGTCCCGTGGTGATTCTATTTACATCCCGTGATAAACGATGTCATGGTAACGTAGGACCAAGATAAAATAAGGAAGGACTTGCGCTCTGAAAGCGAGGCTATCATATTGCGACCATAATTACGACCAAAGTAAACATTTAAGTTACCGTCACATAAATACTAGGAAAAAAAGCCTAACGCAAAAAAGAAAAAGCTCCAGGTAACACTTACCTTTATGAATCTTTTCAATTAAAATTTTCGCAATAAATCATAAAATTCAATAGTTTTATAGGGATTGGATTTTGTTTATCAAATTTTTACCTAGCCTAAAGTGAAAATGATCCAGATCCAGATTAGCCTGAATGAAATTGTTCCCACCCTGTAGAATAAGTATGAAATGCCCCCTTTGGAAATACTTGCTTAGATTTAATACATTACCTCAAAGGGCATTGTTTGTTACCCAAGTTTTAAATTTTTTCAAAGAAATTGAAGTTTTTTGAAAGGGGAGCATTTTCATTCAGATCCAGATTAGCCTGAATGAAATTGTTCCCACCCTGTAGAATAAGTATGAAATGCCCCCTTTGGAAATACTTGCTTAGATTTAATACATTACCTCAAAGGGCATTGTTTGTTACCCAAGTTTTAAATTTTTTCAAAGAAATTGAAGTTTTTTGAAAGGGGAGCATTTTCATTCAGATCCAGATTAGCCTGAATGAAATTGTTCCCACCCTGTAGAATAGGTATGAAATGCCCCCTTTGGAAATACTTGCTTAGATTTAATACATTACCTCAAAGGGCATTGTTTGTTACCCAAGTTTTATATTTTTTCAAAGAAATTGAAGTTTTTTGAAAGGGGAGCATTTTCATTCAGATCCAGATTAGCCTGAATGAAATTGTTCCCACCCTGTAGAATAAGTATGAAATGCCCCCTTTGGAAATACTTGCTTAGATTTAATACATTACCTCAAAGGGCATTGTTTGTTACCCAAGTTTTAAATTTTTTCAAAGAAATTGAAGTTTTTTGAAAGGGGAGCATTTTCATTCAGATCCAGATTAGCCTGAATGAAATTGTTCCCACCCTGTAGAATAGGTATGAAATGCCCCCTTTGGAAATACTTGCTTAGATTTAATACATTACCTCAAAGGGCATTGTTTGTTACCCAAGTTTTAAATTTTTTCAAAGAAATTGAAGTTTTTTGAAAGGGGAGCATTTTCATTCAGATCCAGATTAGCCTGAATGAAATTGTTCCCACCCTGTAGAATAAGTATGAAATGCCCCCTTTGGAAATACTTGCTTAGATTTAATACATTACCTCAAAGGGCATTGTTTGTTACCCAAGTTTTATATTTTTTCAAAGAAATTGAAGTTTTTTGAAAGGGGAGCATTTTCATTCAGATCCAGATTAGCCTGAATGAAATTGTTCCCACCCTGTAGAATAAGTATGAAATGCCCCCTTTGGAAATACTTGCTTAGATTTAATACATTACCTCAAAGGGCATTGTTTGTTACCCAAGTTTTAAATTTTTTCAAAGAAATTGAAGTTTTTTGAAAGGGGAGCATTTTCATTCAGATCCAGATTAGCCTGAATGAAATTGTTCCCACCCTGTAGAATAAGTATGAAATGCCCCCTTTGAAATACATTCTGCAAAGGAAGGAAGCAGGAACAATGAAGGTGTCTGTTGAATGCTGAATTGCTGAATTGTTATTTTGTTATAGAGTTGAATGTTATAGATCTGATTTGTTGTTTATGTTGATGTTTCATTGCTTGTGTTTTTAATTTTATTTTAAAATAGGCAATCCTCTTTTTTCTTTCAAAAACCTGATTTTCTCAATGTCCAACTGGAGATTAGGCGAGACAACAACGTTTTTGAAATAGTCGTGTCGTCCAAAAATGCAGCTGTAGTTTGCATGGTGATAGCCGTTACCATAAACAAGCATCTCCTTCTTTGTTGTTTTGTTAAAAATAGATCTTCCTTCTACATGGCAAACCACAAATTCTTCATTTTCGTATCCATTTCGACAGCCCTGGCACCTTTTGATTCGCTTTGTCCATTTTTTCAGGACGAATGGAGCGTTTTCTTGTTATTGTTATTTTGGTCAGTATTTACATCGTTTATTGTGGCTGGTTCGTTTGTTTCTTGGAGAAGGTCGCAAGAAAATAAGTTTCCAATTCGATCTGGAAGGCATCTGCTATGAAATATTTTGTCATCAGTACATTTCTGACATTCGACCTTGGAAGGAAGTAGAAAATTGTATAAAAGATATTGTAGCTTTAGGGTCCGATATGTAGCTAAGTGAGAAGATAGCGCATCACCTTTGGGAGACAATTTGTCCATGGATCCTTTGTCAATAAAATGTTTATTTTTCTTATCGACTTCAATTGCTTCTCGCAGTAGGAGTAGCAATTTAGAACCTTCCTCTTCTATACACCAAAAGCCGGTAAAGCTCTGCCAATGGGGCAATTTATAGACAGGTGAACAATAATCATCATGACATGTACAAATGTATACAAAAATTAGGGAAAAGGTTCATACTTCTAACTTGTTCCTCGATTTTTGCTATTATTCTGTCAGCACGAAGTTCACTATCTAGAAAAATGATAGATCATAAAATCTTTACAAGTCCTTTGCCATTTGAATCTTTCTTCCTCATATAAATAGGTCAAGTTGGTATAGAATACATTTATCGACCTTGTCGGATTTCGGAATTTCTACATTGCCTGTCAAATATGAAACGATAGGTCGGTATCAAGAATATTTCAGATTTTTAACGTACTAAATAGAAAAAGCAGACAAGGACGTCAGCCAGTCTTATATGATTAAATAGATGCCAGAGTTAGGCGCTTACCATCTATCTCTGGTCTTGTGACAGTAGCTGTAGACATGCTTCGTGCCTGCGACGGTGCTTTGGACAAAACAGACGGAAGGAATATTTTTAATTCAAACATATAAAACATATATAAAAGAAAGGCATATTTTTAATTCGTTAGATTATTGGTACTTTGTACGTAAACCAAAATAATTTTCAAATAGAAAATAAAAACAAATTATTTGAAAAGCATAGCTTAAAATCAAAAAGCAAAAAGGTACTCAGAGTTGTACCTGGCATTTTTCTCCATGTAAATGTGAATTTGTCTTCTCCGTGTAGTTTTTCTCTTTTAATAAAAACTGATGCGTTACCTAAAACAAGTGATAATGTACATCGGAATACACCTGCCTAAAACAAAAAACTTTAAAAAAACATAAATAAAATTAGATCCGCAGAACCTGCTGAAGTGTTGCCGTTGCTTTCATTGGCAGCAACATCTCCAAGCGTGTGTACTTCTGGAGAAACAAATATGAAAAAGGGTTATAAGAACAAAATTTTATTTTGTTTCATTTTAGACTTTCAGTTTAAGGCAGCTATATTGCACTGTAAAGACCGCCAGCACTAAAGCAACTACAGTTTCAATAAAGATTTCAATTATCTGCTTCTTACCAATGATTGAAACCGCAACATTTTATAAGTCAAATAAAGTGTAGCGGAGCTGGGGATACGGCTGCTTAAAACAAAAATCGGTAAAACTTAGATCCACAAAAATGCAGAGAAAACTTTTTACTTTTGCCTTTCAAATCAGGTTCATCAACCAACGACTGCCTTTCTTTGTTGATCACAGCGTGCATTTTTGTTTCAAGTAACTCTGAAAAAAAGCAAAGTCAAAAGGGAATTAGAGAGGTACCTTGTCCATCAACAACACCAGGAGACAAATTAAAAAAAATGACAAACACAAAAATGACGGCATTTTGTAAAAAAATATTGTATTACCTGCTGAAGTGTTGTCGTTGCTTTCATTAGCAGCAACATCGCCAAGCGTGTGTACTTCTGGAGAAACAAATATGAAATCTCCCAATGCAACAAGATATATAATTGAAAACATAATATTTTAACCGTTAGAAGAAATTGGTACGCGAAAGCTTCAATAGTCTTCAACAAAAGAAAGCTCCTTGGTTTACCTAGGTGTATTCGGTGAAACTTAATGCTTTTCGTGACTTATGTATCAAAATTCAAAGTGAACTTTTAATTTGGCTGTTTGGTAACAACCTTCTTACCCTTCGCCTCTTTGTAAAGTTTTAAATGACTTTTGTGAACGGGGTTCTTCAACCTCCGTCCTTCCAAGTCCTCCAAAATCATCTTGTTCTTTACAGCATCCACCACTATCATAGGGCCCTTATAGCGTTGTTCCAACTTACGCCCCTTTTGATTTTTAAGGGAAATATTTGCCACCAGCACCTTTGCGCCAGGCTTTATAACACCTCCTTTCCCGCGAATTCTGCTCCTGTGCGTAGCAATTTGTTTTTCTTGTCCTACCTCAACATTTTGGAGTAACCTTGAATAAAGACTTATGTTGGCTTCTTGGAACTTTTCTAAGTGTTCCTCGATCATTTCGTCAGAAGGCAACAATTCTTTTGTCTACAAAATAAAGGTTTTCCAAGTTCCAGAGAGAAATACGCACGCGCGTATATCTTCAGCTTGATGAAGAAAGAACATTTGAAGTAAGATATAGGTAGCGGATGAACACACGGAAAAGCATCGATTATGTGAGCTAAAGGGCAAAAAATATGTGAAACAAACCTCAAAAGTTTCTGGTATTTCCTCCAGTTGCACAGGAAAATTGGGCTCCCTGCCGTACAAGACCTTGAAAGGCAAAAACTTTGTGGTTGCTTGCCTTTTTGATCTCATTGACCATAATGCAGCATCCAAGAACTCGTCCCATTTTTCAGGGTGCTCGCCAACAAATGCACACAGACGCCTGTAAATCATTTGATAACAAAAGAGTGCACAGAAAATAAAGATTTCAAAGAATTGTTCCATTGGCAAAAGAGGAGCTACAGGAACTGCATTTATTAAAATTGGACCCAGAAACGTACCGTTGAATCGTTTGGTTCGTCCTTTTATCTAGTCCGTTCGTCTGTGGATGGTAAGCTGCAGTCCTGTTGTGCTTCGTCCCCAAAGCTTGCATGAGATTTTCATTGATCTTGCAAAGATACATATATCATTTTCGAGTGAAAGCAAGTGAACAATGCTAAAATTAACAATGTACCATAACTTGCTTGTCAGCATAATTTAGTATTAAATCTGAAGCGCTTGAATAAACAGCAGCCAAGGGTGCACTGGTAGGGGGGAGGGGGCAGGGGATGCCAAAATATAACTAATCTTTACTTTTGCTATTGTTTTTAGCAACGTTATGTGCATGAACTCACCTTGTTATTTTGAAAGCACTACGCCACGGACCTCAGTCTAAATCTAGATACTTCTCCACTGTGAAAAATGTAAAAAGACACAGTGTTCCTTTTTCATGAGGATCGAGTGCTATATGATATGACGGTTATTGCATACAATGATTCAGCATGATCCAAAACATATACATATATGAAAAGTTTTTAATTCTTTTTAATTGGGTACTTAAATGCTTCTTCAAATTTTTACATTTAATTGTTAATCTGTAAAAATCCTTTTTTAATTACTGAATGGACATAATTATGCATGGAAGTCACAATACAAAATTTAATTTTCTGTCTCTTCTATAAAATATTACAAATTGTTATCACCTCATTGACAAATTCTCCTCCATTATCGGACAGGAAAGCATGACAAGCTCCATGTCTGAAGAAGATTTTCAGAATACATCCTGCAATTTCAGAGGCACTTTTTGATTTTATTGGAAATGCTTCCGTCCATTTACTGAAGAAATCTGTGGCAGTAAAAATGTATGCATTCCCATTTGCTGTTGTTTTCAGTGGCCCAACCAAATCAATTCCCATCATTTGGAATGGATAAGTGACCTGTTGTTAGAAAAGAGAATTTACTAGCCTTTTAGCCAAAAAATTCTAGGTAAAATGATTAATCACAAACATTTCCAGACATTAAAAAAATGAAAGCATTTGAAAAGTATTAGTAAATAAACAAGAGGAATGCCAAGATTCCATATCTCACCAACCGAGATATCTCTACTTGAAGCAAGAAATGTTTTAAAAATAACCTGGATCAATTGATAACCCTAGGACTTCTTTGAAACAAATTTTGATTGACTTCTAAAGGCGCACAAGTTAGTCTTTACATTGGCCGTATTTGATGCACACAATCTTATCATCATCACACTCATCAAGAGTCCAACTAAATGCCCACAAGAGGGGGGCTTAATTGAGCTTTTAGGGTAGTTATAAAATTAACAACTGTGCTTGAAAATTTACAAGCCTGTTTTCGAGTATATCTAGAGTAAATAAAACTTTTATGGGTTAGTCACTTAACATGTCTTAGATGGTTTTCCAGTGATTCTTTAGCCTCTAAACATACTCAGACAGTTCAATACTCTTCTTATGCTTTTGATTTTTTAATGATAATGTTAGCACATCATTGCTCATCACCTTTATAATTGCTTATTTCAATATACCTGATGATTCTTTGTATATGAAACTCAGAGTTGTGGAAGATAGTCTCTTTATTTTAGTCGATCCAATAGTTTGAGCACTTTAGACAGCCATATGAACATTTCAATATGATATATATATATATAGATAATAGAAATTTGTCTTTTGATACTTCCGTAGCACAGTGCTCAATATGTTAGCACGTAGAGCGTGATATATCATAGAGTTGAAGAAAGTAAAACTACATGGTTTATCTCTACAAGCCTGTTTCGTAGTTTCATGATATAGATAATATGCACAAAATATAACATCAGTTTGAAGAAACTATCCAGATCAAGGTGCAATACTTTTATTGGTTGCAACTCCTCCTTCACAACTTTAATGTCAGAACTTCGCTGACATTTATCACAAACTTGTATCTGTAAGATAAATCAAAATTTGGCAATGTATTACTGCAATTCTTTCAATATAGATATCATATTGTAACCAGGGAGCAAAGGCAGTATAAGATAACTGATGGAAAATATAATTGGAATATTCAAGGATTTTCAAAAGTCAACCGGGACAGTTGACCCTGCGATATTTGCTCTTGTTTTAAAGTCATTAAAGAAAATGACAATTATTAGTAGCCTAATATATGGCATTGGATTGACACTGATGCCAAAAATTTGAAATATTACAAATGTTGAATGTTTGAAAAAAATGAAATGTTTCAAGATTAATTGCTTTAAAAAATTCAATATTATCCCTAAAATGTGCAATTTCCTCTAGCTCTTCAATGTCACTTGCATATCATGGTTTTATATCATACCCAAGCCTTCACATCATCCCATAGCTTTGGCCAAAAATATATCTGTGATATGGCAGTACATGTTTTGGTTGTGCCAGTATGGCCTCCCACGAGACTGTCATGAAATGCATCAAAAATCTCTTTGGCATTTTCTCTTCCTCTGACCACCTCTCTAGCACCATGCTCAATCTGCCCCCCTTTTGTGGCCTTTTCAACAGGTTTGTAGAACATTTTACCATCTCAAAGGAAATAAAGAGGCTTGATGTTATAAGAAAAACAGATTCTTGAGATAAATATGTTTACAGCCATTAATTGTGAAATATATGTATATTTATATATAATTTTAAAATCTAACAAAAACTTGCATAAGAAAATGTTTCATTATCTTCATATTTTCATTTCTTATTCTTTGAAAATGAGACAGCAATCACATTTATATGAGCATTTTACAAAAATTAAAATTATTAGGGGAGTGTCAAGGGCTACCCCTGGTAGAATGACTTGATCATAAGCATCACGCTCCCTTGACAATTGAAATTTATTGACAATAAACAGTGGTGATTTTTCTAAAAGATTAAGGGGAGACTTTGCTGAGCACTGCAGAGACACACATTTGCTCATTATAATTTCTTCTGAAGCTAATATCTTTGCCCCTCCCTAATACTAACAACTATCAAACCTTGAAATATTATATTAAAAACTGACTTAAAATTTTCATGTATCATACCTTTTAAGAAGAACTTTTTACTGGCTCTACGCAAATCCTTTTTTGCATTTGCTGTCGCATCCCTTGGGAAAATATTTTTGTCCAAGTATTCAAACAGACTTTGATATCGGCTTTCATCCATGATTACAAAATATCTAGCAGAACAGTTGATTGTTCAATTAAATTCAAAAATATTAAAACTTTAACAGATACAGATCAATGAAGTCTTTAATGCTTATATTTCTGGTCTGTTCTTGTATTTCGCTAAGAGACAGGCACTGAGAAGCGTTGAGAAAAGTGGGGGGTCTGAAAATATTGAGGGGGGGGCTAAAACCGTATAAAAAGAGGCTTTACTAGTAGATAATTGCTTAATATATGGTATTTTTTGCAAAATGTGGGGGTGGGCTAAAGCCCCACCCCCCCCAGCCACCCTGCTCCACAGTGCCTAAGAGAGAAAGCTTTTTTCTGCCAGTCCAGCTTACATGTTTCATTTGTTTTTTTAACAAGAAGAGTTTCTTTCTGTTAAGAGAAAGAGAATGGATGAAAGAGAAAGAAGACCTCTTCAAATATATTTCCATTGGCAAAATCCTGATAATTTTCTGGCATTCCCAAAGACTGGGGTATAAGTACAAAAGAAGTTCTCAAGTGTGATGTTACAAAATTTATTTAAATTTGACCATAACCTAAAAGAACACTAGAAGAGGCTTACTATGCTAACACATTCAAAAATTTCGGAATATAACAACCATGCATTAAGTGATAACTAATTATATTTCAATTTGCCAATTTAAAGAATTAGTCCATTTTCATAGGATTTATTGGGTGTACAGCAACATTTAGCATATGAAATTACATAAATATTCACAGGCCACGCATATAAAATCAAACTTCCACAGTGCCACACCCACACTTATCTGATTGCAAAGTTTGATTACCTTAGCAAAAAAGGTATCATTATGTGATGAAATCTATTTAGCTTGAATTTACATCTGGTTAGAAACCCCCCTTTGTGAAACTAATTTGGGAGCTAAGCTCTAATTGAAGAATCAGTAAGAAACGAAATAGCTACGAGCAGGAAAGAGATGAGGGGAAGAGGAAGGAACTAGATCATTCTGTTTAGGTAGCCAAACTCACTAGGTCGTTCTGTTAGGTCGCTGAACTCACTAGTTCGTTCTAGAACACACAAAAATTGGCAATTGCATAAGTAAATATACAAATATTGTTGAAAAACACAAAACCTTACCCAAATACAAAAAACGCTTGCTCTGGTCGGAATGTCGGAGTGAAAAGAAAGACAAATCATCAATTGCGACCTACCACGTGCCCGCTAGTAACCTCGTACCGGATATACACAAGGACAATAGCAAGAATGTACTAAGGTACATTTTAATTCAGGGTACAGTATAATTCATGACAACGATTTGACAACATCGTCCAAAAAGCAATGTATATGTATTATCAACATTTTATTTTGGTATTATATGCTTTATAAAGTAAAAAAACGAATCATTGTAAAAGATAATATCCTTCCAGACCTTGTTTTGAAAAATTCCTCCCTCGCTTCAATTCGGCACCAATACTGTTTTGGCCCTTTGTAAAACCACTTAAAAAGGGGGTTTTACAAATGTGAGTTCGTAGGTCGTTCGCAGAAACGTTCACGATAAATACGGCAAAAACTGTTATCCAATTCTCTATACACTTCTTCTAATTCATCAGTTGACGGCAAACGACTAAAAATATCTTACACGGCTAACGGCGACAATGTAACGGCAAACACAATTCTGCAAGCTAGCGACAAGGTACACTGAGTTCAACAAAGCTTACGGCAAGACTGAACCTAACTATAAAGCCACCCCTTATATACCCGAAGAATAATACAATGAATTGGAACCCTGTGTTCTAACACCTTTCTCCCATTGTAACATATTTTATCGGCAAAGAACTCCACCGAAGCCATAATACTATCATAAATATTGTTTTCAACATTTCAACTAAGTCATCTGCAAAAACCTCGAAGCCTGTTCAATTTCATATCTTGTTTCGCTGCTCGAATATCATTGCTTGCATTAAATTTTCTTGTTTCTGAGCGGATTTCTGGAAACGAGATTTTGAGCATGTTACATCGAATTTTATTGAAGATTTGAAGGTCATTGATGCAGTATTGATGTTGTAGTGGTAGCCAGTTTAATGATTTCATTTTCTGTGTCAACTGAGCGTCTGTTCCATAAACGTGATAATCTAATGTAAACCTTGCAGCTCGTCTCTGGACAGCTTCAATTTTGTCAATGTTCTTTTTTGTATGTGGACTCCAACATGCTGATGCGTAATTTAGGTGGGGACGGACAATTGCATTGTATGCTGTAGCTTTAACATCTGGGGGACACATGTACACTTCCCTCACGAAAGTACCCGAACAGTTCGAAGATCGATTGCGCTTTCAGACAAAAACAAAATTAGGCTGGCGAAAAGGACTTTTTAACTTAGTGATAATAATTTCTTGAGAAACCCTTCCAAAAAAACCAGAACACCAAAATGCCGCAAAACTTCTGCGCTTTTTATCTGTTATCATTTTTTGTTAAAATGAGAAGCCTTTGCGCTACAAGCCTTACGCAAATCAACTGATGTCAAATAATGTACAAGTTTCGGCGACATAGGTTTAACAATTTTGTGGCTTTGTTTGAGATATAATTTATGTAATAATTAAAATTTAGCTTATTATCTATAATCACTCCAAGGTAACGTTCAGACGTAGTCTCCTCCAAGCTGTAAAAATTTAATTTAGATATATTTCCATCATCAAATGTAAATTTGGCTGATTCAAAAACTTCGTCAGAAACATCGTTTTCCTGTGAGGCTGATGACTGGAACATTTTGTACACGAAGTTGATCTTTATTTACGAGAAACACAACAAGTGAGATTGTAAGTTTGAGAAATTCTGAGACTGATTTGCTTCTTCCAAGAATGAAAACAGGCAATGGCCAAAAAGTATTTTCATTCTGCGGATCAAAAGTCTGGGATGAACTAGAAAAGGGGGTCAAGCTAGCCCCCTCTCTGTCGACATTTAAACGTAGATTTCTTTTAGATTTTGTATATTTTATGCTAATTTTAATATTGTTAATAATCTTCTTTATTTTTGATTTTAATAAAGTATTATTGTAATTTATTTTTTTCATGGCTCCCTGAAAAACATCCACACTAGGTTGATGGGGCAACCGTGTCTAAAGAACTTAAAATGAAATGAAAATATGAAATGAGAATGTGGGACATTTCTCTTTTTTGTGCAGGGCGAGGTCGAAATGGCCGATCACCAGACTGATTTCCATAATTTCAAGTTAACTTAATTATCTTAGAATACAACAAACAGCTAACTCAAAGCAGTGGCGTACCCAGGGCTGTAGCACTGGGGGGTGTCTGGGGCCCAGCCCCTAGAAATTTTTTGGACCACGCCCTTCAAACACTCGCAAATGCGGGGAAACGCCCTTTTGCAAATTTTCCCCCATTATTAGATTCATGTAAGCTACGGTAAATAGCAAAGCATTTTACAATTGTTATTGACACAAGCATACAGTATACTATCCCCCCCCCCAATGAGTTTTACATCGTTTTTGGACAAATCTCGAGTACCATATTTCAGAAAAGTGGGGGGGGGTCCGGACCCCTCCATCCCCCCCCCCTTGGGTACGCCACTGATTCAAAGGTAAGAAATGTGAAAATTATTACGAGTTATCAAAGTTTTCCAAAATAAAAGATTCCCGTGGTAATAAAATGCCCTCCTACCGAAAATACGGATCTTGAAAACGAGGATGAACGGATGTGGGCCTAAAAAGATTTTTAAAAGTCAGAAAGGCAAAGTGTTGCAATGGTTTTCTTACATCTGAGGGACTCCAGAACGAAAACAAGAGTGCGGTTAGAAAATTTCGACTTATCGGAAAATGTTGAAGTGCTGAGAAAAAGGGCATCAGAAATCACAGGACTGGATGTAAACGAACAACGTATGTTTAGCAGCCGTTATTAGCATGTTCTTGAAAATTTTGCATTAGCTCTCTCGATTTACCTCCTTTTCGCATCTAGATTCTCGGTGGAAAGGGCAATTTTGTTTTGTGGATCTAAATTTGATTAAAATTACACATCATGGTCCGGTGTTGAGCCCATGTAGCTGGACTTCATAGTTTCCTTGGTTGGGGGTACTGGCATAGAATGAAGAAAGAATGAAGAAAGAGCGAGGAAAGGTTGATGGATTTTCTGCTACGTTTTGGCAAGCGTATGACTTATAACCAGCCGTTGTTGGCAAAGAAGGACAATTTATAGTTTTTATTATGTGTTGTACCACATAAAATTTTGGTGTTGGCATTAAGATATAAAACCTTTGGTGCAAGTTCGTAATTAACTCGCCAATATCCAGTTTGATGTTTGCATGGATTCCACCCAGGAACATGATAAGCAAATGCTTGTGGACATAATATTAAAGTTAGACTCTACAATACATAATATCAGAAAGACCTAGAATTCGCCCTTCAGCCCTATAGAATAGTTTACTACGATTGCATCAAGTTTGAAACCCCGAGTTCAGTGGCGGACACTTGGGGGGGGGGGGCAAGGGGGGGCGACCGCCCCCCAATACTTTAGAGGACAATGGTCTTTTGCTCTAAAACAATGGTAAATGTGATGTCATCTTATTAAAACAATAGGCTTGCCCCCCCAATATTTGATCAAGTGTCTGCCCCTGCCTGAGTTCCAGCTTGGATTTGTCCTGTTGTATGCTCCAAAAACGCATAGAACTGATTGTATAACAGGCTTATTGTAACACAAAACAGGCTTGTAGAGATGAAACTTGTTGTTTGATTTCATTCAGCTCCAAAATATAGCATGCTCTACTACTTCAAAATATATATAATATAAGAGTTCCAAACTTAAAACTTTTATACTTTATAAAAGCATAAGATTAGTTGTATGTATTTTTGTTGCTACATACTATGTTGTGATAAAGCCTTTCATCTCAAGCATTTTATCAAGTAATCAATTGTCAATTTCAGATATGGTGTACTGTGGAAGAACATTAGAGGACCAAAGGACAATATCCTCTTATGGTTTAACTGAGGGCGTTACCATATATATTTTTCCAAAAAATTTGAAGACACAGTCTGAATCAAATGGTAAAATCCAAACAAGTATTTTTCACAATTTTTTGGCTTTAGAAAGTAAATTTAATTGATTGTTTATAGTGTGTCATTAGCATAGGCTGCTTTACCATCATTACAAAATACCCTCAGGTTGCTTTGCTCAGGAGTATATAACATCGTGCAGCCATAGATGGCATCCATAACTGTGGAACAAGTACCCAGTCATAACCTTGGGTGGAAAGAGTCACAATTGCCCAAGGGTGCTCTTCTCGCAAGTAATGGCCACTGTGCCACAGAGCTCACAAAACCTTTATTGCAACAAAACCAGATTTTGAAGCCTTCACTTGATAATATAATGAAATCTGAATGCAACAGACACTTGTGGGATGAGAAAAGTGGCCAAATTTAGGGAGATGTCCAAATTTAGGGAGATGTCTAAAAGTGCCTCTACAATTTTTTGTAAAGTGGAAAATAAACATTAAGGCTACAGTGATTTACAACACAATGGGTTTTTTCTATCATAGCTCAAACCTTGTACAATACCTGGGAATTCATACCTTGGGGAATTATCTAGGAGCGCCAGATTTTAGGCTTTTGTTTTTCTTTATCATGCGCTAGACGATGTAATTGCAAATTAATGGTTTCTCTCAAACACCCTTTTCACAGTTACGTTTATAGAAATTCTCACAAAAAGGGACTAACAGGTGGGCAAAATGCTAAACATTCTGCTTTCTCATAATTAAAGTCTTTTATTGCCTTCTAGAGAAAGAAACTGAAGATGTGAAACCAACACAATTAACAGAACTTTTAGAAAAAGCAATGGATAGTCCTCTTTACAAAGCCTCTGTGAGTTTATCTGATGAATTAAGCAAAGAAATAAAGGTTGCAAATCTGTAATTTCTATAAAATAACAAAATTTCTGAATTGAGTCATATAAACAATACAAGAAATTTAACTTCATTAAAATAGGGCATATAATGTTGATTAAATCTTAGGGCTTCTTATAGAAATTTGAAAAGCAAGGTCTTCTGAATTTGCAGACAAGAAATTTTAAAGATGTTTGTGCAACTATCTCAGCTAACCCAAAACAGAGGCAATATTTGGCTATTTTTTTAATTTACAAGAATTCAGTAAAATATATCAGTTTTTTTAATTCATTTGTTAGTTCTCTGGATTAATTGAAAGAGCATTATTTGAAAAGGTAGATGTTCTTCAACATAACTTAATTATGCATCAATGACAATGAATTAATCAAATAAATTTTAGCTTATAATAAAGAGTATGAAGATAAATGGATAATAAAGAATAAGACATGTATACATTTATCTTCTGTTATCTAATAACTGCGATTTTAAAAAGTTTAGTTTGACCTTTTGCGTTAATTTGTTGGTTTTTACTGGGATAAAACATTCAAAGTTTTTTCTACAATTTATGAATAATTGATAAGGATTTACTTGCTTTGGCCAAGGAGCATTCTTGTAGCATTCATAGTGACAATTTTGTTTTAAAAAAACATTAGCATGCCCTTACAGTCCCTTTTGAGCAACATGGCACATCTAATATTATTGACATAGACTTGAAACTGTCAAGATTACTTCATGCAAAACAAACAATTTAGAAAACTTTCGAAAAGTCGAGATGCAAGAACTATAATACAAAATTCACCTTCCTGTATAATTTTGCATGGTGAAATTTTCATGTAATACTTAACGAGATAATCCATGTTCCTTCAAGGTTAAACGTGTTTTGCAAGATCCAGATGCCATTGAACAACTCATTGCTGCAACACCAGCTCTTAAGAAGGATCCTGTTGCACTTTGTAAGTATTAAGTCTAGGTAGTCAAAAACACAGTATAGTTTATCTACCTAATAACATTTAAGTTTATGATTTCATTATCTTCTACAGACTAAGTAGCAACCATATATTTTTTTGCTTTGCAGGTTCTAAAGAGCTTTCAAGTGATATGATTAGAATGATCACTTTCTTTCTTAAAACCTCGAGTTTTTCCTTGGTGAAAGATTCACATTTCCCACTCAATAACACAGCTTGCAATGATCATCAAGTTTTCCGATTGAAATATTTCATCAAATTTATGACTTGATTTAAAATATTTCCCTAATTTTAGCACTGCTACGAGATCCTGAGCTTTTGTTGCAAGTTGCAGAAACAGCAAATGTGGCAAAGTGAGTTGACAAGATATTCGTTTAAAGATTATTTACAGATTCACAGACGATCTTGCCGTTTTCTTAGACTTCCCATGAAAAACAGCCTGAAAGCTTCAAGATTTCTCATCATATACAGCTCTAAACATTTGTATTTTTGTATTTATTTCTACCTAGCATCTGAAGGTAGTTTTTAGGACACTGAGAAGCTTATGCTTATCAAGCAGTGTCCTGGTCTTTCCTCTCGATGTGACCACAACTCCTGATTCCTATGCCTGGAATTACAGAGAGCTGGCGAGAGTTTGCTCATGTCAGGGACTCCAACCACAGACCCTTTGGTCTTTAGTCAGCGTCTCTAACAACTGAGCCATCCTTGCTCTAAACATATCAGGTCATCCTTGCATTTTGAGACATAACAATCTCAAAAATCTTCAAAAAATCTCAAAAATCTTTACAAAATCTGAAAACTATTCACAAGCTTGCATATTGGTAGCTATGTACTAGCTTAATGAATCTAAAGTTGGTTTGAGTTGCCTTTTTGAACATGGGCACTTATTCACACATTAGCACTTATGAAAATCTTTTTGTCCAAGAATTGGCGCTAATTTACATGGTGCTTATGGAAGCTTTTTTCTCTAAGGGTGGGCACTAAATTGGACTGGGTGCGTTTTTGAGTCCTGCGTGCTTGATAAAAGTAGTCATAAATGAGTCAACATATTTGAATTGAAATGATTTTGGAGTTTCTTTACCTTTTAATTTATTAATCGGTAATATTATTTTGTTGACCAGAATTGTTGAGCAGCACCCAGCTTTGGCACAAGCTGCAGGTCACATCATTGCAGCTGTAACCGAAGATGTCATGCCACTACCAATTGATAACTTAAACGATGAGGAAGTTCGTTTGCAAGAATTCGAGAGGGTAGGTATTATGCGTTAAGGTGACACTAACATTAATGTATATACAAGGATGTAAAAAACCCCTCTCAAAGTTCGCATTGTCATGATGATCCACCCCTATCTAATGCGTTTGATCTAATGGCTGTCCATTGCCATTCTATTCTTTTTTTTAATACCGTTCTTATTCAACTCCCTTGGACCTCATGCCCAAAGTATTGCAACTTTCTCTTCTTAATTACATCAACAAATTCTTCAAATGAAAAAGTTCCTTGTGGCATGCTAGCTGTTCTATTTCATGATATCTCTTTAAATGTTTTTGTTATTTTCTGGAAAGTAGCCCTAGAGCATTCGGCATTTGGAAAACCTTTATGAAACTTTTAGCAATGAAATAACTTTTGCAAAGGCTATTTTTCATCATTAACAAAAAGGGGACTCTACTCCCAGGATGAATAAGGAAATAAATCTTATTGTACCACTCTTTTCTTAGAGCGTTCGAGATTTTTTAGAACAATGGGATTTTTAGAGATTTTTGGGGGATTTTTCTAGGCAAAAGCAGGATTTTTGCCTAGGGTGAATGTGATTTTCATTGAGTGATATGCCCCACCCCCAGTTAAAACAACAATCAGCATTCTTTGGGAAGGGGGCAGTGCCCGATTAAGCCCAAATTTGACTTGATGCTGCAGCAGAAAAAAAGACCTATCATTGGGCCCAGTCAGCTTTAGGAAAACTTTTTTCTGTTTTCATCGGAGTAATGGGCCTAATGCTGCAGCAAATATATTCTGCAACCCACCCTAGTACGGTCAAGATTCTCACTTATAAAGTATCTTGAGGTTATTTTGAATTGTGTAAGTTTTGTATTAGATTTTAAATTTTTTGCTCCTTTAGGCAGTTGCTCGGGAGATGAATGCTTTCCGGGATATAAACACTTTACCAAACGAGGCCCAACAAAGGCAGACAGCACAGCAACATCAAATATCAGCTGCGCAGCTTGCTAGGGCCCTTTCGCAAGCTGGGGTTTCTGGGGCTATTTCAGGTAAACATCTAGACATGATTATGACGTAATTTTCTTTGTAAATGCTTCGTACTGGTTGGATTTGATAACAACAAACACTGGATATTCTATTATCAAATTCTCCAAGCTATCATTTGAAAATATTTCGGGCTCTGATGCCAGGGGCGTAGCTACTGGGGGGTGTTACACTCCCAACAGTTCCAAACAGTGGAATAGCTTGGGCAAATACTTCAAATTTGGTCAAATTCTGACATTGGGAAAGTTTTTTAATTCTTGATATAAAACTAAGTGTACATATGTATAATTCAAACTTTGATAATTATATCATTTATATATGACATTAATTGAGATGAAATATATTACATGAACTATTATATGCTTTTCATTGAAATTCTTATTCATAAAATTTTCGGGAAATTTATTGAAAACGGGAAAATTCAAAAAAATGATTTCGACAGCAAATACTTGAGGTATCAATACACTCCTGTCTGATGCGACCTTAAATCTTTTATCACTGAAAGTTCCCAAAGAGCTTCGATTTTTTCCGTTGATTGATCAACCCTTGTTTCTTTTTCTCAGGTCCTCAACCTACCCAACAATCTCAACCTCCACCAGCAGTTTCTTCTCCTCAAGTTGTCCCCCCTCCACAAGCAGTCCCCCCTTCGCAAGCTGCTACCCCCTTGCAGGCGGCCCCCCCTCCACGAGTGGTTTCTCCTGGCCAGACGGCAATCACGGCTGACTTCTTCAGCCAGGCCATTGCATCCGCATTAGCATCTCAAACACCAACGAACCAAGCGACTGCTGGCGACACACAGCACGAAGTGAGTCGAAAACGAAGTACACTCTTTTTTTATAAGAACAATTTCATAAGAACACGAACCTCAAAACTGGTCAAAAGTTAAGAACAAATTAAGAACAAGCTGAGGCTGAGCTTCTGCAAAATGCAATTTTGAACAACGTTTTTTCTCAAAATCGAGGATTTTTAGCGATGTGTGGGTGCTTTTTCGGTGAATATTCAAATTTGTCAGCAAATTAAGGCTGTCTCACTCACTTTGTTGGCAAATGAGTCCTGAACACCTCCTTAGAGCGAAAAAGCTAGCAATAGCACTGTTTACAGCCTCTTAATTTAAGAACAAATTTAGAACAATCCAGCCCTCAGATTTTCGAAAAAATTAAGAACAGTCAGCCTGAACTTAAATTTACTGGTTCTTATAAAAAAAAGAGTGTAACTCTCTCACAACAAAATGATCTTTATTATACGACTCCACTTCTTATGGATCTACTCTTTCCCAATTACTCAAATCGATCAATATTCTCTCGTTTTTAATACTCTGAAGAGTGTCAGGCGAAAAATTAAAGTATGTTTCAAAATGTTGCTTTTTCAAAGCCATTTTTAAATTCTGTACCGCTAAAAAGTGTTATAATTTATTTAAAACCAGGCTTTGGTGATAATTTGGCTGCATATAGAGTCTACTCTTAAAGCTACACACGTCACAACACCTGAATAAGTCTTCATTTTTCGTTTTTTCTCTGTATATTAATGTATATTAAGAGAGGGCCTAACAAAAACTTATTGCACTCTTTTCTAGGCTGCGCTCCAACAGATGCGCGATGTAGGAATCATGGACGATAATCTTAGTTTGCGGGCGTTACGACAAACTGGTGGCAATGTCGAAGCAGCAGTTTCGCTAATTTTCGAAGGCGAAATCGATTGAAAATGTTAATGCTGCAGGCAGGACGCGGCATTTCTATGCTTCAGACAATCCTTCGCGTTGACATTTCGTAGCAGGACCTGGTCCCCAAGTTGACTTGAAACCTCATCTCCTTTATTTAATGTATTAAATATTAACCTTTCTTGTGAATATATGTGTTGGTTTATATTTAAAGAATAAAATGATATGTGAAATATGCTAAATTCAAGAAAGAAAGTGGAAAATCTATTTTTGATATTTTATATTCTGAAAATGCAAATCTTTGCATATAGAAACGGGCCGAGGCATCTTATTCCGTTGGGAATGGACCACGTGTGCTGGTGAAAATGGACCACGTGTGCTGGTGAAAATGGACCACAAACTATGGAAAATGGATTACAAATTATGATGATAATGATGATGATTGATTAGGAGAAACGTTTTGGCAATACTTGTTAAGGCTTTGGGTTTATTTTCATCAATCGGTAAAGAAAAATTTAAAGAGAATAGTTAAGCTCATACTGTCCTTATGAATGGAACAATGGAATGGACCAGGACTACTTGATAGGCCTAGCTTCTAAGTATCCTAAAAAGAAATTTTGGAAGCTTGGTAGTTAAAAATAACAAAGTGATAACAAACGGTAGTTAAAAATAACAAAGTGATAACATAAGCAACAATTTAATCGTTAAAACTTAGTATTGTTTACTGGAACTCAATATAGAGTGAAATAAGGTTTTACCCTACTTTGTACTATTCTTCATCGAATGGATCTATTTTCTCTTCCTGCTGTGAGCCATAAAGCTTTCCCCATGATTTGAGTAGATCTTCCAGTGTACCCCCTGTCTGACAAGTCAGCCTTTGGAAGATCTTCCCAGCTTTCCTGTAGTATAAAATGTTTCATTTGACGAAAAGATGATTTAATTCCCCAATTGCTGCACAGTGTAGTCCCTCGGTATTTTAATAATAGAACATTAAATTCCCAAACGGGAACAAGCCTAAACACGAGGGACAACACAACGAAACTAATTTGTAAAGAGCCTTTCTCAAGAGACGCAAGTTAAGTCATTTTGCAGAAGTAGCTCTCAACAATTATTAATTGTTGTGTATTCCAAGAAAAAGGATACGAATAGAGTTCTCAAGTGTGACGTCACAAAAACCAATTTTAGAATTTCCGAATTTTGACCACATAACATGAAAGGACACCATAAAATAGTCCCATATATGCAAAATCAGTTAAATTTGTCAAAATTGGGTGAGCTATGGCCAATAGAAGATTTGAAGTTTGCTAACGGATTACTGTTATTTTGGCTCCGTTCAAAAAGTTATGAACCAAGACCAAATTACAGAGGCCAAATCTCAGCCAATTCGTGATACCTTTAACTGATTTTGCAGATTTAGAGGTATTATGCTCTTTCAGGTTATGTGAAAAAAATTCAAAAATTCCAAAAAATAGATTTTTGTGACGTTATCACTTGACAACCCTATTACAAATATTTTGGAAACTCCAACCACCACCCCCCCCCCCCCCCAAAAAATGAAATTGTATAAGAAAAGCAGAAATAACATATACATTGTAGACAAATCAGTTTGCTTTGATGGACTCCGAAATATCCGTCAATTTTGTATCAAAGTTCTTCTTAAAACAGAATCGACCAGTTTGAAAATTTCTTTGATATATTGACTTCTAATTACTGCAAACTTTTTGAACTGATTTAAACTTTTTGTGCTACTAAATTGATTTAAATGTTTCGTAATTTGAAATTTAAAAAATTCACGAGATAAAATTCTAACAAAAACCATCTCAGCCAACCAATATGACAAAAGTCGACAGAAACATCATAAATTCTTGCCGAGGGGTAGCGAAAATTCTAAGAATTAATTATGAACTTAAGTTTGTTTTTAATTATGGTTGTTAACCTCAATAAAGGTACCAATGCCTAAATAAAATTCATCTATATTTCGATAGTTTTCAACTTACTTTGAGTCTCCTTGAACGTGGAAAAGTGACATCCTGAGTAAGTCAACCAAGCAATTTCCAGGTTTTAATTTTGCAAACTGAGAAAGAAATAATTGTAGTTGCAATATTTTAGAAACTGAGTTTCTTCTACAAAGTCGAAGTCTACAAAAACAATGAACATTAATTGTAATGATTGCCAATCTCAAAACACAACATTTTGCTAGTGTAAATTTTCTTTGACAAATCCAAGCTCAAAAAATGGCATCCCATTAAAAAAACCATTTCAGTTAACAACAAATTCCTTATGCTAATGTAATATTACTTTTAACAAATCCGTCCTTAATTTTTTAATCTGGCATAACAATTTCTACAAAAAACTACAAATCAAGATTCACACTAGAAGCATGAACTTGATGTTGATTAAAAAAGATAAAACCACATTGTCGATCTCAACACACCTCATTCAACGCCTCCGAAGCAAGTGTGATCCATCTTTCATTTTTATCTTTGCTGTAGCAAGCGATGCTTGATAAAAACAGCCGGACAAACGATGAATGGCTTGAAGGAGAACCGGGCACGGCGTGTTGGATGCATTTTCGCAGCGCAAACTCGGCGAGCAGAGGGAGGCCGAGCTTTTGGCAAATTCCAACGAAAACCTGTTTAAAGAAATAAATACTATTTCAGAAATGGATGAAGATATTAATATCTCCAAATAAATTACTGGGTGGCCTGATAATCTCATTAAGCGTGAAACGCAGAGTTGCAACTTAGAACCGTCCTGTTCCAGACAGCAAAGCCTGCACAGGTAGGTAAAGTGGGGGGGGGGCAAGGGAAAATTTAACAGCCATAGCAAAAAAAATTGTGAAAAGTTCATTGTTTTGCAAAAAAAGTGGGGGGGGGGGCATGGCCCCCTGGCCCCCCTTCGTCGGAGGCCCTGTCACAGCATCGAGCGTATTATCACAGACCTGCAAAATAACTACAATCCATTGCTTCGTAAGAACCGGGTAGTTTTTGTTAAGATAGCATGCTCAATTTTTTTAGATAATTTGAGGCTCGGGTGTTCTAAATCTTGCTTTTATTTCAACATTGATTTTTCTACATTCACTCACTATAAATTGTTTCTAATACCAATAAAAAGCAGTTTTACATAAAATTTTAAATAACACGATTTCCTAGCTGATAAAATATCTTCTACTATGTCAAAACTTTCAAAAAATTGCTTTTTCTACTAATTTTTGCAACTGGAACTGGGTAGGTTTGTTCTTACATTTTTCTTGTTTTTGGCAAACAAGCCTCCGTTTTTTAAAAAGAGTGTTCCTATAAAGGAAAGAGAGTGCATTCTATCTCTTCAATAAACTCTTGCTCTTTTGAAGCCCCTTTACCTGAGAAGGGCCTGAGAAGCTTTACAATTAAGATAATGACGGGTAACATCAGCTGCAGTGGTGGTTTATTAGGGGGCAAAGGGGGGAAGGGGGCTCCCCGTCAGCCAACCAATCGAAAATTTAGCAGCAACAGGACAGGTTATAAAAAAGATGACACTCAATCAAACCAGCGTCGATGCTTCTTTCAACATTTACTCACAACTTTAACAATCAACTCACTACCTTACCTGGTACCTCCAAATCGAATTGCTTTCCGAATCGCACAGCGTCTTTGCAGCCAATAGCAATTCATCTACATTTTCTCCGTTTCTAGATTTCAACAGAATTGCACAGATAACATTCAGATACTGAAGATCGTTCCATATTTTTGGATGTCCTTCGTACTCACTCATCGCGTTTTCCGATAACAACATAGCGATATTGTAAACGCCGTCGTTCAAATATGCCCATACTAGCTGCTTGATGGAATACACCCTGAGGTTGATGGCAATTTTGATTTTAGGCTCAAGTTGGCGTGAAATCGTTGTCTTTAGGGTCTCCTCCAATCCGCCGAGGCTTTCCTCAGCTATAAAGGAAGAAAGGGAGATTATTTAAGATCTATACATGCTTGTAAATACGTTAGAAGCGTACATTACAATTTTATTGAATTTAGAATAGTTGGCTTTGTTTATTTTTTACATTTGAAGTTTATGTTGTTAGCCATGTAAATATCTAATCGAAATAAATAAACAACAACAACAAGTTCCTCTGTGAACAGAGACAAAACTATTAGCGGAATTGACCCCAAGCCCCTTAAAAAGTCAAATACACATCTTTAAGTAGATACTTCCATGAGAGAATTTCCATACCAATAATTTTTCTTTTTCGATTGCACATCACCCTTTTTTCTTTACATAGAATAATTTACCAGTTGCCTCTCGATGAAGAAGCGAGGAGAATGAAAGTAAAACATAAACAGGAAATTCATTTAAAATGATCCTAATTTTAAAGTAATAGTAGAACAAAGGAACAAGCTTGGGTTTGGAGAATCAAAGGTCTGAATTGTTGAATTCATCATATATAGAACATAGAATATCAAAAAGAAGTTTCAAGTAATATATTCCTACATATCACCATAACCCTATTACCTTATTTTATCAACTGAAACGAGGCTGGCTGTTGCATAAATGTGACAACGAGGCCTTAAATAATTGCTAAACACATCTTAGATGCCACAATCCCTGGCCTACTGTTCTGAAAACTAATTAAAATTATTCTCAAAGAAATACGATAATGTTTACCTTTAAGCAAGGAAAGTCTTGCTGTTGAAATTGCCATCGTTCTGGTTGCAACACCGCTAGAACACAAACTTTTTGCCAATGCCGCCGCAGATAGCAGAGCCCAGTTCTCTGGTTGCCCTGGGTTACTGTGAACAGCTTTTTGAGCAGCACGTAAGCAAGCAACATGGGGACTTTGGCTATCTAACTTTGAAGCGAAAGATTTTGAACCAGAGGCTGCAGCAGCAACAACGAGCGATGAAACCTGAAATCAAGGACATTCAGCGATCATTTGATCTTTAAAAAATACAATACACGACGCTGAATAATGCGAGCTTTTTGTTTTGACTTAATAGACGAAAAGCTTGGCTAGATAACATAGGCCTGTACAATCACGTTCTCACGTTTCTGATTGGCCTATTTCAATCTACATATGCCTGCCAGTTGCCTGATAATTACATTAAGCGTGAAATTCGGAGTAGCCACTTAGAACCGTCCTGTTCTATACACTAAATAGCGTGTACAGCTCTGCCTGTACGGCATCGAGCACTTTATGACAGCAATTTTCAATCTATATATGGGTGCTCATATTCCCTAGCTTAGAGTTTTTGATCAATATACAGACAATTCTAAGTCTGAGGAAAGCGATATTGACATAGATTTTGTGGTTGGAATTTTGAATTGTAATTGTAAAACAAGTGATGGAATTTTGGGAGGATCCTCAAGAACAACTCCCCGAAGTATATACACAGAATACACGATTGCCTAGGTTAGAAATGAGGCATTGGGCACCCCCCTCTTAAGACAAATCGCTGGTGAAATCCAGCTTTATAAAAGAAAATTGTACAATCTAGCCTATTTCTTGGACGGGGGACACTGGAGGTGGAACTGAGCAGGTATATATCTAAGCCTTTGACTATTGTCTTAACAAAGATAGGTTGCCGAAACTTGAGAGGAAATTGACCCCTCGTTAGTATATTACAAAGGGTCCTGGAAACGAGAGTCTGTTACACAGGGGAACAAGACTAAAAAAGATTATAAAAAGGTCACGAGGAGCAAGGTCTCGGATGACTTACATTTGATGGTTCGTGAACAGCTGAAATTTCCGCACACCGGCCAGCAATCTTAAAAAGGAAAAACTTTCATCAACTCGATATTTCGTTTTATTAATGATGTATATGCCATCATTATCATTTCATCAATTCAAAGATCTAGCTTTGCAAAACAAAACTTTTGCAAAACAACAGGAGAATTTGGAATTAATCTTTGTGTAAAATATTTTTCATATCAAGAGAAGAGTCCAGACAAATTAGTTTATGTAATCCAAATCACTGATAAGATTTGAGGTTAAAAACATATCCAGTTTGCGTTGGGGAGGGTTTGTGTTTCCGATAAAAATGTCTATGGTGTGAATTACGCTGTCTAAGGTGTGTAAATAAATCAAGATGTATTCAAGGTTCACGAATATACCCAGCATGGAGCAGAAACGATTCAAATATTAGATTTAGGAAGAAATGGAAAATACCTCCATAGACAAAAGAGGTGTCTGCAAAGAGAAAAATTTGGCGAGTTTAGCCCACTGCCGGGAGCTTCCAGGATATCTGCAAAAGAAAGGATATAATGATA
This sequence comes from Rhopilema esculentum, assembly GCF_013076305.1. The sequence continues at coordinate 11,106,433 of NW_027019384.1, forward strand.
GAATAGCTTTAAAAATGTTAAAAAACGAAATCAGAATTAGCAATTGAAATGGAGAAACTGCCGTCCAAAAATAGTGCTTTAAAAACCATACAGAGTGGAGGTCTACTTAGATTGGGTACTCTTGAAGAAACTATAATTAAATCACACGTTCGAGGTGGAAAAGAGAGATTCTATTGAACTTTGCTGAATTCTTTTACATGCGTTGCAGCAATGAAAATTGTCAATAAGGTTTCATAACCTGATTCGATTAACAGCTTTTCAATTAACTTTTTACATATTGCAATTAATTGTATTTGTCAGGGGGAGGCTTGACGGTCGGCCTATACTGATAATCGACCTTACTTAGATAATACCTCCAAAATACACCCTCAAGCGATAAACTGCTACAAAACATATTTTTACTCCTGTACTTTTCTCTATAAACTAAATCACGATATCATTCACCCAGCACGTACGATTACCCCATTCAAGAAAAGTCCTTTACATCGCTTCTCATACCAAAAATCAGCTAATGAAATCATACCTTCGAATAAGTTTCTGAACGCTGCGTTTAGCTTCCGTGAAATTGCCCTTTAGTAAAAGAAAGATGGTTTAGAATCACTATGACATTATGCGATGCGTATTCAGCCAGAAGCCTTTTGCAACTTGCTATATAAACAAAACCAGCTCTACCCCCTTTTTAGATAAACAATATTTGAAAATATTTCGACCTCGCGTAAGTTCTCGAATAAGTCCCAAACTTCCAGTAAAGCCATTTTCTCGAATAAGCCCCCATCCTGAAGTACTTTTTGGTGAAATATGCCCCCATGGGCTGAGATATTCCCTCAACAACAATTGGTATATCCCAATATATTTCCATTTTTAAGCATACTGACCAGACTCGAATAGAAAAAAAAATTACTTCGCTAAAATTTTTGGCTGCGGGTAATCAGCCCCCACTTTCGAATAAGGCCCCATCTCAAAAGATACTTTGTGGAGTAAGCCCCTGGAGGTCCCACGGAAAAGTGAAGTAACATAATATCAAATAAAAGAAGTCAATAGTTTTGGGTGTGGTGAGGCTTTCAGTGCTGCTTTCTGTTGATCAGGACAATCCATTACACAAAGAAATAAATATATACTAAGAGTTAAAGGTGCGGATTTTCAGAAGCAGTTGGGGAAGGACGGTTTCTATAATGAAAACCCTACATAGCAACCCTATAAATTAATCTATCCTTAAAATGACTGTCGATTAGGTCAATTTGAGTTAAAACCCCACTCATTTTTTCAAACATAGCATTTCTAACTTCAGGTGTTTAATTTCAACAAAATTGAATATATATGAATTAAATCTATAAGCAAATAAAATGCTGATACAAACGGCTCTGCAGAAAATCAACATTTTTAATCAACAGTCCTTCCACAGATCATTTGCGGTGTAGGGTAGAATATTTCGAATAAAGTAGGAAGTGCTTTAATGTCAACTTAGGCAGCATTAAAGAAGAACAACATTGAATATTTGTGGCAAAAAATTGTGTGTTACCTGTAAGTGATATAGAGATGATTCCAAAAATGTAAAACTTTCTTGAACATCCTCAGTTTCTAAAGTATAAAAAGATATAGTTCCTGATTTTCATCGGTGAAAAGATCAAGTGAAAATGCCTTAGCCGAAAGGATGCAAGGCAGGGTTTCTTCGCTGTAGATGCAAAGTTTGAGAGCCAAGATCTCAATCAACTGAAAACTGTCTAAACGGCTAGAATAATCTGGAAGATTTCATTAATCTATTTTAAGTTTTCAACTGGGTCTTCTTTAGTATTTCAGAAGTAATAATAATTTTCACATTGTTGCGAAAAGCGAAGCATACTATGCAAAATTCTTGAAGGACATGCGGCAGAATTAAGAATTTCAGAATTTTCTTCAGAATTTCATTTTCTATCAAAAGCCTAATTACAAATAACTTCTGTATGCTTCAAGCAGCTAATGAAGTTACAAACAGAACAAAACGAAGACAACAAAATAATTTACTAAAATACGTGTAAATCTAAGAGTAGAAATTTTTGTAACCCGTTTCAGAAACATATGCATCATGGCAGAAACATAGGGATCTTCGAAGAAAGTTGCAATGAACGAAGATTGTAGGCAGGCTAGAGTGACGCTGCTGATCTGCAGTAAAACATGGAATACAGAATAGCTGCATATTGGACAAAAACAGCAAAATACGGAACAACGAAAACGTATATGTGAGATTTACAAACAGGACAAGAACAGACATATAGAGAGCTCTTGGAAACAAATAACGAAGCAAAACAAAAAACATATAGTAACACATTTAAAATGCTTAGGGCTTGCCACGCTCAATTCATCGCAGATTCATCGTCTGGAAAATAAAAACTGGATAAAAACAAGAAAATTTATTGAAAGTTGGAAAATACCGAAATCAGGATGTTTTCTAATCTCTGCCAAAGCTGCATTGGTTAGCGTCAGATCCTTTGACAAGAGACCCAAGGCAGCCAGCGCAGAAAGCCCTCGTTCACTTGGAGAAGATGTCTGCGCGCTGCAAAGGAAACAAAACCATCATTACAAAAATTACCACACCTTTTTCAAAATATTGTCATGGAAAATAAGAATACACAAATATTTTCTAAAGGACGCTATTAAAAAGAGCAGATACTCACCCACCAAAAATTGAGGCTTTCGAAATTCGAGGTTTAAGAAAACGTTTGTTTTAAAAAATTCGTACGGGAAGCAAGAAAAATATCTGAAACGGAGGTGCTTAAAAATCTATGGATCAGCCACGACAAGTGCAAAGAAAAAATTTAAATGAACAAATGATTGAAAAAATGATAGCAATGAAAAGGTAGAAAAACGGATCAGTAATAATTAGGAAGAATATGAGCAAAACAAGAAACAAACCAATAGGTTAAAAGTCAAAATTTGCATTACCTCTTGAACAAAAATGACTTCGCAATCTCAGAATTCCCTGTTGAATAGCCAATAATTCCTATGGCGGCAAGAATGTCGGATTTGTCCCGTTCACTCTCTGCTAAACCGAGTGCTTGCTCGTAGGCTGTTAAATCATAGAAGAATGCAGTTATATAAAGCATTTTCCAAGAAAGCTAATGTTGAAGAGGCCAATAAGTAATGACAAACCCCCCTTCTTGCAGTACAATTACAAGGGTAATAGTGACAAGGCTCAATGTGCTTAGAGACTTCAAAGACGGGGGATGCCTTGTTTGACTGAATGTGTCCATTTGTATTTCATGCAGACTAGCCACGAGCTTAATTAAGGAGGGAAATGGAACAATGAAAGGTATACAGGAACAAAGCAATACGACGACGAGAATCCAATGTCACGAAATAAATTTTCAAAATAAATTAAATTTAAGAGTATACTAATATTTCGCCCCGGCATACATGGCTTCATTAGAGTAAATGAAACGAACGAGTGAATGGATTTGAAATGTGAGATGGTGGTGCCGGAAGGAAACAATGTCTTCCAAAATTTTAAAGACCGATTCAAATTGCGTTCAAATTTGAAAAAAGGTTAAACTTCCGTTCCTCCATTTCCTTTGCAACATGATAATGGCAAGCAAATATTTGAATTCAGGCGTTATACGAAATTCTTGGTTTGGAAACCTCAGCCGATTTTTTGTTGAAAATCGAAGAAAGGAAAAGAATTAACATGACATATAAAAATCTGTAGTGTTCATTTCAAGATAGTTCTATGGATAGCCTTCTATTGGGCAAATATTGGGCTTCTAAACAAACAATCACATAAACAAATCATCACTGTGTGGAAATTTGGGACTCAAATAGATGGGGGATTATAACTAAGAAAGCAAACAAGCGAAATGAGAAGTAGGGTTTGTTTAGGGTTTATTCATGTTAGATACATTGGTAATGGAATTGACAAAATACAGGCAACAGGAGACTACAAAAACTCACTTTGGAAACTTTGCTCCAGCTGACTATCAAGGAAGTAGGCCAATGCGAGGCCAGTGACGTCATTTGCATTGATCATTGGCTTTATTTGAAGGTAGACTTCAATGGACTGCTTGAATTGGCCAGATCGTCTGGAATCGATTCAGATTAGATCAGTCATAGAAAAGATGTAGAAGGACAAAAATATGCATGCATGTCTCAAATAACAAAATAATAAAAACACAAACAAGAGCTAATTGCACTCAACACTAAGAAGGTTTTGCTCATCAACACTGTCTGCCCAAAGCATTGTTGAGTTGCTTACGGTGTAATGCCTGCGGCAGATTACAGCTCCTTGCAAAGTGAGTTAGTCTCGAAAAAGAATATTTTGCTCCAGGTTTCCTATTAGACAAAATACTATGCAAGTTGAGGCAGGCCATTGAAAAAGCAAGTTAAAATGATGGAGGCCTTCGTAGAAATCAGGACAAATATTTTATAATTAGAAATATTTAATGTTCCTAAGGTGCCTGCTGTGCACAGGGATTAATCCACGACAGTACAGTGCATGTCGACCTATGGTTGGGTCACTTATAGTCGGTTAAGTTGGTAAGCCATTCTCTGTTCCAAGGGCTTTTACGTTTAAATGGAGCTACGCTAGGTTTAGATAGCATGCTTCTGCCTCCTTAAAGAAAGTATATCACTCTATCAACTTTGCAACGGCAATAGCAAGTTATTAACTGATCATGAAACGAATAACATACCGTAAAACTCTGGCCAGATTTGCTAGTACCATGTTCCTTTTGTTGACATCTTCACTCGTTGCAAGTAGTTGATAAGCTCTTAGATACAAATTAAAAGTATCAAAAAGGCAATTTGCATTTTTGTACAGCTAAAGCATAACAAAATTTGTGGAGCGTCGAGCATCTTTCCCTCGCCGAAGAATATATGTGGGGTACCACAATGCTTATCGTCAGTGATTATACTTTTGATATTAAAGTTATTGCGTTAAGTTGACTTGTGTAGAAGTTATCTCTTCCATATGCAAAAAACATAACTATTAAATAAACATAGTCATGTACTTTTTTGTGAATGGGGTTTACTTTTATAAATCAATTAACACAAAAGGAAAAAAGATTTTGTTTTCCCTTTATAACACGCAGGGTGAATGGCATTTTCTGGCCCATTTTTCTTTTATATTTGGGTACAAACTTTGCCAGCTTAACACAATCAACTTCTCAATAGTCAGTGGTATAGTGCTATCTAAATAACAAGGGTGGCTCTTGCACAAAATGTTGCGAAAAACAATAGCAAAAGTAAAAATTGCCAATTTTGGGCATCAACAAGGAGACCAGCCCCCTTGAGCCCCCCTAGCACGACACCCCTGCCAATAGTACACTTTTTGACGCGTGTTAGACTTGACATTTTCCAGAACCTCAGCATAATTCTTTTAGGCCACAAAAATAAAAATTAAGGGATTCAATTTGCGAACTATATTCGTCCATGATGCCATAATACCTTCTGAATGCTGTTTCGGCTTGCTTAAACAGCTGTTGGTGTTCCAGCAGAATACCAAGGAGGTTGTGTGCACAAGAGTTTCCAGGCATGCGATCTGCAGAGACAAAAGCAGAGTGAATTATAAAAAGAGGAACGCCTGGAAAACAGTGTGATGGGAGAGGAAGGGGGAGTTTTATTTTCTACCCGTCCTTGTTACAGATTATAATTTACTGTACAAGAATGGTTTAGTGGTTTGAGATGCGGGATATACAGCCAAGGGTCTGGGATTCCAGTTGCTGCCATGACCAGATTTTCACTTTCAGATACCAGAGATGCTAGCCTACGTCGCAGACAATATTCTGAAAGAGAATATGATCTGCAAAGCACGTTAGTTTATTGCCAGCTCTCTGGAATACACCAATTCGACTTACGGCCTTCTTTGAAAAAAATTCTTCAAATTCTTTTGTACAAAATTTTTGACCTCAGATTCGGATTGAGAGCAATGATTTTAATTTACTTGGAAGTTTTCATAATGGTATTACTCACGAAATTGATTTTATGACGACATAAAGATGAAAATTTTATAAGGGATTTGACCGTGATTGGCAACTAGGGGGGGTAAAGTTTCCCCCCGAAACGATTTTTGCGGTAAAATCCCTAACAAGTTTTCAAACTTCATTTCTCCGTAAAATCTAAAATATAGGCTCAAACAATATGAATGGTGATAAAACCATATCTGAGCTTAAAAAAGTCGTATAATTAAGTTTGGAGAAATTTCTAAAACGAGGTCGTAAGTCGCATTGGTGTATTCCAGGCACAAGAATCTCGAGGTGTGATCACATCGAAAGGAGGGACTATGACACTGCTCGATAAGCATAGTTTCTCAGTGTCCATTCGGGAGCTAGGCCGTAGTGAATACAGAAAAGAGAATTTGCTTTAAGTCATAAATGCTTTTAGAGCAACGGCAAAAGTGCGCAATTTGTCTAGAGGATGACCCTGACTAAGCAACATAAAATCATTACAAAATGTACACAAAATGGACGCTACATGAATTAACATACAAATAATTACTAATTTGTGTCCAGTACTATTACATCCTGATAAAATTCAGATATCTATTTTGTTATTGTGGTGACCCCTAGTGCTGTTCTTCTTTCTTGCTCTTATCGTATGCAGATGTCTTAAGGTATAGCATTTCCAAGCATTTCCTCTTGGTAACAAAGCTACACGGCTTGTTACCAATCGAAATAATATATACCTACTTCTTAAGGTCAGGATACAAAAAAGGGGTTTAGAGGCAACCCATAACATACCCAGAGAAGGAACAGTGCCATTTTTATACGTGAACTTCAAAGCCTCAATATATGAGAGACACCACTGGGTCATGTACGGAACTCGAGACCCAGACCCTTCAACGTTTAGTTGACTACTCTAACCACTGAGCCATCCTCGCACCTTTCCTTTTACAATTTCTAGACATGGATTGTACGCTTTCTGATAAATGTAAACAAACAATGTAAAAAATACCACTGAAGAGCTTTACCTGTATACTTCTGGACACAGACGGCCGAATTCGCGATGGCTTTGCGCACAAAATCAGGCAAGTCGAAAGGGCCAAGTCGTTGCGTAGACCGCTTTTGCTTGGCAAAGTAGTCTTTTAAGGAGAAAATTACCCATTTGGCGTATGCCAGATAGCACTCAGTCTGAAATATGAACACATTTAAATGATTATTTAAAGACTTCCATTTAGAAATTGCTATTAAAAAGGCTTCGTCGTCTGGAGGTTTAAGAGGCCAAATTTTAATAAAGGAACTATTTTGATTAAAAGTTGGATGATGAGAAAAACTGGTGATTTTTTTTAAGGAATCAGAGAGCAAACAAAGTGTGTAAACAATGTTTTATATTGCTGAGATAAGAAAATAAGCAAATTTGAGCAATTTCATAACACCAGGTTTCTATGGATGTAGAAATTCGATAACAATTCTAAGCAGGAATAACTTAACGGTGAAATATTAAAACTTTGGTACAAGCAGCGTGAAATTTCAAGAGATAAAAGATTTTGGATACCAACCCAGTTTCAATATAAGTAACTACTAACACTTTTCCGTTTACTTGATTCAGCCAGTTGTGAAGTTTAATCTTAGTTTACCACAGAACCATTGAACATTAGTACTAAACCGCCGCCTCCTTAGTGGTAGAGTTGCAACGAAAAATAGAACTTGAAAAACTTGAAAGATTTGTCAATCTCACAATGGTAGCAAACTACACAGAACGAGGCTGGTCTTTGGAAAGGTCAACTTACGTGCGATCCCATTTCAGATGAATGGCGAAAAAGATCCATAGCATCAGCATCGCCAATGATTTCCGCAATTGAAGCCTGGGCGGTACAAAATTGAAGTCACAAATACAAAAGCGAGGTTACATTAAACGAGGCTAAAACAACAGAGTGCAGGAGTTGCTGGTCAAGATTCTATTGAAGCATTTGGTGTAGCGAATTGGGAGTTGACTCCAACATAAATGTGAGATTTCACAATATAAAGTTTGAAGTCTTGTACATTACAGAGACTATCGACAATTTTCTGATGAATAAGCAACCCCCGTCTTTGCGTTCACTGGGCATGTGCAATGTACTGCATTAACATTGCGCATGCTCTTCAAATACAAACACGGGGGTTGCAAATTCATTGCAAGAGTTTACTTTGTCCTACCGCCAAGCAGTGTGTTTCCCCTGTCCATGTCCTTTCCCTTTTCCTTCCCCTTGTCCTTCCCCTTGTCCTTCCCCTGTCCTTTCCCAAAAAATAAAACTCACCTGGCCAATCCAAGCAGGTGTATATTCCGGGTCTGCATCCTGGGCTCTTTTGAAAGCTTCGTGGGCCTCCTATATCATAGATATGATGAAATGATAAGAAAAATTCAAAGTTCATATTTCGTCAAACATCACACCAAATGCTAGCATAAAGACTCATTTTTTTAAAAACAATTGAGGATCTTTTCATCCTTCCAACCCCCTCAGAGTATAAACGTCCAACCCCCTCAGGTAAGCAGACATTCATATCCTGGTGTGGATCGAAAGAAGCGTGAGAGGTAGAATAGCGCGTTTGATTGGTTCCTTGTTTGGCCAATCAGCCATTATTTCACCTAGCCAAGAGTCCAAGAGCGAAAAAGAGCTTTTTCTGTCTTCATGAGTCAGGAACTTTTGTTTTGACGAAGACAGATATAAGAAGAACTAAGTGAGATGACTTTGCTTGCCAAATGGTTTTCAAATTCTCGTCAATATATTTGTTACCAAAGAGTGATTAGGTTACCTAAGCGAGATCAGTATGTATCTTCAAATAATGGTATTAAGCAAATAATGCTTCTAAAGATAAGATAGCTTACCTTGATTTTATCATATTTCAGATAAAGAGTACCCAAATTGCACCATATTTCTGCATTCTGTAAAGATAAAGATATAACTAAAAATTATCTTCAGGGAAAATAATTCAAAATTTGCAAAATTATTAGGTTAAAAACAAAGAGTTAACTTGATAATCATCGGTCTCTCAGATTTCAAAAAATATGAGTTGACTTAATAACATGGCTGCAATTACACGAGCCTATTTGAAAAAAAACCACGCTGGCTCGTCGCTATTGAAAAAACTTCGCTTCTTCGATATGTCGAAAAATCAAAAACTTGGACGTCCTGGCATTAGTATAGTGGAAATACATATTCATTTCATTTCATCTTTTAAATATTTTTTCTCTATTTTCTTCGTTATTCTATTTTCTATTTATTTATTTTTTTATATCTAAAAAATAACATTTTTTTCTTCGGATATCTTATGTTTAAATGATTCTTAAAATATGTAATATCTTTCAAAGATGACTAAGATTTCATAAGGAATTGACTAAGATGTAATCAATAAGTATGATGTCTTTGTATATGATTTCTTGATAAGATATCTATTTCTTTGAAAAAGGGATACTAGGTTCACCATGGGTTATTCTAGAAAAGAGTTAAAGAGAGAACCCTGAGCAGCAATCAATTAACAATAACACCATTTGTAGCAAGTAGAAAAATATTTAAGAAGAATAAAGACAAATTAAAATTATTGTTCAGATGAAACCGAAAATTGTAAAATTGTAGACTATAGACAGTTCAGTAGACTGTAATTTTACATTGATCTAATAATAGCTTCAAGGCTGCATATATTAGTCACTGTATTGCTTTTACTGATACAGAAAAAAAGTGAACTGAGAACAGTCAGGGAAGTTCAGCGTCGAGGTTTTCCCATAACATTAAACCATGACAACGGTAGATTGTAAATTCACACCTGAGAGTCCAGTTGCAATGCTTTGATGAAGGCGTGCTGGCTTAACTCGGGGTTGGCAATGTCTAGAGGAAAAAAATCATAATTGTGAAAATTTTCAGCTTGTAACAGGGGTCAGGTAAACAAAAACATGTAAGGGTATAAAATGATGTGACAAATCGAGCAGTGGAATGATAAATGGGGAGGGGGGGGCTTTATAGACTTAATAGAAATGGAGGACTTCTATCTTAAATCATATTGTCGTACATAACTGAAGCAAGGGGGCTTCTCCTTCGAGTTCTATTCCTTTGACTAGGTCCTTCAGTGCAAGACCATTTAATCGTTTCAGCATAGCGGTCAAATCTTTGATTGGCTGAGAGCTCTGTTCGCTACCATGTTCTAAGCCAATCAGCACACAGGATTCTCACAACAAAATCGCTTCGGAGCTAGAATTAGGCCCATTTTCGCCATTTCAGCGTGTTTTTACCACATTGTCTACAAAAAACATTGCACGCCTCTACAGAGCGAATTTCCACCTTATTTTTTGTAGACAATGTTTTTTGTAGACAATGTGGTAAAAACGCGCTGAAATGGCAAAAATGGGCCTAATTCTAGCTCCGAAGCGATTTTGTTGTGAGAATCCTGTTTGCTGATTGGCTTAGAACATGGTAGCGAACAGAGCTCTCAGCCAATCAAAGATTTGACCGCTATGCTAATCGTTTCTGGTTTCTGGAAGAATATAGCAATAGTGTTGATGACTTAGAGAGATTAAATCCTGGAGTTGTCAACTCTAGAGCGTGAATGTTTTCGGGGCTCCAGCTATTTTTGGCAAGGACTGTAGGCAATTTGGGCAGCAAAAAGTCTTGAAAAGATACTGGCTGTCACGGACTTTATAATTACTACACGGCACATGACAATCGATACTTCAAACTGAACACACGAACACAAACGTAGCGTGACTTGCCATAAACCGAGTAACCGCAACATGTGAGAGACGGACCTGAACTGCCAGAGATCACGCCTAACGTGTTCCACATCTTGGCATTTCCTGGTTCAAGGCTGATGGCTTTCTTGATGAACTGGGAAAGAAGATAAGATCGTTAATCCTGTTTGCTGGATTTGTATATGTAGCTTTGTACGATGACTCTGGATGTAATAACGAAGCAACATGACAGAAATTTCAACCAAAGCCTATATTCAAAGCCTACAATCCTGGACAAAAATGGTTGAGACTTTTCAAGGAAAGCTTATATTTTCACTTTCCTTTAAAAAATAACTCCCCCCCCCCCAATTCAATGTTGAATGCATGATTTTGAAGGAGAAGTGATAGAACTACAAATCCAACATTGATTCGGGGGGAAAGGGGGGATTCGAATTTACAGGGGCAAGGTATAGTAGAAAATTACAAAAACTGCATTTTGTCTCAACATTTTTGTCCGGGATTGCAGATCTCCCCAACTCTCATATCTACTATTATGATAATGTATGCATTGTCATATACCACAACTGAAAGGCTGGCCTTCTTCTGTTCATCTGATGGACCTAGCTTTAATTCTTACATAAAGATATAATAACCTATTGCACATAACAAAGAAAAGCCAATATGGCTCTTCCTACAATGTATGCTTAAAGTCTAGAAACATCAACTGCATGTTTGTCATTCCCATTTGCATGCCCCCTTCTCCCTATTCAAACAATATTGGACTAATCCCCATAGAAACACACTATTTGAATGTAATTGTAATTTTGAAACTAGGATGGATTGGATGTCATTCCAACATTGACTTGGGGGGAAAGGGGGCAAAATGGCTATTTCTAGGGGGCAACTCGGCTTTTTTTTAAGGCGTGAATAAAAACAAATCGAGCCTTGGCTAAGTCTGCTTGGATTTCACAGGTACTTTTCACAAGCATTGAAGTAAGTATGTTAAAACGCCTTAGGAGAAGGGTACAGAGACGAGTCCTGAAGAGGAGGCCAAAAAAACATGACGGTTTGTTGACGTCAGGATGGCTCAGCAAATTAAATGGCTCATAGATCATCAGAAAATTATCGTTAGAAAACCAGGCAGGCTACTGAACAAGACTTTTCTTGATGTCACAACACAAAAGCAACTCCCTTTTAACTTCGATGTTTTCATCATTTCATATTTGTTTTCTCTGAATGTTCATGCAGAGGTTTTGAGTTGCTCATTAGTAGAACATGATGATTGCTTTGCATTTTGAAAAGCATGGCGGTTAAGTCAGGCGGACAGGATAGCTTGCGTTGCACCCTAACGATGTTCTAGACGGACATCTTCTCGATGTACATAAAGCAGAAAAATGGATGTTGCGTTGCAAAACTTGTGTTGCATACCAAAGATTTGTTGTTTCTCGTCTCACGAGGTTAACAAATACATCGTCTCGCAACTATTTACTGCGATCTCAAACAAAACATAAAATGATACCTTGACGCTCTGTTGCATGGTCGTTTTGCCAAGTTCGCCATCAAGAAGCTAGGAAAAAATTCAGCTTCACCCAACAAGACACATATATATATATATATTAGGTGGAAGAATCTATTATCTGGCATTGTTGGGGTTTAGGATTTGAGCAGATGGCCTGAATGCTCCTCAACCTTAAGAACAAAATACAAAAGACGTGCAAAAATGGAGCTAAAGACATTGACCTAGGCCTCTTGCCTAAAAACCTAGGCGGCTGACAAACATTGTAAGGGCAACTGGTCTGAAAACAATAGAAAACTTAGTCTTGTTAGTTTGGATCAAGGACAAAATAAAGCTACATGGACATATTTAAAATTTAGGTTGAAAAGGATCTTTTCAATCGTTCCTGGGAAGTTTCTGTGACGCCATAAGATGAGCAATTCAAAAACTTACCATTCCATAATGAAAGCTGCTCAGCGACAAATCATGCCACGCAGCGGCTGAGCTTTCTTCCAATTTGACCACAACTCCATAGCACCTAGAAAAATTCCAGTCTTTGAAAATACAAGGCATAGAGAACACGAGGAGAAAACATAGATCCTTTTATATACTGTAAAAGCTCTATTAAGCCCCAGGGGGGCTTATTTATTTTTCAGTCCTAAAGAGGGAATCCTTTTAAATACCGTAAAAGCTCTATTAAGCCCCAGGGGGGGCTTATTTATTTTTCAGTCCTAAAGAGGGAATCCTTTTAAATACCGTAAAAGCTCTATTAAGCCCCAGGAGGCTTATTTATTTTTTCAGTCCTAAAGATTTATTTTTTCAGTCCTAAAGAGGGAATCCTTTTAAATACCGTAAAAGCTCTATTAAGCCCCAGGAGGCTTATTTATTTTTCAGTCCTAAAGAGGGAATCCTTTAAAATACCGTAAAAGCTCTATTAAGCCCCAGGAGGCTTATTTATTTTTTCAGTCCTAAAGAGGGAATCCTTTTAAATACCGTAAAAGCTCTATTAAGCCCCAGGAGGCTTATTTATTTTTCAGTCCTAAAGAGGGAATCCTTTAAAATACCGTAAAAGCTCTATTAAGCCCCAGGAGGCTTATTTATTTTTTCAGTCCTAAAGAGGGAATCCTTTTAAATACCGTAAAAGCTCTATTAAGCCCCAGGAGGCTTATTTATTTTTTCAGTCCTAAAGAGGGAATCCTTTTAAATACCGTAAAAGCTCTATTAAGCCCCAGGAGGCTTATTTATTTTTTCAGTCCTAAAGAGGGAATCCTTTTAAATACCGTAAAAGCTCTATTAAGCCCCAGGAGGCTTATTTATTTTTCAGTCCTAAAGAGGGAATCCTTTAAAATACCGTAAAAGCTCTATTAAGCCCCAGGGGGCTTATTTATTTTTTCAGTCCTGAAGGGGGACTTAAAAGTGAGGAGGGCTTATTAGAGAGAGGGGGCTTATTAAAAATTTGAAGTAAAAAATGTTTCAAAAATGCCTTTTTCTATTTTTTGTTATAAAAATGTCACACAAATGTTCTCAGAAAACTTCGATAGCAACTTCGAAAGTCTTATTAATCAATTATCAGGTCCTTATCTTCATCAGAACCACGAGGATCAATTGATAACCCTGGAGAATCTTCTAAACAAATTTCGACTGACTTTTTAGGCACACAAGTAAATCTTTACATGGGCCGAATTTAATGCATTCGATCTTATTATCATCACACCCGTTAAGAGACCCACGAAATGCGCATGTTTTTCTAGGTTTTTCTTGTTTGATAACAAAAGCTAAAGAGGGGGGCTTAATAGAGAGTGGGGGCTTATTTTAAGTTTTTGCTTGATAAGGTGGGGCTTAATAGAGAAAGGGGGCTTAACAGAGAGAGGGGGCTTAATAGAGCTTTTACGGTACTCATTAAGGATGAGATTACATCGTTTTCTTCATTTACGGAACAGGGTTACACAGTTATGTCAGATGGCACGAAATATTGAACGTCATGGTTTCATCTGAAACGTCTCAGAGCATTTTGCTTTTGATTTTCAAATAATTTAAGGAGGCTATCCCTTCAGCGAATGCTGGTTTACAAGGGACTCTCCGTCATAGTATAAAAAGCTGTATCTTACCTAAAGGTCAGCCCAAAGTTATTGGAGATATTTCATACTATCTGAAGCGTGGAAACAAAAACATCATGAATCACATGATATATCCTATTCTTTGTGCCATCCGTAATTTTTGTAGTATCGAATAATCACCCTTTTACAACGAATAAACACCATCTTCTTCTTAACATCCCCCTCAAAGCCCCACTGATACAGTTAAAATGTAAAAATTTCCCCTCTCTTAAAAGCCACTCCTTGAAAAGATCCTCTCTTTGGAAAGAGCAGATAACAGAAAATATGGAGGGTACAATAAGTATTGTCACACAATGCCTGTTGTCAGTCTCAAACATTATTCGTATCACATTTTTCTTAAATGAATGTAAAAATTCCCCCTTCTTCTAAACATTATTTTGAAGCATCAAATTAAAAAACGCCCCCCGAATTAATCAGGTTATTGGTTTTTAAGAAAATGTATATTCAGCAGTTCATAAAAATAAAAATTTTCTTACCTACGACTTAAATCCAGGATAAATTTCTTCTTTGAACCAGTTTCCTCTTCTTTTATGCCAATGATTTGCGAAACCGATGGAGGAACTTGGAGACTATGAAAATCATTTTTAAATTATAAGAAAGAAACGAAAACAAATTATGAAAATTTTATTAGCTGGATCGTACTGAACGGAATTCTAGAAACACTTCTTCATTAACTTGGACTGCTTGAAATTTCATCTCATTTAGCATCTCTTTCAAATTTGGCATTTAATCTACCAGGAATGATATTTTCTTAACTCACAAAAACAGTATGCAATATAGAATTAGGTCATTGCGTTTCTATGGTGCAAAGATGTGGAATGCCATTCCCGTTGGAGTAAAGAAATCCCATTCTGTTATTAGTTTTCATAAAAACCTAAAATCATATTTATTTGACAAAAGTTACAAGAATTGATTGTTGCTAGTGACAGCAACTTTAAAATGAATCCAACCAATCTTTTTTTCTTTTTATACAAAGTATGGCTAAAGGGGGTGCTCTCTCCTCGATTAGGTTACCCATTGAGAGAGTTCATCCTTAAGAAATTTCCCTTCATACACTTTCTTTTCCATTTAGTTTCCTTTGTATTTTGTATTTAGTTTCTCTGTAATTTCTTTTTTGTATGTATATGTAGCTTTAATTGACGGTGTGTGTTGTGGAATTTTAAAATATGAAACTGAATTGAACTGAATCTAAGATGGCTCTAGCTGGTGTCAAAACGATTATAACCTAGTAAATTTTGTGTACAGATTGGAATGCTGCTTCTATACTGGTTTTTGTCATATGGATATTTTGGTCTTACCTGGAAGCTCTATAACTTGATTAGTCGGCAATTGAAATATAAATTGGAATACTGCTAACAAGTTGTACTGGTTATCTGTTTTATCTTAGATAATGGAGATTCTTGACGTGTAAAAAGATATATCGGGAAAGAGTCAAATAGAATTTAGTTCTGTGCTCTGGAATTTTTCTCTAGTAGGAGATGTGGCAATGTGCATGTTACAGTATATACATAGATCAATATATAGAGAGTGTTTAAAATGTTTATAAGGTGACCCAAGATTAATGTAAAGTCATATTTTTGGTAGATCTATTTTATACTCTGATGTCAAGAGTAAACAAAAGAGGGTTTGAAATAAACAGGCGGTTGAGACCACTCCAAAAATTTAACGTACAGGGGTTTATCATACAGGGGGTTGGACATTGTTTGAAGAGAAAATATAGTTGAAAACGATCGCGAGAAAATTTTGATTTCGAAGTTTACGTTGAACGATATCATTGATGAAGCAGGTGGATTTGAATTGAGAGTTTTTTCAATCTTTCAAAACAGCGAACGAGATTTTTAGAATAATATGGTTTTAGGAATTTTTTTTTGGGGGGGGGGGATTTGTCACGAAAATAGAAGGATTTAGATTTTCGTAGAGTGATATGCCCCTCCATTTGAATTAGGAGCCGGGGGTCTACAACACCACAAAACGGGGTCTACATGCATTAAAAGTGAATATAAATATCTCTTGCCTTAATTTCTCTTCAGCAACAACACGGAGGGCAAAGCTTGCGTCACCCATAATTTTCCACAAGCAGCGAAGATCTGGTCGAAGCTCGATGGCCCTACAAAAATCAGAGTAACATTCGAATGGAATATGGCTTTCACATTGTGTGTTTAAGTTAAACAAGGATATCCTTCATTTCTTACGGTGCGCGAGGAAAAAGTATACGTGCCACGAAGATTATTCCTAGTTGAACCTAAGCAATTTTTTTGCAAAAACAAACCGTAGAAACTTTTTCCAACCATTTTCAACTGTACCATTTGCAACAACCGTCTGTTGGGAGACTCTTAAAAACAACATTACAGGTCAGTGACGTAACGAAAGCATTTTGGGCCTTAGTAATAAAAATGAAACGTGGTCCCTGTCTACGGACTGTAAGAAGGTCCCTTCCAATGTCGTGAAGCAAGCTAAACAGAAAAACAATATGCAAAAATGATAACTTTTCCAATTTACTAGGAGGAGCTTAGCTTACATGATTTAAAAAAAGTACTTTGAAAATTTCTAAAAACAATGAGAATTTGAACAACGTCGTAAAAAACATGGATATTAAAATATCTTGGGGGGCCATTTCAATCGGGGGCCCGTAGTAATTGAACTGTGGTGCCCTCAAATGCGTTACGTTGCTGTTATAGGTATTTTGCTCCTGAAAACCAAGAATCTTTAATACGAGTAATGCTTTCAAGTCACAAACTGCGCCTGAGCTTTCATTTTATGATGCAAAAACAAAAGGATTATGTAAATAAAACAAGTGTAGGCCTTAGGCCCTTCTTTCGAACTCTGTTGCAACAAGATCTTTAGTCTGCGCGCAGATTCCTCTATAACTTCATCGGCACATCGGATGTGCCAGAATTCACTTTAGATTGGACTTCCCGCCTATTTTAATGAAATGAGACAAAGCTGAAGAATATTTCGAAAAACCAAACCGGAGCCAATCCGTTTGCTGCTAAGAAAGTAAGGAATGGAAGAAACCCACCTTGCCGCTGCGAGTAGCGCCTCCGCAGCATGATCAACCGCTCTGCCATCGAAGTTCTCTGCAATACACGCATACTCTGTCTTGAGATGAGATTCAGCCAAGCCTGCAACAGAAGCGATAGCATATATAGGTACCAAATTTTCTCAGATCAATTAAAGGTTGTGAATAATTCTCCTCAAAGACACTCTTTAAGCAACAAGATCCTGTAAATGAAACTACGATTTCAACTCACCCCTCCAAGCTGGTATGTGATCCTCCTCAACTGCCAAGACCTTCTTGAATTCTTCGATTGCTTCGTCATACACGCAAACAGACTGCTTGATGACGCCCATTCTGCAAAGATACCAATATAGTTCTCAGGTGATGACGTCACAAAATATATTTTTCAAATTTTTGAATTTTGATTCCATTACCTGAAAGAGCATCATGATATACCTTTAAATTTGCAAAATTAATTAAAGGTATTAAAAATTGGCTGAGATTTGGCCACATAAGCACAGGCTTTTTCCCATCAAGCCTCTGTAATTTGGTCTTGGTTCATAACTTTATGAACTGAGCAAAAATCAAAGGAAACTTCAAATCTTTTATTGGCGATATCTTACCCGATTTTCAACACATTTAACTGATTTTTCACATCAAAAATATTTTTTCTTAAAAAATTCTATTTCTGAAAAATAGCTTTTTTGGAACATTGCACTTAAGAACTATATGATGAATGTATTAGCGCCTAATTGTGAAAGCATAACCCTTTTGAATAGCTGAGTAGCTAACTGAAAATTTATCAGATTTGATTTTCATGAGGGGGCTCTCTCAGTTTGGGTCTTCATTTGGATATCGTTCTTCTTCAATGGCCGTTCCTTTGCTTTTTTGGATGATGTATTGATGAAATAGTACTTCAGGCTTTTTTACAACGTATTTTAAGAATTTAAAGACTCATTGCTAACAATGGGCCTTTGCCAGCGGGGCGACGATCCAAACAATGGCAGTAAACTTCTACGGATTAACCAAAATTGATTTCAGACTGTCTAAAAATGCATTATGGGATGCTTGCGTAGCGCAATGGCTCATTGTTAGCAATGAGTCTTTAAATACTCAGAGGCGGGTATGGGCATTTGTTGGAAAGCACGCTTCCAACAGCCATCAGCTGAGTATCAAAGGATTTGGCCTAAAGACGACAGTATCTCCGATGAAATCAAGCTTTGACGGATCTTAATTAGATCAAATGATTAATACATCCTTACTTGTATCTGGAATATAGATTCTCAGGGTCGAGCTGAAATTCAAGCGAAATGAAAACATTCAAGTGAAATTTGCAACATTAAAAGCTATATTTCACAGAAAAAATTCATGAGGTAATAATATCGAGATAAACCAGAAACTACATTTGATTACGCATGTTGCAAGATTGGGATGTGGAAGCTTTGAAAACTAATATTTCAAGCTCTAGCCTTGCATTCAGCAATTTTAGAAAATAGGCTATTTTAAAAAAGCTCCCTCTCATTTAATTACTTATTCAATTATTATTTGTTAACACTGAAAAACTACTTTTAACTGAAATGTGATTAAACACGAGACGAACTAAAAGAAATACTTTATGAGTGCAATGCCAAAGAACGGGATTTCTTAAAGAGTCATACCTCAACAGCCTTCTGAAATGCTTTCAATGCTGGCATATAGCTGCCTCTTGCAATGTAGGCATCACCGAGGCATTCCCACATGTGCCTGCAACAGGAAAGAGCAAATGAAATTGCGTACAAAGAGTGTATGCATCGAGGTCACTGTGCTGTGTCGCAGAACGTAATAATAATGTAATAAGATGCGCTCAGCACAGTGACCTCGATGCTGCAACGAGGCGAAATAGATTGCTGTTTACCGTTGTTTTAGATTTTATCTATCATACCACTGTGTGTATGATTACTAAAGGCAATTCTGCAATCTTGACAAAGTTGTTTAGACACAATGCAATTTTTAGAAATTTTGCATTTTGTAAAGCAGAAGAAGACTGCTCTCCCAAGTAAAAAACAAACAGTCAGTTCAACTTATCACAAGAAGTCACACAAAAAAACTCACCTATCTTCAGGGTCAGATCGCAATGCACTTCGAAAGCTGGAACATAAAACAGCGTTTTATTAGCGTAATTTCCAAATAAAAAGAAAGACGGCAAATTAACTACAATTTATGCATCAAAGCCGCCGGCGGGGCGCGATTGCCAGTAAGTTGGGAACGACCTCCTTTTAACTCGAATAGCAACTTCTACTTTGACATAATTGGTTTTTCTTTCAAATTTTGAGAAACTTGACGGAAGCTTTCATCATTAAAGGGTCAAATCGTGAGATCTGGACACCACTGAGAGCCCTTCGCAACCCTCAGAACCCCAAGTTACTTTTTGGCGTAAGTGTACCCCTTATCGTTCAGTTTTGAAACCCCCTTTAAATTCTCTGCCTTTGCCTCCTGTAAATAAAAAATATTCGCATTTCGAAATAATTTGAGATACGGAAGACATAGACATGTGATATTTAATGTCGGTCCCTAAAATAGGATTGCCTGGAATTTTTTCCCCAAAATTATTAGATGGAGGGCATGTATTGAAAAAAGTGACATTTTAACGTGGAAGATTCATAAACGGGGGGGGTGAGGCTGCATTGGATCAAGGGCGGGTGGCTGCAAGTTAGAAACGCTTCCAAGAAATAACAAGCTGTGGAGTTGTGATGCAGCGGTGGAGTGGTGCTCCATGGCCTATTGGGACGTGACATGCATACATGATATCACTTCCATTGCACGGGGACGTAGTGAATCTAAACAGATTTGTGAGGAGGAAGATGAGAAGAATCTGGCTGTTACATTATAGTAATAATGATTCTTTATCGTAAGTTGGAACTTCTAGTTTTATTCCAAATGGAAGTTCTAGCTCTTTGGTATAGTTAATTGAACTAATTCACACCAATTAATTACACGAAAAAGAAGACTACAATAAAATATAATCTGCTTTATGCAATGTAAACATTATCTACAAATATTTCAATTCGAATTTTGCCCCCTTCAATTTTTAATGTCTTTCCAGAATATACCAGCATAGGAGGTGCTATTTATCAAATCAGACATATAGTTCAAAAGAAGGCTACTTCGAATATTAATAAAACTTCGTTATAGTTGTCGTTGCAAGAATTTATCCCTATTTCAACTAACCCCTTTTGACCAAGGGACCAGCCTTATCGTGTGAAAAATCATGATTTTGAGGAAGATTCTTGGTTCATGATTCTTGGGTCACATCATAAGGAAAAGAAGTTTAAAAAGGTGTATTATCGAGGGAAAGGTTGAGGGGAAGAGAAGAAGAGAAATGCCACTGATATTATGGGCAAGTGACATTGCAAAATTAGTTGGAGGAAGTTTTGCTGATTCAGTTCATCAGGTTGTTGACCGAGAACGATGGCGTGCTCTTTAATGACCACACCTGCGCGTAGAGCGCCAACTGGCTTAAAACAAGGATAAAGAAATTTAACCGTTCTGCCTATTACAAGCACTTTGGGCTTCATAAAAAATGTCACGAGTTGAAAACAATATATTTGATATAACAATTAGAAAGCTTACCACGTGACTGCCTTTTCTGCCTGTCCTCGTTTTGTGAGCAGCAAGCCCAGTCGGAGCCAAGCAATTTTTACCCTTCAAATACAAATAAAAAACATTACAAAAGACAGGGAAGATATAATATATGAAGATGCCGGTGGACCTAGCGAATTTGAATAGGCAACAGTTTTCACTGGATGTCATAATATTAGGAGAGAAATTTTCAACGAGGTACCTTATTAGAGATCCTTGACAATAGGCAATCCATGATTCGCTCATACAGTCGAAAATCTGCTCGACGCGTATGACATAAGGTTAATCAAATTATTATATTGCTAGATTTGCTAGTTCAGCCAAAAAGCAACGAGAAATCAAATTAAGTACATTAAATTTAACAACAATTAAATTATGATGATATAATTATAAAAGAACACTGAAAACATCGAGGCTTTCAAGAAATAACATTTTTCAAGACAGCACATGGAAAAAGATAATTTTAAAGTTTGAATTTTTCATTAAAGTTTCTTCTAAAGTTGCATTTCATGTTAAATCAGCTTGCATTGAAAAGGGAATGGTAGATTCTTAATTTAATTCACGGACAATGAGAGTTATACATATGGAAACTAGAGGGAAAAGCAATGAACAAGGAGACGTACAAAATTATTGCATTGAAAACATGGTCCTACCTGCCAGCAGCAAAATTCCTGGTAACTTGCTCGTAGACTTTGACAGCAGTTTCCTGAAAAAAGGTAAAACTTTAGATTCTACCACATGTACAGTGACGCAAAAACGCGAAGGAAATGAGGGGAGGGAAGCCTTATCGTTTTTCTTGAGTTTTCAACTTAACGAAAAATCGGAGGATAGCTTAATCATGATCTTCACGGCCTTCACTTCTCAACTCTTTCGGTTAACGCAGATGAAAAGTGACTTTCAAAAAGGCAGAAATTTTACAACATACAAAAAACTATTCGTCTGACACTCCTCGGAGCATAAAACGTCAGATGGAAAATATATAACCAATTGTGGATCGAAAAAGGCCAATCAGAAAAACGCGAGCACATGACCGGTATAGTTGTCCAATCAGTGCCGCGTGCCTAAAGAAAAATTACCACTGGAGTCCAAGAGAGAAAACGAACTCCCTCTGTCTACACAATGGCGGCTTTTTCGTTTGTATGTAGGTCGACTCCAAAACTGCTAGACGAAAAGACGATCGGGCTCTGCCAATTATCTGAAAAATGTCGTCATCATACGATTTGACATCTAAAATCTTGGTCATCTAAAAGATGCTGGCAAAAAGTACCGCTAAAAATTGTTCACAAACACAAAAGTAGGTAAGGGTCTAGTGGCCATCGTTTGGTAATAACAAAGAAACAATCAAATGCACAACGTTTTCATTCAATTCATTTTTTATCTGTATCTCAATTTGAAATTCTGTTCACTTTTTGGCGACCTTCCAAAGCTACATACGTTGAAATGAACAGCAACGTTGACTATGATACGTGGTACCTGTGCCTTCATAAATTACCGTAAATCCTCGAATTGCCC
>NW_027019384.1:11128874-11187433 GCF_013076305.1 Rhopilema esculentum
GGGGTCTAGCAGTAAGCAACCGGTTTTTAGTGTAATTTCATCAAATTAAGCATAAAATCATTTTCATATGGTCTTGTTAAGCGACGAATACAACAAATCCATTTTCCTTGAAGGAAAAAATTTCATGGGTTAATCCTATAATTTCTCCTATTTAGCCAGAATCAAATTTTCAAGTTTTCCAATCATCCACTCTTAGCCCTCGTCGACTTATAGGGCGCTTATAAATATTTTCTAAGGCCATTCTTAAAGCTGTAATGTTCATTTTGAATCCAACGTGAATATCTTTATCGTAGCATTTCGTTCAATTCTTGTTCACTTGTGATGTTGTTTTAAGATTTAATTTCGGGCCACCTTCAAAGTTCCTCTGTTTATTTTGAATCAAACATTAAAGTTTTCCAACTATAAATTCCTGTAAGCCGTTATTGGTCCATGGTGCTCGTTTAGATATATATCATCTAAAAATTTCTTAAGAATTGAAATTCCTAAATATTTATGCCGATTCATAAAGGAATTAATGACTCCTCTTCTAAACTTCAAAGAGTTATAGAGTTATTATGCAGTTCTATACATTTGAGGTCCACATATCATATCTTCGTCACAATTAGCTTTTGAAACACTGCAGGAACAAAGCAGTTAAGAAATAGAAAGATAAAAAACAGCCAAGTTTCGTGCATCAGAAAGGAATCTTACTCTAACAACAAATTAACAAAATACAATTTACGGACAACAGCTGATCTATATAACTTTAGTCCTTTTCTCCACAGTCAAGTTTTTTCTTGTTTCATCATTTGATTTAACGCCAGCATAAATGCCATCAATTTCGTTTCGAAGGTCCGAGAATCACGTCAGCGTCGTAATTATTGCTTGAAATGCTCTTTGATCTAGCTGAAGAACAAAAAGAATAATGAAGATGTTATTCCATGGTTAACGAAAGCACGTTTTAAGGAAATCGATAGTCACAATGCTTTGTAAAAATTTCAGAAAAACTGTTCGCCTCGAGAGCCTAGCCAGCCCTTTAAGCGGCCGGTTTTTAGTGTAATTTCATCAAATTAAGCATAAAATCATTTGAAATTGTTGTTGTTAAGAGAGCAATGCAGCAAATCCATTTTCCTTGAAGGACAAAACTACAAAGAGGTAAAATATTAGGAGAAACACATTCGAGGCGAGTCTAGTGACTCCTTTAGCAAACGGTTTTTAGTGTAATTTCACCCAAATAAGCAGAAAGTCATTTAAAATGGTTTCTAGAATGATTCATTCACAATTCCGAAAATGCTCTCAAAGCTAGAAATAATTTTAACTTAAGAGGAAATAAAATCCTATTCTTCTCGGTGGAAAGCTCACAGAAAAAACTGAAATTTTAATCGAAAAATACTCACTTGTTGTACAAAAAGTCAGCGAATCCGATCGTTTATCTACAAAAAAGGATGGCGGTTAGGAAAAGTTGCTGCAAAGGGTTCTCGTTAGGCATAAAAATTTAGGGGCTGGCATTACATAATTCGCATTACAACGGGTTTCCTATGAAAATAAAATCTTCTTGCATCAAGAATAAACAGCAGGAAAAATCTACCACAATTCTTCATACTTTGATTGCTATAAAGCAAATCCAGTTTCCTTTTAGCACAAAACCACGAGAAGAGGTAAAAATTCGCCGTTCGGGGCGGGGGTCTAGCAGTAAGCGGCTGGTATTTAAAGGCCGGTTTTTAGTGGAATCTCATCGAAATGAGCACAAAATCATTTGAAATAAGTAATATCGAAAACACGTAAGAAGAACAACGCTTACTTGTATTCGCATGCCATCGATTCTGATGCCAGTTTAGAACCGGAACAGCCAGCAGCCATCGCAAAACCAAATATCAGGTAGCAGCGCGTGTACCGTACGTAGCTACTAAAACGAAGATCGTCAAAAGCACTAATTACATGGCTCTTGCAAACGAAATAACAAAACGGGGTTCAATCGTCGATCAATAAAAAACCAGTTGATAAAAAAAGCCAAGGAGACTCACCTGAGATCGAGAACACCCAGCACGATTGACTACTGGAGCTGTAGCTGTAGCTGTAGCTGTAACACACGACACGACCGTCGGCGACCGCTTCGAGTTCGAAAAGGAATGCCAAGCAGCAGTGCACGTAGATTTATTATCATCCAATTCCAAGTCACCGAAATTATCGGCACACAGTAGATTCTTTGTGGAAAGCGAAACGAATTTGAAAAGCCTCCGTTCAAATTGAAGGGTTGCTGTTGGAAGGAGTTTTGAAATCTTTTGTAGAGAGCAAGAGAAAAGAGAGAGAAAGAACCTATAGAAACACGGGACAAAGACCACGGAGAGCACTAATCGTGATCGCGAGATTTTGGAACGAACCCGGGAGAAAACCGTTAATATCTCAAAAACGGAAGCGAAAATACGAAAAAGCGGACCTTATGTTTGAGCCTCGAGGATCTAGGATTCAGTGGAAAAAAGAATTTTGAAAATCGGCCGAGCGGTTTTGGCTGAAAACCGTTTGAATCGCGGGGCGGTGTGGATCTTTTGTTCGGGGTTGATTTGCATATCCGAATTTTAGTTATAGTGATGATTAATACATCCATTACTTGTATCAATGGAATATAGGAATTTTCAGGGTCGAGCTGAAATTTCAAGCGAAATGAAAACATTCAAGTGAATTTTGCAACATTAAAAGCTATGATTCACAGAAAAATTCATGAGGTAATAATATCATATAAAACCAGAAACTCAACGATTGATTACGCATGTTGCAAAGATTGGGATGTGGAAGCTTTAAAACTAACTATTTTCAAGCTCTACCTTGCATTCAGGCAATTTAGGAAAATTAGGTATTTTAAAAAAGCTCCCTCTCATTTTATTACTTATTCAATTATTATTTGTTTAACACTGAAAAAACTACTTTTACGAAATGTGATAACACAGACAACTAAAAGAAATACTTTATGAGTGCAATGCCAAAGAACGGGGATTCTTAAAAGAGTCATACCTCAACAGCCTTCTGAAATGCTTTCAATGCTGGCATATAGCTGCCTCTTGCAATGTAGGCATCACCGGGCATTCCCACATGTGCCTGCACAGGAAGAGCAAATGAATTGGCGTTACAAAGAGTGTATGCACGAGGTCACTTTGCTGTGTCGCAGAAAAGTGAATAATAATGTAATTAAGATGCGCTCAGCCACATGACCCTCGATGCTGCCAACGGAAGGCGAAATATGATATTGCTGTTTTACCGTTGTTTTTAGATTTTATCTATCATACCACTGTGTGTGTATGATTTACTAAAGGCAATTCTGCAATTCTTGACAAAGTTGTTAGCACAATGCAATTTTTAGGAATTATATTTTTGCATTTAATAGCAGGAAGAAGTTCCCCCTATAGTGGTAATAAAATACAAACAGTCGTTCAACTATCACAAGAGTTCACACAAAAAACTCACTCTTCAGACGCACATCAATCTGAACAAAAAACAGGCTTTCATTAGCGTAAAATTTCCAGAATAAAAAAAGACTGCAAATAACTATCATATTATGGCACAAAAAAAGCCGCGGGCGCTATTGGCCAGAAGTTGGAACGACCTCCTTTAGCTCGTAATAGCAACTTCTATAATAATTGGGTTTTTCTTTTCAATTTGAATAACTTGCGAAGCTGTTCATCTCTAAAGGTCAATTCTAATATTCTGCGACACGACAGCCTTCGCAACCTCAGACACCCGACTATCTCAAGTTACCCTTATCGTTTCAGTTTTGAACACCCCTTTATTTATTCTCTGCCTTTGCTCATGATAAAAAAAATATTCGCATTTCAATAATTTGAGATATCGTGAAGACATATACACTGTGATATTAATGTCGACCCTAAATAGGTGCCTGCGATTTTCCCCATAGTGATTATTATTAGATGGAGCATATTTGAAAAAGATGAGTGGACATTTTAAACGTGGAGATCATAAACGGGGTGGAGTTGGAGGCCTGCATTGCGATCAGGGCGAGTGGTCGCAAGTTATAAACGCTCTCAAAAATACAAAGCTGTGAAGTTGTTGATGCAGCGTGGATGGTGCCCATGCTTTGGGACGTGACATCATACATTGATATCACTTCCTCCATTGCACTGGTGACGTTAGTGAATCTAAACAGATTTGTAGGGAGGACAGATAGAAGAATCTGCTTTACATTATAGTAATAATTGATTCTTATCGTAAGTTGAATTCTAGTTTTTCCAAATGGAAATCTCTAGCTCTTTGGTATTGTAATTGAACTAATTATCACACACATTAATTACACGAAAAAAAGAAGACTACAATAAAATATAATCTGCTTATGCAATGTAAACATTAATCTACAAATATTTCAATTCGAATTTTGCCCCCCTTCAATTTTAATTGTCTCCAGAATATACCAGCATAGGAGGTGCTATTTATCAAATCAGACATATAGTTCAAAGAAAGGCTACTTCGAATATTAATAAAACTTCGTTATAGTTGTCGTTGCCAAGATATTATCCCTATTTCAACTAACCCCTTTTTGCCAAGGGACCAAGCCTCTATCGTGGTGAAAAATCATGATTTTGAGAAGATCTTGTTCATGTTCTTGGTCACATCATAAGGAAAAGAAGTTTAAAAAAGGTTGTATTATTCGAGGGAAAGGTTGAGGGAAGAGAAGAAGAGAAATGCCACTGATATTATGGCAAGTTGACATTGCAAAATAGTTGGAGGAAGTTTTTGCTATTCAAGTTCATTCAGGTTGTTGACCGAGACGATGGCGTGCTCTTTAATGACCACACCTGCGCGTAGAGCGCCAACTGGCTTAAAAACAAGGATAAAAGAAATTTAACCGTTCTGCCTATTACAACACTTTGCGCTTCATAAAAAAATGTCACGAGTCGATAAAACAATATTATTTGATTAACAATTAGAAATGAGCTTACAAGACTTGACTGCCTTTTCTGCACTTCCTCGTTTTGTGAGCAAGCAAGCCCAGTCGGAGCCAAGCAATTTTAACCCTTCAAATACAAATAAAAAACATTACAAAAGACAGGAGATATAATTATATTGAAGATGCCGGTGGACCTAGCGAATTTGAATAGCAACAGCTTTTCACTTGGATGTCATAATATTAGGAGAGAAATTTCAACGGAGGTACCTTATTAGAGACCTTGACAATAGGCAATCCATGATTCGCATCATTACAGTCGAAAATCTGCTCGACGCGTATGACATAAGGTTAATCATTATTATATTGCTAGATTTGTAGTTCAGCCAAAAAGCAACGAGAAATCAAATTAAGTACATTAAATTTACAACATTAAATTATTGATTGATATAATTATAAAAGAACACTGAAAACACTCGAGGCTTTCAAGAAATAACATTTTCAAGAACAGCACATGGCAAAAAATAATTTTAAAGTTTGAATTTTCATTAAAGTTTCTTCTAAGTTGCATTTCAATGTTAAATCAGCTCTGCATTGAAAATGAGGATGGATGATTCTTATTAATTCACGGGACAATGAGAGTTATACATATGGAAACTAGAGGGAAAAGCAATGAACAAGGAGACGGACAAAATAGTTGCATTGAAAACATGGTTCTACCTGCAGCAGCAAAATTCCTGGTAACTTTCTCGTAGACCTTTGACCATGCAGTTTCCTGAAAAAAGTAAAACTTTAGATTCTACCACATGTACAGTGGACGCCAAAAACGCGAAGGAAATGAGGGGAGAAGCCTTATCGTTTTCTGAGTTTTCAACTTAACGAAAATCGGAGGATAGCTTAATCATGATCTTCACGGCCTTCACTTCTAAACTCTTTCGGTTTAACGCAGATATGAAAAAGGGACTTTCAAAAAGCAGAAATTCTTACAACATACAAAAAACTATTCGTTCTACACCTCCTCGAGCATAATTAACTTTCTCAGGAATGAGAAATAATATAACCAATGTGGATTCGAAAAAAGGCCAATCAGAAAACGCGTAGCACATGACGGTATAGTTGTCCAATCAGTTGCCGCGTGCCAAGAAAAATTACCACTGAGTCCAAGAAGAGAAAACGAACTCCCTCTGTCTACACAATGGCGGCTTTTTCGTTTGTATTGTACGTCGACTCCAAAACTGCTAGACGAAAACGATCGGGCTCTGCCAATTATCTGAAAAATTTCGTCATCATACGATTTGACATCTAAAATCTTGGTCAATCTAAAGATGCTGGCAAAAAGTTCCGCTAAAAAATTGTTCACAAAACACAAAAGTAGGTAAGGTCTTATGGCATACGTTTGGTATTACAAGAAACAAATCAATATTGTCATCAATCGTTTTTCATTAATTCATTATTTATCTGCTATACTCAATGTTGAATTCTGTTCTACCTTTTTGGCGACCTTTCCAAAGCTACATACGGGTGAAATGGAAGCAGCACGTTGAAACTATGATACGTGGTAACCTGTTGCCTTACAGTAATTACCGTTAAATTCTCACGATATGCCCCCCCCCCTCGAAAAAGCCTTCACTCTAAAACTACAATCTGTCAATAAGCCCTCCCCCCCTCGAATAAGCCCCCACTGCTACCGTTTATTCTCGAATTGGATCTCTCAATTTGACGGTTTTTGCCATCTGAGGTTGCCCATGGCGTTTTATTGAATTACCACGACAAATTCGTACTTTTGGTAGTAATCAATTAAATGCCCATAAAGAAATTCCTACTAAAATATACAAGATCTTTTAATGATGTCTTCTTAATGTCAACAATCATTCTATAAGCCCCCCCCCCCTCGTATAAGCCCCCCTCTTGAATAAACCCCTGTATATATTAAAAGTATTAAAACCAAATATATTAAAAGTAAATAAGCCCCCAGGTGGCTAATCCAAGGATTTACGGTATTTACCTTTAAAATCACAAAGTTGACTTCAATCTTGAAAAACGAGACTCTTGGTGATTTAATTAAAATAGAAAGTAGAGAGACAAAATATGTTACTAGGAAATAAAAAGGGGTTTACAAGGAAATTAAAAGGGTCCAAAGGTGTAATATATACCTAGCCTTTTAAGGACTCACCTCATCGCCGAGATCCATAGACAAGTCACCAAGCGCCATGGCAGCGTCCTCGTTCAGCTCATTCAGGGACACTGCTTTTTGGAAACATTTTTGGGCTTTTCTGTATAACGAAAAGTAACAGTTTGAAACAAGCAAACAATCTTTATCAATTTGAAGCAAAAAATGCTTCACATACAATGAGTATTTAAATACAAGCATATTCAATGAAAAGATATATGGGGTGAAGGTGACAGAGACTCAATTGAAACATTTCCCCTGACATTTCTGTTGATTATATAAACATTCCGTTGAATGTGACTTCTTGCTTGCTTTTTTTGCAGAATATTATCCTGATTTGCTCTCTTTATTAAAAGATCATTAATGCATAATTTTATGGGAACGAAAAAGAATGGCAAACAATTAATGACATATTGTCTTGAAAGGTGGCTAAATAGGGCGAGGCCTTGTGACAGGGCCCTTGTCACAAAGAGAGCAGGGTTTTGTCACAAAGATAGCAGGGTTTTGGCACAACGAGAGCAAGACTTCGGCACAATGGTAGGGTACTTCGAGCATTCCACAGCCAGTAACTTGTTCGTTGCTGTAGTTGATCATAACGCCCTAATAGTTAACCACTGTAGATAAGAGACCACAGCAAGCATCAGAATCGCCACTGTGACTTACCAAGAATTTTAGAAATGATCAACGCAAAGAATTGGAATTATGGCAAATAATATGCAAATATATAGAAATAATAAATTAAGAAACACATAGTTAAAACATATACGTATCACGCTATTATTGTTACACTGAGTGCTCAAGCAAAGCAAAAAGCCTTCGCTTATTGCAGTCTATTATCCGAGTATTCAAGACGGTTTAATTCATTGACCATAGAATGTATGGATGGAACACCTTCTGGGACTAGGTAAATTACCAAAAATTTTGGCCTGTACAATACCTTGAGTCTGCAACAAAATCTCTGTAATATTCACCGAGCGCAAAGAAAATATCCGAATTGAAAGGGTCCAGCTTAGCAGCCTGGAAAAGAAGGAAAATCGTATTCAAATTTCACAACAACTTAATTCTGCCAGGACCTATGTAATACCTCGGTAACTCACATCTTAGTTATTGATACAGAATTGACACTCTTGCATACGTCAAGCAATTTACCTCATCAGCGGAAGAATTTCATTTATTTTTCCTATCTTTTGAAGTACAAGGCTAACATTTAAAAGTAGGTGTCTATAAGTTTACTGAAGTTTTTGCAGTCTTATTAAAGTGAGTGTGAAAGTGGTGGCAAAGGAATAAGTAGCGGACTTTCACCGGTTGCCAGGTTCTAATGAAATCCCTGCATAGGTGAAAACCTTAAGGGTCTCTAAGTTATTCTAATCAAGCTATGTAAGAGCTCGGGGGTACCATTATTTACTGAGCCCGGGGGTACCATTATTTACTGAGCCCGGGGGTACCATTATTCACTGCCTCTAAAGAGTCTGGACCCTACACCGAAAAATTAGACACTAATCTGAGGACGTATAACAGGAGTATTTCTCATGATATACTGAGACACGTATAAAATTAAGTTTGCTAATGATGGATCGATGGCCTAAAACAGTATCGCAAAGAAGAGTTGAGAAGGAGTGTTATTATCGAAAATAACAGAAAGCTCAATCGAATGCAATGCATAGGGAAGGAACAAATTATATCTTAAAATGTTGTTATTAAGAATGTGAATTTAACTTTAAATCACTGTGTTATGTACAACGAAAAATAAGGTGCTGCTCAGAATTATAATACTTGATAAAGATTGTACGCTACTTCACGCTTGAAAAACGGAAGCATTACCTTTAAGAAGGAGCCGTGAGCTTTCCTCCAATATTCATCGCCTTTCTCACGCAGTTGCCAGTAAACTTTTCCAAGTAAATAAAAATATTCGGAAATATCTCCCTGCAGTTCCATTGCTTCTTGTAGCCTATAGAAAAAATATACTCGTATTAAAGATGGTTGTATGGCCTGTTTCAGTGATCGCAGAAGAAAAAGGGGGGACTAAGGACTTAGCCCCCAAATAATTTCTAAAATGCTCTGCAGTTCTAATACAAAAAATTGCCTGGTTTTGGCATGTTTAGCCCCCCATCCCTCGAAAACATCAGTGAACGGTTTAAAGTAAATTTTGAGAATTATTGGGGGAGGGGGGTTAAAACCCCGATTACCCCCTCCCACATCTTCAGTTCCTGGTGTTTTTTGAAGTCATTTATTAATTTTTTTGAAAGACTGTGATGCAGGAATAGTATTTTGTTTCAAAATTCACAAAGTTTTAAATATGTAATGGGAGAAAAACGAAAATAATTCATCGATCGCTAATCGATGTCATCTCAAAACCTGATGAGAATTTAATAGAAATTGTTATAACGAAAGAACCCTCATTCACCTCAATTCTGCATCATAATACTTTTCTTCGTTCATACTTATCAATGCCTATAAGAGAATAGAAATAGATTGAAAAACATCTACATATTCTCCAAAAAAGCCTTCGACAAACGACCTTCAATTGTCTTATTTCTGCAAATTTAATCAAAGTCTATTCTAAATTCATAAACCAATTTTTAAACAAATGGTCATAAACTTATGCAGCGTTGCAAAAAATGAATCTATTATTCAATAGTTTGAATACTTTTGATTCGAGAAAGGAGCAAAAAATTATCTAGTAGAAATTCATGTTAATATAATGATATATAATGTATATTGGGCAAGTTTGAATTTGTATCAAACAACCTTGATTGCCAGTGTTCCAGAGGCATTTTGTTGGAGTTCTGTAAGATGTTCGCAAACCTAGGGAAAAAAGGCTTTATAGAAACCAAAGGGAATTTTCAAATGCCATCTTTGATCATTAGGATCGGCTTAAAAACTCGAATTTCAAGGCGAAGTTAATTGAAAGAATTAATGGAATATTTATAATGGAAGTATTTATGTATGCAAGTTGGTAATATTATGCCTATTTGAAAAATTTTGAAAAATATTTGAAATTTTTTAGGTCTCATGGGGTTTTGATGTTTTGGCAAAGGAATAAGACAGCATTCATTTACAAAAACAAAAGTTCCCAAACAATCCCCATGAGCAAAAATCTCAGAAATCAAAACAAAGGAGTTGTCCTCTAGATAATTATAATAAACTTAAACACTTCAAAATAATACAAGGTTTTGTGAGTATGCTTCCTAACCTCGGCAGCTCTTTTGTTTTCTTTGAGGTATGCATAAGACGCTCCGAGCAAGTACAAACCATTTGAAGTCTTGCTCTTTTGTGTTATCTGATTAAAAAACAGTAAATATCTTAAAAAAGGAAAATTTCATAGATATACCGAATTCTCATACCTGAAACTCCTGTCTCGTTATAATTCTATATGTTAGATTTAGCACGATTATAATTAAAAAAGATTTTACTAAAAAGAAAAAACAATATGTATTGATCGTTCCTAACAAATGAGGAAAATAAGAGTTTCAAACAGCAAGTAAGCGTAATCAAGCATTTGGGAAGTTGATAAGAGCCAAAATGCGACTGATAAACAAAATTGTAAACAAGAATAAGTAAAGTAATGCCAGACCTCGATGAGAATATCCTTTGCCTCTTCATACTTTCTCATTTTCATGAAACACTCGGCTTTACATTTACTGCAAAAAACGATTAAAGATCTTATCAACTACCTCCATAATGATAGGGTTCTGAATAAAACCTGCACCAATCAGAGTATAGGGATAACTTCGAAATTTCCTTTGCTAGTTCGTTTAGCACAGAGAAAATAGGGACTTAAATTCTTGACACGAAGCGAAGGCTAACTTGTTGAAACAAGTGTGAAAACTTTTGACATGCTCTTACAAGTTATAACACTCTCTCCATAGCAATCTCTGTACATCGATGGAATTATAAAACGTTTTTCAATTACCCCAAACATAATCATTATCTAACAGACCTTCAGTTTAGATTGAATTCAGGTGACAAACCCTTTAGCTCATTGAAAAATGATGGAAACGCCCATTTTCAAAAATTCAGTTTTAAAATTTAAGATAAAAGAGATAATAAGATAAATAAAGTAAAAACTTGCCGTTATTTGATTACTACTGACTACTCAAAATATAATATTTACCGAATTGAAGCAACATTTGCCTATGGATAAAAAATATTGCGGGGGAGGGGGGGGGTGGTGCATCCCCTATACCCCCGGCAAATCAGCCCCTGACAATTCTGAGCTACACACTTAAGTGTGGTTCATATATGACTGTATGTTGTAAATGCTTTCGAAAAACATAGCAACAATAACATTCACGGAAAAACAAGCCAGATTCTTAATACCTAAGCTCTTGTTTATAGATTTCTTTCCCAGATTCTGTCAAACATCGACCGATATTTTTCATCCCTGTCAAAGAGAATGGAGTGATACACTAATTCATGTACAATTCACTCTGTAGTTATAATTAAACCTGAGGAGACTTAATAAACATGTAATACATGAATAAATTTGAGAGACAAGGCATCTATATAATGGGCGGCCTGTCAATGGTGCTGGATGCGGTATAGGCAAAGCAGTGGTGGACACAACAAAAGATCATTGTCTTCCAAAATATTGGGGGGGGCATCACCCCCTGCCCCCCAGGTGTCTGCAACTGAGGCTGTAACGTGCTTAGAACCTTCCTGTTCTACACACCGAAAGCGTAATTCAATTCAAATCTAACACAATAGGGCCTAAAGATTGTGCAAGTTTGAAAAAAGTAATGACCGATATCCGAGATTCAACCATCAAAACAAATGCCATTTGATAAAATTGTCAGGTACATAGAGCCACAGATTTTGGACTGCATACGTCATGAGCTAAAGTCGATTGAAAATCAAAATCATTTAAAAAAATCAATAACTGAATGGAATTCATCCAAAATGCATCTGCAATGCATATTTATTCAAACTGTCAAAAAAGGGATTTAATATTTCAATTTTGTCACTTTTTTTAAACAATTATTGCTATTCTAGTTTAAAACATGCTACTTAATCATGCTACTTGTATAAATTTCTGCTACATGCAACTTTGATAAACTTAAATTTACAACTTCAGGGAAAATACATTCGTTTAAAACATACGACTTACCATTCTTTATGTAAGCCAACGAGTCTTTGGTTTCGTATAAATATAGATGAATTTTCGCCATCAGAAGCCAATAGAGAGCAACAAAGTCTTTGCTTGCAATACCTAGATGAAATAACCGATAATTAACGTGAACAAGAATTTGCGTACAACACCTAGGTGACATAAAGTAAACAAGATTTATTTCAACTGTAATTTTAATATTTAGAGTAATATATAGTTGTGTATCTTAACATAATATCATAATTATGATGACGATAAAATATCAAATATTAATGAAGGTATAATAATGCATATATATATATATAGACTAATGCATCATTAAAAAAAAGGCTGGATACTAATTTCTGATATCAGATATCAACCGACTACAATAAACTGATTTCAAACATATTTGCTTTCTAGATTTGGGCCAAACAAATTATATGTCTTGGCAAATATACAAACGCAACTTGCTCCAGGTATTATAAAATGCTAATTTCAACAATTTTTTTGTGGTACAGAATTTGAAAATGGCTTTGAAAAAAGCAAACATTTCACAACAAAATAACTTAAAGCTTTTTCGTCTGACACTCCGTTTTGTTTGACAACTCGGTTTTGGAGTCGATCTACATACAAACGAAAAAGCCGCCATTGTGTAAACAGTAGGAGTTCGTTTTCTCTCTGGGACTCCAGTGGTAATTTTTATTCAGGCACGTGGCACTTATTGGATAACTATACCGGTCTTGTGCTTGGGTTTTTCTGATTGGCCTATTTTGATCCACAACTGGGTATATATCTTTCATCGGGTTCTTTCGGACCCTGATTCTGACGTTTTATGCTCTGAGGAGTGTCAGACGAAAAAGCTTCTAGTATGTTGTAAAATGTTTGCTTTTTTCAAAGCCATTTTCAAAATGCTAATTATAAAAACAGCTTAAGAAATCTATACTGGAGACAACTGATGCGTATTTCACAGTTTGATACAACAAGTGGAATTGATGCTAACTGATAAAAGATCGTATTCACCTTGGACTGGCTTTAGAATTTTCAGCGCAGAAAGCCATTGCTGTGTTTGGACCTCAATGAGAGCCATGCCAACAATACCAACAAAATTAGCAGCATCGATTTCATGAAATTCTTTGATGAGCTTCGCAGTTTCGTCAGAATGGTCTTCTGAAAATGTTAATTAAAAATATTCGTAAAAAGATTTTTAAGACTTAATAAAAAATGAAAGCAACTCAGAATATGATAAGAAAATAACATAAGAGAACTGAAACACTTAACGATATGAAAAAGAAAGATAAAAACGGGAATTTCTGCAAAGCTTTCACGAGAATTTCTATAACAATTAAGATATATTGTCATAAACAAGAGGTGAAAATAAACAAAACATTAATATTTTGTTTCAAAAGGATCGTTTTTATTTGTCTTGCAAGTCGATATTTTTAAAGAACTATAGTTATTGAAGCAACTAAATCTGACATATCTATTTAAATTGTATTTTGGCTCTGCATTGACCTGTATTCAGTGACAAAAAATAGGAAATTATTTATAATCTTTGTTATGGTGTCCCGCCGTAATTTGAATCTCATTTTTTTGAAAAAGAACTGCAATTGCAATCAAATTTGTAAATATTGTAGTCTCACTTCTACATTTTGCAAAATATTTAAAGCTTCACTTGTATTTTGGATTCGATTTTCTAAGACTTCAATTTCAAGTATTTATATTGTAAATATCAAACAAGCAGGACCCTAATGATAACTGTTTATGTATACAGTTTTACCCTGTAAAAATAATCATAATTATAGTTTTTATAAAAAAGAAATCTAAATGATTTTACTCTACAAATGTTGCTATTTTTTTTATTTTAGCATTTTTTGGCTTATCTTAAACATACCAGGAGATTGTTCAAAGCGGATTCTTATCTTAAACATACCAGGAGATTGTTCCAAGTGGATTCTTATCTTAAACATACCAGGAGATTGTTCCAAGTGGATTCTTATCTTAAACATACCAGAAGATTGTTCCAAGCGAATTCTTATCTTAAACATACCAGTAGATTGTTCAAAGCGGATTCTTATCTTAAACATACCAGGAGATTGTTCCAAGCGGATTCTTATCTTAAACATACTAAGAGATTGTTCTAAGCGGATTCTTATCTTAAAAAAACCAGGAGATTGTTCAAAGCAGATTCTTATCTTAAACATACCAGGAGATTGTTCCAAGTGGATTCTTATCTTAAACATACCAGGAGATTGTTCCAAGCGAATTCTTATCTTAAACATACCAGGAGATTGTTCAAAGCAGATTCTTATCTTAAACATACCAGGAGATTGTTCCAAGTGGATTCTTATCTTAAACATACCAGGAGATTGTTCCAAGCGAATTCTTATCTTAAACATACCAGGAGATTGTTCAAAGCAGATTCTTATCTTAAACATACCAGGAGATTGTTCCAAGTGGAATCTTATCTTAAACATACCAGAAGATTGTTCCAAGCGGATTCTTATCTTAAACATACCAGGAGATTGTTCAAAGCAGATTCTTATCTTAAACATACCAGGAGATTGTTCCAAGTGGATTCTTATCTTAAACATACCAGGAGATTGTTCCAAGCGAATTCTTATCTTAAACATACCAGGAGATTGTTCAAAGCAGATTCTTATCTTAAATATACCAGGAGATTGTTCCAAGTGGAATCTTATCTTAAACATACCAAGAGATTGTTCAAAGCAGATTCTTATCTTAAACATACCAGGAGATTGTTCCAAGCGGATTCTTATCTTAAACATACCAAGAGATTGTTCCAAGCGGATTCTCATCTTAGACATACCAAGAGATTGTTCCAAGCGGATTCTTATCTTAAACATACCAGGAGATTGTTCAAAGCAGATTCTTATCTTAAACATACCAGGAGATTGTTCCAAGCGGATTCTTATCTTAAACATACTAAGAGATTGTTCCAAGCGGATTCTTATCTTAAACATACCAAGAGATTGTTCCAAGCGGATTCTTATCTTAAACATACCAGGAGATTGTTCAAAGCAGATTCTTATCTTAAACATATCAGGAGATTGTTCAAAGCAGATTCTTATCTTAAACATACCAAGAGATTGTTCCAAGCGGATTCTTATCTTAAACATACCAGGAGATTGTTCCAAGTGGATTCTTATCTTAAACATACCAGGAGATTGTTCCAAGCGGATTCTTATCTTAAACATACCAGGAGATTGTTCCAAGTGGATTCTTATCTTAAACATACCAGGAGATTGTTCCAAGCGGATTCTTATCTTAAACATACCAGGAGATTGTTCCAAGTGGATTCTTATCTTAAACATACCAAGAGATTGTTAAAAGCAGATTCTTATCTTAAACATACCAGGAGATTGTTCCAAGTGGAATCTTATCTTAAACATACCAGAAGATTGTTCAAAGCAGATTCTTATCTTAAACATACCAGGAGATTGTTCCAAGTGGATTCTTATCTTAAACATACCAGGAGATTGTTCAAAGCAGATTCTTATCTTAAACATACCAAGAGATTGTTCTAAGCGGATTCTTATCTTAAACATACCAGGAGATTGTTCCAAGTGGATTCTTATCTTAAACATACCAAGAGATTGTTCCAAGCGGATTCTTATCTTAAACATACCAGGAGATTGTTCCAAGTGGATTCTTATCTTAAACATACCAGGAGAATGTTCCAAGCGGATTCTTATCTTAAACATACCAAGAGATTGTTCCAAGCGGATTCTTATCTTAAACATACCAGGGGATTGTTCCAAGCGGATTCTTATCTTAAACATACCAGGAGATTGTTCCAAGTGGATTCTTATCTTAAACATACCAAGAGATTGTTCAAAGCAGATTCTTATCTTAAACATACCAGGAGATTGTTCCAAGCGGATTCTTATCTTAAACATACCAGGAGATTGTTCCAAGTGGATTCTTATCTTAAACATACCAAGAGATTGTTCAAAGCAGATTCTTATCTTAAACATACCAGGAGATTGTTCCAAGCGAATTCTAATCACCAATTCCAGAGCATATTTGTTGGTCGGGAAATCGTGAAGCAATGCAGTTCCTTTTTCAAGTATTCTGTTTACAACAAACATCGATTTTTCTTTATCTCCAATTTCCTATAAAACAAAAACACAATTGTGGACACTGTTCAGAGAATAAAACAATGGATACTGACCAAAATATGGAAGTAAATTTATATCCAGGATTGAACCGAAATTTACGTGAAAGGAAGAATGGAGTTTGATTGGTTCCCTGTTTTTGACCAATCAGCGGTCACTAACCTCCCACCTAATTGGAGCGTCCAAGAGAGAAAAGTAACTCTTTCTGCCAACGCAAGTCGGGGTCCTTTATTTTGATGTACACAGATTCCAAGAGATCATAAAATCACGAGATGACTTTGCTTGCCCAATGAATTTACAATTGTTGTTACTCAGTAGCGTAGCCAGGGGGGTGGGGTAAGATTGGGGGGCAAGATTAGGGGGCAAGATTTGGGGGCAAAGACGAGTTGAGCTAGGGAAAAATGCGGGTCCACACCTTTTGGAAAGCCAGAAAACGCCCTTTTCACAGAGTTTGGTTTCCATGGGGGGAGGGGGGAGGCGGGCTGCCCTCATTACTTACTCTATTGCTGTTAAATTTGAGGCCAAAAAACTTTAACAATACCCGCAAGCACTGTTTCAGCTTCTTTAAATGTCCTTCTTGTATCTCTTCAATATCCAGCCCAAGTACTCTGCTGTATTCCAATGCAGACTGGAATGTGTTCTCAATCTGAAGACAAAATCTATCATTAGGATGTGGATGTGGAAATCTTAAGAAGAGATTGGCAAATCATAGGATCATGTTGAAAATATTTTACACAAGATAAAGGCAAGGAGTTTGATGCTATCTACAATAACCACCGCTGCTTTTATATCTTCTTGGTTAAGTTTACTGTTCGCACAAACTATGAGAATATCAAAGATAGGCCTTGTTTACCCTACACAAACAAGCCCTGGCTACTTTTCGAACAGGAGTGAAGACAAAAAATGTTTTTGCAGGAGTAAAGTAGTGATTTTTGCCGACAAAACTGGCGTGTCTCACTATTTAAGGGTGTGGTCAAAAGACAAAGACACTTATATGCTGCTTTTATGGGTTTCTGTTTCAAAGTTCATACTTAAGTGCCATACATTGAAAATTCGGCTCTACTACAGAAATGTTAATACGTTACAAGTGTTGCGAAAATTGAGTACAAAAATATAGGGTAAGTACAAAAATTGTTTCTTTTGACTGTGCCATAATGTGCCGATGGACTAAGTGTTGGGGGTACTGCATCCAACTTTGGGGACGCCCCTGTTTTCGAAAATGCAGTCTGAATGCGAAACTAAGGCAAACACAAGTTTGTTTCATTGATTAGCAAGCGTACACGTGTTTAAAACAGCACCAAGCAAGCATATGTGTTATAAATAACCCAGTTTCGTCCCAGATCAGCGCTTGAACTACAAAACCTAATCAGCCCAGGTCAAACTGACGATAGACGTTGCCTTTCCACTCTCTGTTCATCTCCTTCGCAGAAGTCCACTGGAAGGAAACAAATACTCCTCTCTCAAGCTAAAAATATATTTGGAGCAAGTCTAAACTGACGAGGGCTGTCTCAATCTGGGGCGAATCCGGACTACTTTATATACGGTAGCATAATGCTACATCTGTTACTCGTCCTTCACAGTAGCGAACTCATTTTCCTCGCGAAAATGTGTAACAAATCATGTTTATCAGAATCGCGTTTGCTTGATCTGAAGCAAAATCTAAGTGGAGTTTTGGAAAACTTTTCTCATTTTGATGAAAAGTTTCATTACTCGAGGGTCTTTCAACAGATTATCAATTTTTTTTATTTTTTATATATATTCGGTATAAAAACTTACACAACAAATTACCTAAAACAGTACGCACGAACTACTAAACTATATTACAAGGACCGAACCCAGGAGGAGCAATATAACATGACTGCCCCCTGGGATATGACATGTATATAAATATAACTAATAATACTACATATACATAAACTAGATTATAATAATACATATATAGTAAAACACAACATATACATAAACGGTAAATACTACATAAGTAGGCATATGAAAAGAGAGACTTGGTGGCAAGGTAACAGTGACAGTAACGAGATTATCGATTAAAAATAAAGCAACAAAACCAATTGATCAGTTTTTTCAAATATCATTCCAAACAGTTTTACCTGTTCTTGCAACTCTAATGTAATGTCTTCTTTCTGCAGCTGTTAATGAAACAATTAAACAACGAAATTATCATGGCCTTAAAGAAGTTTGATAATTAAAGCGGAGCTG
Organism: Rhopilema esculentum; assembly: GCF_013076305.1. Next base: position 11,147,354 of record NW_027019384.1, read on the forward strand.
CAATCTGGGGACACCTCCTAATAACAGACAGCCAAACACAAGTGACTTTTTTAGCCAAATTTCTTTTCTCACTTCAATGCAATGTATGTGTCACCTCCTTATAGGCAACTAACATTCAAATAGTTTGCACTCTTCAAATAAATTTTGATCAATTGAATTGAAACTATAATCAAACATGGATGCCAAAAACTGAAACTGTGGCCCTGTTGAAGCTATGGATATGGATCGGATATGGGTTAAAGCTATGGATAAGTTCTAAACATTACTACAAATGATTAAAGAAAATATACAATAAAAACAAACCTTTAACATTAAATTGTTCAAGCCTCTCTGCCAGTGACCAAGTAATTCCATAGATGGTTCAGAACTAGCTCCTTCCAGATCTTTCAAATTTGACAAGGCCTAAAATTTCCCAGTTTTCTTACTGATAATTTCAAAATACAAAGATATTGTATACTCAAAGATAACAAAATAGCAAATTATTTGCTGGCAAAGAAATAAAAGATTATGTTCAATTCTGACTGATTTCTTTTCCAACTTTAAAACAGCAAGAACTATAACCTTATTTTTACTCTAAATAAATTAAACTTTTACTGTTGGCATTTTTACATAAATCTTTGCAGACAAGCTGTCAGATTGCCTTAAAACTTCAACTGAATACATGTTTTCAGTATTCTTTTATTTTTCATATCTATACTGGATATTGAGAAATATGCAAAAATTTCCATGGGCACCTCAAAATTAAATTTCATTGTAATTCAAGTTCATTCTGACCATAAATTTCAAAATTGTTTTTTTTGTAATTTCAAAATTTCAAAAGGCTGAACATGAAATATAAAAATACCTCTGATGTCATATCTAGCGACAGTTGCAATGGTATTACTTTTGCCAACAATTCCTTCCACCTGCTCATATCACTGTGATATAAATAAAATCAGAAATAAGTAAGCAGACTATATTTTAAAGTTTTTATGAAAAACTAACTGAAAAGTTTTAGCCAGCACGCTATTCTGAACATATCTTATCTTCATAAACATGTAGAAATACAATTCAATGAATGTATCCAAACTTCACATTTTCTTGCCTCAAACATAAAATATTATGTATTAAAATCATGCAAGAACATAAATTAACATAATGTAGAAAAATAAGAACAGGTTAGCTAAGGTTATTGTCTTTTAACATACACAACTGCCCACCAGGATATATTTGCTGTTTCACCTCTGAACAATGAAAACAATTTGTTTGCCTGTTTTATGAGTGAATCAATATAAAAGGAAAAAAGTTATCTATGGTCTCAGAATTGTGTTTCACTTGCTTCACTACAGGGTTGTGGAAGTAGGGGAAGGGGGCTGAGGGGGCTGAGGGGGCTTGGTCACCCCAAAAAACATCAAAAATGTATTTGAAACCATACAAAAATTGCCTTGCTCTTGATTTTTAGCAGGTTTTGCTTCCCAAAACTTTTTTATCCTTTCAATCTATAATAAGCTCTAACATTCTTGCTTCATTGTAACAAACCTTTTGCTTCCCTGAATCAACTTTGAGTAGGTCTTCACTAGATCTTCTTTCCATTCCTCTTTGTCTGCTGCTTCATACAAGTTACAAAGACCCTTGAAAAAATTTGTTTCTCTCAATAAAAATAATATGATTATAATACAGAACAAAGCTGAAAAAGATTTCAAAAATCTGCTATGATGAACAGAAAACCTCTTGAACTTTGTTATGAACAGAGAATTCGATTTGACTTAAACATTTTGAAATGAGAATGAGGTAAATTAATGCTGGTTTTGCTGCAGTCGTTCATCAATGACATAGGTTATCCATGCTAAACAGTACCTCATTATATCATTTAAAATTTTCATGATTTTTCAAACTGAATCAGGGACACCTTAGAAGATTTTGTAAACAAAAATTCAGTAAGGCTTTTCAGGTTGTCCTTTAAAACTGTTTATGGGTTGTGCATACAATCAAACATGTTTTTCATTGATTACCTTTAGACCAATGGCTTAAAGTTTTAGTCAAATTTACTATACAAAATCTATGTTTATCCCCCAGCCTCAACTGAGTACCTTCTCCAATAAACAATTCCAACCAGAAAGCCTCCTCATGAGATAGGAGTTAAGAAAAATTTAATGGCATGTTATGATGTTGTCTTCACATAATCTCAATAGATGTTAAGAAAAATTTAATGGCATGTTATGATGTTGTCTTAACATAATCTCAAACTTCTGGCTTAGTGTAATTATTGCAAAAGTTTGTTGCCATTCCAATCTATCATCACTCTGACAGTTTTATAGAACTGCCAACTTAATTTCCCCAGCTTGAAAGCATTCTATCACTCTCAAAATATATTGAAACAAGCCTCTCATTTTAACACTACAGTCCTAGAAGCAGTGAGTAGTTTTATACAACTAAAATCTTAGAAAGAGCAATTGAAACAAACCCTTAATAAAAGACATGCAAGGTCTGATATTTAACATCCCCTTTATTCATATTTGGGGTGTATACAGTTTGTATAGCAGATATATCAACATGGAGCTGGGGAGGGGATGGGAGATGAAAAATCTCAGCATGGTCAGTCCAAGACTGTATATCAAGTACCAAAATATCTAAATGTCAACTTTTCACTGGCCATTATATGCCAGGTGTGAAATATGTACAATTTTGGCTACACAAATCTCAATGCAACAGCACATTATCAGCAGTTACCTGTAAGCAAAGACAGTTGAGCCGCAATCAACAATGCTATAAACATGTATAACAAACAGTTTTGATATCAACGTATATGGGAAAATTATTAATTTAGTACAAAAGCAAAATCATAAAAAGACAGAACACTTCTATTTGCTAAAAATTAAGAACAATGTAAGACAAGCCTCAGAAAAGTTAGGAAAAACAAACAAATGAAGTTGATGAATGAGCCTGTTTATTGAATGGAGTAGATTTTATCAACCCTGCTTCTAGGACTGTCATCATGAATTAATTGACACTGTAGGGCAGGCTTGAGTGCAATCTATCTACATCCACATTGATACTGAGCAGGACCGAGTATCGGTATAATGCTCAGAGTGCAAGAAATAATGAAATAAAAGTTTAATGGATAAAACGTGCTAGAAGATGCCACTGATCAATGATTGGATTGATTGAACATTTACATGTCAAATGAGAAGCTGTAATTTTGTTTGTCGGCAAGACCAAATCAAAAAGGGACTGAAAATTAAAGGGGACATTGAGAGGGTATTATGGTAATGGATTGGTCAGTGGCATGCTTGTGCAAGTTTTGCAGCCTTGGTTATATGTTTCAACCTTCAAAATATCAAATTATTAGAACAATAAGATCCTAAAACATATCAAAGTTTAACTAGAAATAAAATTCAAAGGAAATGCCAGACTTTAAAAGCAGTATATAGTGTAATAAATACCTGCCAAGCAAGTAGCTGTTCCACATTCTGATCTATTGCTTTCTGGTACGCAGCTCTTGATTGCTCAAACTGCTCCATTTCCTTGGCACAGAGACCAATGAAAACCAAGGCATGGTAATTGCTTTTGTCAATTTTGAGCACATTCTGTTGAAGATAGAAAAGCAATTCAACAGAATGTGTTATGAAGAGGAAAATTATCTTCCTTATTTGACAAATTTCATCATTGAAATTAATACACCTTAAAAATTAAAGTAATAACACCTGTATCATATACTTGAATGACCCTAAAGCTTATCAAGTAAAGCTTCATGATCCAATGGCACCCAGACATAAACATTCATTCATTGAGGGTGCACCTAAATTTAAGTAAAAACAAGCTTTATTCGTTTTACATCTGGAAAAATTGATAGTTCTGGTGGATCTGGCATCTTAGGGTAATTTTTGCGCGCCTGCACGTGAGGTTCGGGCTGTTGGCGTACCCAAGACCGTGTCGAAAAAGGCCATACACGATACACACTGCACTTCATGCCTAAACGGCAGAGTTACAACTAAACTTCAAAGAAAGTCGAATACATTTTTCAATAAAGTACATTACCTTACAATGCTTGAGGGCCTCTTTATACTCTTTTTTCTTTATCTCTTCTTTTGCAGCCTTCAGTTCTGCTGTAATTTCTTTGCTCGCAGCTTTTCCCTGACTGTCCGCCATGACTGCATCCTTGTCGAATATTTTCTTGTTGCTTGAAAAGGAGGCTAATTCATCGAGAACGAGACATATGAGGTACTTCACGAATTTCCTGGGTCAAAGGTTGCTCGAGAAATTTCTGTCGTTTATGAAGCAAATTTTCCTCTTCCCAAATTACCTGCACGAATTCATTCATCGATGTCGGAAATTTGTGGTGATGACGAAGACAAATGTCCACTATCATTCTTTAGCTTTCTGCCTGACTTTTCTCACGATTTTGTTCCACACTCAAATTGAAATGCCTGACTGATGCGAAAGTCCTATGATTTTGTCCTATGAATATCACATTGACTGAAAAGGAAAATATTTTTGAAAAATTGTATCTGGGAAATTTTTATAGGATTTGAAGGGTGGTCATGGCAAAGCGTAGCATTAAGGGGGGGGGATGATTCTTTCATCACATGCTTACAGGATAGGCTGCTCCAGGATTTCGTGCGTTGAAGAGGTTTTCCCTGTGCAAACATTTTTATTATTATTATTATTACTTTGCCATTTTGAGATATATTCATATATACACTTCATTTTTTCAAGTTTGTCCGTTGATTTTGTGATTGCTTTAGTATTTGCTGTAACCAAGGCTAGTCAGCTGCAAACTACCTGTGTCATAGAGAGGTTTGCAATTGTAGTTTAATGAGATTGATAATAAAAAGTTTTTATTGTAACAGCCAGTGTCGTGATAGAAGGCCGAATGGATCATAAACTTTGTCGAGGGTCTCACAAGGGGTACTTGCCCCCGTGTTCCTGTTGAAAATGAAAAATGTTCCCTTGTTCTATTAAACTAGCAAAAATGTTCCCATGTTCCCAGTGGAAATTTAAGTTGTTCCCGTGTTCCTGTACAATCTGTTGTCACGTTCCCTTGTTCCCGAAAATCTCTGGGAGGCCCTCTTTGTTTCCGTCTGGCTTTTTCTATGGCAATTTTTAATTTTGTTTATTGATATGTCATCATCAAAACAATTTAAATGCCCCCTTTTTGCAATGTTTTTTACCCTGACCTCTATGTTAGCCCTTTCTAACCCACCTGACACACCCACCCGCTGACCCCCATCCTAACAACAACTTGACGTCAATGCCGCAGATATTACCAGTACAATCAGTTAGTTAGAGAGGTTAGACGTTTCGGTCACAATTATTGCAAAATGAAGAGATTATTTTCAAAAAGATTGTGGAATCCTGCAAGGATTCTTGCTAGGAGTTTTTATGAAGGAACTGCTTTTGAGCCGTTTCATCCGATACCAAATCGTAAGCCAAAGTTCATGTCTGCCGACGAAGCAGTGAAGATCGTCAAATCAGGTAATATGGCCTAAATCTCTGGCGCGTAAAATTAGATTTTATTCATATGTTCTCGCCGTAAAAGCATTTTTATTTAAGCTGGCAAATGATGCAGTAAGCTGAAAATCATAAGAATTATCATAAAGTACTGCAAATTGTACAACAGCCGGTTGCAAAACTTGAAATGGAGAAGCCGAGAGGAATCCACCAGATCTTTCGTCGGGGATTAAGCTTGAGCCATTGAGCAGCTAGAACGCGATTTCCTTAACGATCTTCCGTTGTAATAAGCTAACATCTAGTTTTTTCTAGAGTATAGATAGCAAGCGAGGAGTATTGGAACAGCTTAAAAGCTGCAATCAGAAAAATCTGATAGTGTAGTACAGCAATGTCAAAGGGCAGAATCGCTGTGACCTTTCATCGGGGACTGTAATCACTATGTGCTCCGAATAAAATAGCTAGAATATTGAGATCCGATCCGTGTAAATACTCGCTTTCCTTTTTCACTGAAGCTGCTTTTGTAACTTTTTTATTCATGCATCGGAGCTTATTTACCAATTAACAGCAACCTGCTGGCCTTTAGTTAGGAATTTGTGATACCTCAAGTTTCACTTCATTTTTCACAAGATATATCTGTCTGCAGTCTCACTTTATAAGTAGTCTACTTTTGACCTAGAGTTGGTGAAATTTGACAAGTTAGTTCCAAATTTTATGAAAGATATTTAAAACAATTATTAAATCAAAGCTTATTATTGAGATGCCCTAAATGTTTTATAAGAATACGCAATGTTGAATTGTGATTAAGTTTGCAACTAATAAATTGAATCAGAAAATTTAATGGACTTAGCCAGAATACCTATTTGGAATATTTCATGACAAGCTTGTCTCATCCTTAGTGGGAAAATTATTTATTTAGTATATATATTCTCTTTTATAAAGAAAAAACTTCGTAAGAATATAAAGAGGCTCTACATGCCAAAATAAGAACCATGAAAGAACTGCCTCAGAAAAATAGGGAAAACTGTTAATCTGTTAATACTTACTCTCCTGTTAATCAAATGAAGTAGATCACTAAGAAACCTTGCTTCTAAAAAGTTCATGCAAAGCTGTTATTTAATGGTCTTTAAAACAATTCATAAATAAAATTGTTCAAAAATCAATTTTTAAAAAGATAAAAATAAAGAACACCTTAGGATTAAATAATTCAAAAATTGAGAACACCAACCCCGTGGAAAAATTATTGCATTGTTATGTAAGGAAAGTGCAATCCACTGGAATCCATTGAACTAAGTTTGTGCTAGGGGTGGAAGTTGCAGGGGAGTGGGGGGCAAGAGGTTTAGGTAGATTATTGGTAAAAAATACAGTTTTTATCTCTTTTGAGGGTGAATTTGGGCATTTATCATCAAAGTAGCTTGTTTTTGTAGGTTTTGCCCCATTACCAAGAAAATGGATCTCTGCCTCTAGTTTATGTTATTTGTTTGTGTCAGGTCATTTGTTAAATGTTATTATCATTGTTTTATTTATAGGTGATGTTGTCTTTGTTCATGGAGCAGCTGCCACACCCCTGCCACTCCTTGATTCGTTAGCAGCACATGGAAAAGCATCACAGCTCAAGGATGTTCAATTGATCCACATTCACACAGAAGGACCTGGTGTTTGCCAACAACCAGAATACAACGGTATACCTACAGTTAATAGTTATTCTAGTGCCAGTAAAATTTTGGATTTTGCTATTCAGAAAAAGTTATTTATGAGTTCAGAAGCAATCCACTTCTTCAATTCATTTATCATTTATAATCATTTGATTGTTTCTTGGTTTTGTTCTAAATATGCTTTGTATATCTTTATCATTATCAAGTCTTTGTAAATCTTTATGAGTTATTGATTCTTACATTTTTTCTTGCTTACAAATTATATCTTTCAGATTATTTCAGGAGTTTTTTCTGATGATTTTTTATCATTTGCAATGTTGACATGGCAAAATATCAATGAATTGCATCTTTCCCCGATTTGAAAATATTTAGTTGGATTTGCATCATAAAAATTATCGTGCTAATGCTATGTGGAGCGATGTAGCCTTAAATTAACAAAAACAACCTAGAATAAAATTTTAACCACTTCATGTATTAACTTCCAATAAACTGTTAAAATGTTACCCCTGACATGCAATACTTGACCTCTGACCTTTCAGATTTTCTAACCATTGGCATCCTTTGTCTTTCTTAAAATAGGTATATTTCGTAGCACCTCCCTTTTCACTGGTGCAAATTGTAGAAAAGCAATCGAAGAAGGAAGAGCAGATTATGTACCCATATTTCTTGGAGAAGTCCCTCTTTTGTTCAGAAGAAATGTGGTTAATATTGATGTTGCACTAGTGCATGTAAGTGACCAATATTTCAAATGAATCTTGCCATTTTAAGAATGGCTTTTTTAATTTTACACTGATTATAGTTTCCATATTATTGTTTGTCATAAATAACATATGCCCCTTGTTTTCTGTGATATTTGTCTACTTTATACAACTGAAATATGATTCTATAATTTCATCAGTCAAGTCAGTGCTTTAGGGCCATAGTTCTAAAAAAATTCAATGTCAATGCACTTTCATAAATACCAGTTTCTTAGTGTTTTAAAACACCAAACTTTGCATGCCTTGTTCGATTACACTCATGGTCCCCGAAACCTCGATTTTTCAACTCTTTGAATGCCCAGTGATGAAATCTGACCAAATGACTGGCTTGCTTCAAACAGATTTGCTGTTGTCTTGTACTCCTGTATGTCGTGTACTGTTTTGTGCTTTGTTTGTCATCTTTTTGTTTGGATACATGCCTCTGTGATGGAAAGATTATGAGATCTGAGGGCTTTTTGTAATTCATGCTTTGTTATCTTTACATCATATTGATTGCAGAGCTGGATTCACGAAGTTCTTTTCTGAAATGTTGAGTGAATCAGTGGCAGAAATTTTTCAGGTGGGAGGGGGGATGGGCAATACCCACAAAAACAAGCAAATTGCTGACAAACAACATTTCTTTTACCAAAAAAACCATGTCTCAACCAACAATTTAGCAAAACTAGGGAGGGGGCAGGGGGAATGGCCCTTGGAGTGGATGTGAATGTTAGTGAGAGAGAGAAAGCCATAGCACTACCACAACCATGCTACTTGTTGGTGAAACACTTCTTGCTGTTGATAATGCTTTTTTACCTTTAAGGTGTCACCTCCAGATACCCATGGATTCTGCTCATTAGGACCTAGTGTTGATTGCACAAGAGCTGCTATTCAGAATGCCAAATACATAATTGGTAATGTCCTTGAATATAATGAGGTCACACCTTGTCATATTCAATGCTTCTACAAATACTACAATCTTCTACAATGTTAGTCTCCAAAAAGGCTTAGCCAATGACAGGATACACCTTACTCTCACTACAATACATCTACTTTACCTAACTACATATAACTACAGATGATATTGGTCAACGTATTAGTAGTCTTGGCCAGGGCATTTTTTAAGAATTTTCTACTGGTGGGGCATCTGAGAAAAGGGCATATAGATGAAGGCAGAATTTACAGATAAAACAGGCTTTCAAAAATATTCTAGGGGAATCGCCTACAGAAGCAGCAGTTCCAGGGAAAAATGAATTGAGATTTGAAACCTGTTCAATGAAGATTTCATCCATCAATATCTCAAATAAAATAAAAAGTAAAAAAGTCACCGAATCATAAGGGCACTTAAGTGGTGGAACAAACATGTTCCACTGGTGGGGCAATGAAAGGGGCTGGTGGGGAATTTCCCCACCAATTTATATGTTAAAAAATGTCCTGGTCTTGGCACAAGAGCATGTTTTACTTTTACTAAGCTTAAAACTTGATACTTAGGCAAAGTCATAAACTTAAATTCTGTGACAAACTTTTGGTCACCATGAATATTGGGTCACTACCAACTTTATTGATGAAATTTTCCTCTAATTGCTTTTCTTCTGGTATGGTGAGCATTTCGCTTCCCTGTAGGTGTTAAATGAGGAAAATCATATTGTGTTTTCTCTGTGTTATTAAGCTGAGTTTTATTCTGGTATCAGCCTTAAAAAATAAGTTTTGTCGGCATATAGATTTATATTTTTTATTGATTTCCTACTAGAATTAGTACTGGCAGACTTAACTTGACTGAGATTTGTTAATACATACTATCCAGCCTCATTGCTAGCCATTGCTCAAGGAGGGTTTTCCAGTCCTATTTGCTGAAAAATGAGTGAGCCATCCTTTTTTTTGCCAATAAGTTTGCTGACTAAGCAATCTTAGATGGCAAAAAGCTCCTCATTTTTTAAATGGAATTTTTTCTTGGGGGTGTCACACAGGGGGTGTAACAACACACAGCCCCCCACCCCCCATTTGACAGGCCTGATACTATCTTGCTGGAATGTAAGCCATGAAATATAGATTTATCTCTCAAAAACAATATTTATAACAAATTTAAGGTTTATATGAAACATCGCAATACACCGAGAATAAACAACAATGAAAACACGTAAATCAGTAAAGGCTAGCCTTTTATCGACCTTTCGCCACAGGAACTCCTTGGAGCCCGTCGAGCAGCCTGCTACAGTGGCCTTTTCTCCATTCACAAATTAAGATTTATTGACCAAGTCTGAATATTTTTCTAGGCCTATGCAACCCACAGTGCCCAAGAACATATGGTGATGGGCAAGTGCATCAATCACACTTAGATGCGTTTGTTTATATTGATCATCCTTTGCCTGTTGCTCATAAAAAGAAGCCATCAAAAGAAGAAAATACAATTGGAAATTTAATTGCTGAAAATTTGGTTGAGAATGGTGCAACCTTGCAAATGGGTAAGGGTCTGGTCTTAAACAAATTCTCAAACAAAGAAACAAACTTTCTGTTTTAGGATGAGTGGGAATAACCAATTAAGACAAATAAATATTGCATAAACTTTGCAACCAGTAACAAAACCAATTTTTAACCAGCATTGTTTGGAAACATACATTACTGAAAATATGGATTTTTAACATAGGAGGTGCTCTCTCCTCGATTAGTCTATCTACTGAGAGAGCTCCTCCTTTAAGGAATTCCCCACATACAGGTTCTATAAATGTTCTCTTTCTTAGTTTAATTTCTAGTGCCTGTCGTTTGTTTTATCTCTGTTTTATTGTACTTGATGTATTCGAACTTGTATGTTGTGTGAATTTTAAAATGAAAACTGAAACTGAAACATTACCAGGTTGAAAGGTGCATATTAGAAGCAGAAAGAAACATTTGCAACAATGATGGAACTCCTGACTTCTTTTCCATTTCCAAGATTGGTTGCTAAGATTGGTGTCCAGGATACAAAAATACGAAATTATTAAAAAGTATAGATTGGAGCCAGCTTTGGTAGACACTCTGGATACCATTGGCATGAATGTTACAATAAAGGTATAAAATGTATGCCTTAAGCAGAAGTTGTATTGCAGTAATAATTTTTTGGCATTTTAGGTATTGGTGCAATCCCAGATGCTGTGCTGGCATCACTCAAGAGCCATAAAGATCTTGGTGTTCATACTGAAATGTTCAGTGATGGGATTGTTGATCTTGCTCATGAGGGAGTTATAACTAATGCACAAAAAGTCATACATCAAGGCAAAATTGTTGCTGGTTTTGTAGTTGGAACCAAGACAGTGTTTGATTTCATCCACAATAACCCATTTGTAGGTTAGTTTTGTTTATTGATTCTTAAATTTGCACAACACCAACCTAGCTTATAGCACTGGACACAATTGGTGAAAATGAGAATCCCTTTTAGAATTAAGCATTGAACTAAAATTTCCCTGTTTTAGGTGCTCATCCTTTAGCTGGAGTTTTGATTCAGGCCAGCAATGGCCAATATCTGTAACAGGCCATTTCAATTGATGGGAACGATCACTCGCAATCGTGTCAGCACTCACACAAACAAAACCGTGGGAGCGTTTGATCGCTCGCACAAAGCGGTAAATTGTGAGAAGTAAATGTCAGCATCAACAAGGGAGGCTTAGCCCCCCTGAGCCCCCTTAGCACAACACCCCTGCAACAATATCTATGATGGATTTTTTGGCAAGAAAACTTGTTGCGAGACAATTCTGTTGCGAGTGATTACAGAGTATAGATTTATAACTTTATCTACTGAGACATAATTGCAATGATTTTATTTCTTTTGCTAGTGATGTGTGACATTTCATTTGTCAACTCAACTGCAATCATATCAATGAACCCAAAAGTTACTGCCATCAATTCTTGCATCGAGGTTGACTTGACAGGACAAGTTGTGTCTGATTCCATTGGCACAAGAATTTACTCTGGTATGTGGCAATCTCATATCAACTTATGGTTATTTTTTTCAAAAGCACTATGTTCTAATGTTTTTGGATGGCAATGAAAATACCCACTGGATAGACAAATAGGCCTACAATTACTTATATATCTAACTAACAACATAAGAATAATTCTTAAAGCTCTCTGCATCATAAATTCACACCAGAGCCTATTTTTGAATAGCCATCTGACACGATCTTTCTAGAATCTTGTATTTAACCATAAAATTGCATTCAACTTGCAAAATAAAATGTATTGAAATGTATGTTTAAAACACATGTTTAAAAAGAAAATTGTTCTCCATGTCCTTATTTGTAGACAATATTAAATGTTTAATGTTGAACTGAGCAAGGAAATTAACAAAAATTTCAACAGCTTGTTCCATGAGGGAAAACAGTGGCATACAGAGGAGAATTAACATTCAATGAATTCACTATCCTATCAATGCTTGCTGGCAGTTTATTTATCTACCAGCAGCTAATTTCAATAAATAATTTGAATCTTCTTATCTCTAGATTCTTATATTCAGTCATGATTTTTCGATTATTTACAAATTGTATTTTGAACATGTTATGTTTGTTGAATCATGTATCAAGAGCTTGCCAAATTGTGTTGTAAAGTGTCTTAATATTTTGTAATAAATTTTGCAGTGATTTGTCAAACCTATTAACAAGTTATTGAAGGAAACATGTATTTGAAAACTATAGGTGTTGGGGGACAGATTGACTTCTTGCGTGGTGCAGCTTTGAGCAATGATGGAAGGGGAAAACCAATCCTGGCAATGCCTTCAGTAACAAAGAAAGGAGAATCTAAGATAGTGCCAGTTGTCAAAGAAGGTATGAATTAGCCTATGGAGTTTTGCAGTTCATTTCTCAAGAGAGATACTTTGTAATAATTTGGGTAATAATACTGTTATTCTGGTCATCAAAGCTTATGTTGGGAATAAGTGTAGATATATTTATTCTGTGTTAGATAAAAAAGACTGTTGCATAAAGTTTTCATGCATCTCAGGACCAACTTAATAAAATCCCTGTTGATAGCCTCATAAAGTAGCCTGTATCTTGTCTGCACAAAAAACCTTTTATGAAGTAATAAGGTGATGGGCTCAAAAGCATATTTGGTTTATCAAAGTCCAGGGCAATGTTTGTGTACCTTGTGTAGCAGCTTAAATTTATAAATCTTCAACACTTTTAATAGATTTGTAATAGGAAATCTTTGGCTGAATGATGTGAATTGGAAATTTGAACTTTCTTTACAAGAAGGCAGAAGGTTGCAATAGGAGGGCATCAAACTCCTTGTACCCTCTCTTGTTTTTATTGTGTTGTAATGTGGGTGTAGCTGCAGTAGCCGAGTGGTTAAGGCGCTTGACTGCCATGCCAGCACTCCAGGTTCGATCCCGGTTTGCGGACAGCCCTCAGTCAACTCAGCTGAAAATGAGTACCTGGTTGAAACATACTAGGGAGGTAAAAGCGGTGTGGCAAGGAACTGGCCACCCTACCACACAATGCCGTGGCCCAGGACGATGCACCCTTAACAGTGCATTCCCCAATGTTCGATATTGAATACGGGACCAAAAAAAATTGTGGGTGTAGTTTTTACCTAAGGTGACATGGTTTATTGCATGTTCAGCTGTTATGTGTTATATATTTTTATTATCAGGAGGAGGTGTTGTCACATCAAGAGCACATACACATTACCTTGTTACTGAGTATGGCATTGCTTACCTATTTGGCAAGAGTCTTCGACAAAGAGCATATGCACTGATACAAATTGCACATCCTGACCACAGAGAATACCTTGAACGCTCTGCCTTTGAAAGACTGAAATGCATGCCATCACCCTAGATTCTTAACAAATGAGATCCAATTAGAATTCCTTTCACAACACAATTTATTGATTTACTCATGCTGCTAGTAACAAGATTGAATCACTCCTATTCACATGCATTATAATGCTGTAAGATACCTATAATTCAAAACTTATGTATCCTTTAATTTGGAGACATGCAGAGGCAATTGCTGGCAGGATCTATTTGATGTTTCTATAGGTTATTGCACAGTAGAGAATTAAGCATTCTAGAGAATAAGCTTAGAACTTCAGCTTAGCCAGATAAAGCTATTGATAAATTGTTGTAACAAAAAAAGATAAAAAAATTACCTGCATTTATCTGAAAGCCAGTGGATGGGAGTTTTTTTCATATGGAATAAATTTATCAATATTAATCCTTGTATGTTATTAAAGGGGTTTATTGTATTTTCATATGCACTTCTTATAACCTGGTAAATTATTTAATGTTTTGTAGCACACATTTAAGTAGCTAAAGTTCCTTCAGGAAAATTTAAGATAATTGATAATCACACTTTAATATCTTTAGCAATTATAGTAAATTGTACCTCATTTTCCTTTATTTTATCTTAAGTCAACCCATGGCAATCCTTTAAAGTTTCACATCAGATGGACATTTACAATAAAAGCAGTGTTTAGAGCCCTATAAAGAAATAAAAAGGTTTTACTTCAGCAAATAAAATTAGTTACATCTGGTTTTGGGTTTTTTTTCTGAAACATGCTGTTAGCAAATTTTCTCCAAACCTTTGAAACCCATCTCTTAGTAAATTCAAGGCCACATTTTTTGGCAGCACATTTTCTTAATAAACAAATTTCTTCTTTGACAAATAATTCACAAATATTGCTTCTTTAACTAAACTATGTTAACTAACACTTTCACATTTGAAATAGTAGACTATGTCACTTTTTCTATTGATAATCATAATTGTCAGTTTTAAGACTTTTGGTAATGAATGTACTAGTGTAATGCTAATATTTGCAAAAAAAGAAAACCATTACATTTGAGCTCTTTTTCTGGCTTTTAGCATCCTATTTACCTACATATAGTCTTCCCAGACACTCACCATGTAATATTTCATATTTTTAAGATTTACTCATAGTGGTTAGCAAAATGGTTATGCATAAGTTGGTTATGTCTACACTACATACAGTGTTTACCATTTTATTAGGCTACTATGATATCAGGATTTACATTGTGTAGGAGACTGGAGGTTTCAAAACAAGGTTTAAGGTAAAAAAATGGGATAAGAAAATCTCCTAGAATCGAGGTGTGTACCAGATTCAGTTCTAAAGCTATACCCAGACCAATATTGTTTACAAGACAAAACACACCCACATCCTTAGGAAACAGAAACCATCTTAGCATAGCTTTAAGCTTACTGTAAAAATGTAATAATGGCATATTGTGCTTAAAATTTTCATCAAAATTTACTGTGGAAAAAGTAAGAAAGGTCGCACCTGCCTTTTCTGTTAACTTTTCATGATATCAGAGCAGAAAATCAGAAGTAACCTAAATTTGAAGCCATATATTATATATTTGAACTTTGCATCAAGCAATTCCCAAAACCGTTAGTAAAATTAACACACCTCTTTCAAGCAGATGCATCTCCAGCAAATAATCTGAAACTGTTGAACTCTTATGACCAGGTAAATACAACAATTTAAATTCAGACAATTAATACAAAAAGATAAAATTAATACAGTAATTATGAATAGGAAAGCTTATGTAGAAACAATTATATATAATACTCTTAAGTGTGAAAACTGTGATGTCAGGTAAGAATGTGCAGGACAGCATTATCTGCTATGGTAAAGATGATTCAGTTTTGAAGTTACGATTTTCAAATGTTGCATTTGTATATCAGTTAGTTAAGCTTAAAGAGCTAAAATACTATGAACATGTAATTGAGCCTTTACAAATAGTTCTACCATTTTGGATCATTAATGACAAGTTAGGTTCAACTGGCAGAGGACAAAGGACAAATATCAAAGGACAGAAGACAAATGTCAAAAGACAAAAGGGTTGAGTTACCAATAACTTTGATCATGAGGTTTTAATTTAATGATTCTAGGATACAATCTCTTCGCTTGGTTGTAATATTTTGATAGTTCAAAGCTGCAGCAACTTTATTTAGACACAATAATGCATGAACAAATTCTACAAGGCTTGGTGGAAAAGATTTTGAATTTGAAAAAAAAATTATCAGGTACTGTTTGATTATCTATAAAAAGTCTAAATTTGTGATTATGCTTGTGTCTATTGGCGATTTCAGCTGAGTGATCTTAATCAAAGTCAATCAACAGCAATCATTCTGCAAATGATTCCACTACAATTTACCCAAGTTGATTATGCGATGGCCTTTGCCTCTGGAAGGTATTCTTCCCAGTACTTAACCATCTAAAAAGATTGAATAAACAATTAGGCTTACTTTTTCTGGTGATTAAATTGAATCAAATTTATAGAGTAACTCATAAATTCTAGAAACAAGCCCAATTTACAGTGATTAGATAGGAAAAGTGCCTGTCTTCATGTGGCCTTGACTCTGTTGATTTATGATAACACACTCGACTGTTTACAATGCGCTCTTTAAGATTTCTGTCACAATCAAAAACAGTTCTAAGGAATTCTATGTTCTCACCACGAAGCCATTCTGTTTACTTTTGGCAACATCCATGCACAGATTGATAAAAATTAGTCATAATGCACAAGTGAATAAATCAAACTATTTTTGATGTTTAGTGAGCTGTTGGTGTTTGTTAAAAAAGGACAAACTGATCTATAAAGTATGCAGTTTGACATCATCTCATCAGGCCTTGCGAGAAGAGCGCTTGGGCTCAATCAAGCACTGCCACACACACCTAGATAGTTCTAGTAGCTTGATAGATCGAGCACCTAGAGTGTTTATGATGCAAATAATGAATGCTATTTGAGGGGATTTTTCAGACTTGTGTAGAATAACCTAAGACAATTCAATGTATGGTTTACAATAAAAGTAGAAAATAGAAACAAACCTTTTGTTGACATTCCATCATAGATTCCAGATATTTTATGATAAGATCCTTGAAATCATTAACCCTGCTTACCTGAATAGCAAAATAATATGATGAGAGGAAATAAAAAAAGTTTCTGCCAGTTTATTCAAGCCTTTTTTTTGAGACAAAAATTTTTTGTCTTCATGGAATTACTGAAACATTAAATATTTGAAATAAATCTTGATTTGTATGAAATAAATTATTAGTGTGATTAACCACACAATGGCAACTTTTTTGTGACGAGGATTGACACAGACCAAGCCTGCCGAGAGCCACTACACCTTCAAAGCAACAATTACAGGTAACTATTTTGCACTTACCTCAAACCGTTTATGTTCTTTTTGAATTGTTTTTGAAATTAGCTCAAACTCCTCTTGCCCTTTCTCTACTTTTCTCTCCCACTACAATTTGAAAAAGAACCATTTAAAAAGTTGTTAACAAGATATATTAGGCGATATCAGAAATTTTGTAGAATAGTATGTATATATATGAAGTATGCTTAAAAAGTATAAAATTGAACCAATCTATAATAATGGAACCAATCAAGTATAAACTCCCAATGGCATTTAACAGAAGCAAAGGTGGTGGCATTGTAAAGATTTAGCAGGCCCGTCAGAACGGGGGGGGGGGGGGGGGCTGGGTGGCTGGAGCTCCCCTAATAATTGTCAAACTGTAGTATGTTTCCTTTGTAACAGTGTACTGAACGAGAAGGAAAACAATGGGCAGCCCCCCAATATGAATTTCATTTCGACGGCACTGTTTAGTAACATCAAATTATCAGCCAAGTGGTCAATAGACTTTTCCCCTTATTAGGTCATGGTGCAATGCATTCTGGTACTTTAAGTTAAACAGATGATAATGCGATAATGTTATTTGGCAGCGTGGCTCTTACTTTACATTTCCCTGTGCCTAGTATGAAGTGACTTGGTTTGGAACAATTCCCTAAGTACCCTACCCTTAAGGGTGCACTTGCAATCTCAAATCCATCCAGAAGTACAAAAATTCAATCTTTAAATAACATTGTATACAATCATGCAAACACAAACTCTTCTCAATAAACCAATGCATTCCTGCTTAGCTAGTCTTTGATTGATATTGACAAAGGCGAATGGAGAAGGGTCCAGTTTTACTCGGCCTTTTTGTAATTAACCAATGCAACAGTTTATGTCTGAAGATGAAGCTAAGATAGTTGATTGAGTCTGTTTAATACACCTTTCCCCTAATTAAGTCATGGCGCCATGCATTCTGGTACTTATAGTTAAACCCACAAACATTTGTTCAGGTTGTATACGTGACCGGAGTTCTGTTATTCTTCAACACTATTTGCTCAAATGGTCAAACAAATCATGAAAATAAGGCAGAATGTACTGAACAGCACATCCATGGTTCTTATCAAATCTCTTGCCCGGGAATTTATGTTTTCCAATTAGGCGAAAAAAAGGACAAGAAGCAGTTCACTCTTGATTGACAAGAAGAGGATATGGGCCTCGAAAGATATGCAATTAAAAGGAAAGGTTGGACCAAGTCTTTAAGGTTTATAGCAAACCTCTGAAGTGAACAGCTCAGTGGAAGACTCCTCGATAATTCTGTAAAAATACTAAAGAGTGGAAGTGCACCTTACGCCTGACAACAAAAGAAGTAAAAAACATAAAACTGATTTGCTTATTTGCTAGATATTTCTATTTGCATGCAGCTGAGCTGTATTTATTTATCACTTTTTCCTCCTTCAATACTCATAAATTGTCACTGCCTTTGACCTGAACATTTCCATTCTTTCTGTCTATCTGCTTTTTTTGCCCTTACATTTCCCATATTTCACTTTCCTAGTTGCTTGTTGTAGGGGAAGGTGAGGGGTCGGGGTGGGGGGAGGGGTGGATGAGGAGGGGGGAAAGGATTTTATTGAATATACTCAAAACTCTCTGATTCCTAGTTTGGAATAGGGGCCACTTCTCTTGTGACAGCATAAAGACAGTAGCGGGTTCATACCACTCCCCCTCCCCCTTTTTCCCCCTAGGGAGTTTACCCCCAAGCATTTTGTTTCTCCATTCACATCAATTCATCCCCATTCTTGTAAAGGTGTACGGTACTTTATTATTATCATTCGTTATGTTGATTAGTAGTGGACATTTTAGGACAGTTTAGGACAGTAGAGAACTGGGACCGAGTTTCAGTTTTTTTTAGTTAGATCTTCGAGAGCACGAGACAAGATGGCGAATCTTAGAGTTTAGCGATTTGTGTGCGGCACATTTCCGTACATACGTGGCGATCCTGCAAGAGACACATACCGGGAGAATCATGGCAAATCCATCAACAGAAACAGCAACAGGAGATGGGCAAAATTTAGGCCCAGAGATTGATATCGAGAAGGAAATAGCGAAGTTGAATTATTATACAGAGCAGACAGATGAGCTCATAGAAATTGGAGACACAGTAGAAATGGAGATAGCAACAAATAGGGTGAAGGTAATCCACAATAAGATAATTGATTTGACAGGGAGAATTGAAGAGATGAAATTAGAACAAGGGGAATCATCTAGGTCAGTTAGGCAGTGGAAAAAGGATGTGAAAGATAAATATACAGGAATGTTAGAGCAAAATGAGAAAATGTTGAGAGCTTTAACACAAATAGAAACTCAAACAAGAGAGGAAGGTCTGAGAAGGGAATTTGAAAGGAAGCAAATTGAGCAGCTAAGGGAAGATAAGAGAATGCTAGAAAGACAAAAGCAATTAGCAGACGATGAAGAGAAAATAAGAAGGGAGAGATACTTACAAGAGAAGTCTTTATGGGAGGAAAGAATGCATGCTGAAATTAAACTTGCAGAGAAAAAGCTAGAAATGGAATGTGGGGCTAAGGCAACCTTTTCAAAACTGCCAGAGCTGAGAGTCACACCATTTAAAGGCACAATAGCTGACTGGATAAGATTTGAAAACATGTTCACAAGTCAAGTTTTAAGTAAGGGGTTTAGTGATGAAGTTAAATTTGGATATTTGTTAGAGATGGTGAATCCCAGAGTGAGGGATAAAATTGCAAATCTGAAACCAGGAAAAGTTGGGCTTGAAACTGCCTGGGAAAGGCTCAAAAAGGAATATGGGCAAAGGAATGCTGTGATAAACACACACATTGATGAAATTGTGAATCTACCTACCATAAAGGGAGTAAATTATGAGAAAATTCAAGAATTTTATGACAAGCTCACAAAGAATTATGATGCCCTGCTGACACTTGATGAAGAAAACATGTTGAGAGGATTTGTGATGACAACATTAAACAAGCTGCCAAATGTCAAGTCTGATTTGGTAAGGCTGGATGATGATTGGGAAAGCTGGGGGATGTCAAAGCTTATTGATAATTTGCAGAAGTGGTTGAAAAGAAACAAAACAGAGGAAATTGGAAAGCCAGTGGAAAAAAGAGAAAAACACTGGTATACAGGTGAAACAAAGGAGAAACACTCAAGAAAATGTATTTATTGTGATCAAGATCATTGGAGTGATAAGTGCAAAACACAGGAAACTATAGAGAGTAGGAGGAGCTTCTTCAGAGAAAATAAGCTATGCTTCAACTGTGGGAAAAAAGGACACAGGGGGGATAAGTGTCTAAGTAGGGGGTGCTACTTTTGTAAGGCTAAACACCACAGCAGCCTATGTGAAAAGCAGAAAGGTGAAAGTGAAAAAGGTTCAATTTTAACAGGATTCACACCTTCTGTGGAGGAAACACTCCCACCAATTTTGCCTCTAAGAATTGATGGAAAGGTTATTTGGGCATTCCTTGACACAGGTTCAGGAAGGAATTTCATTTCTAAGGATGCGTTAATGATGCTCAAATCAAAACCTGAGAGATATGAAACAAAAGATGTAACAACTATCAATGGAACAGCAAGAAAAGCCATGCCAATCTTTCAGATGACCATAGAATCATTAGACAAGAAAGCCAGAGAACATATTGAGGTTGCAGGGGTAGAAATGCATGATTTCACAACAGTCAAAAGGCCAGATTTAAGGAAATTGAAACAGCAGTTTAGACACACCAAAGACAAAGAATTCTACATAACAGCATCAGGGGAACATAAAATTCACATGATTATTGGAGACAAAACATACAGCAAACTGAGAACAGAGACAGTTTTCAAGGGGAATGATGATGAACCAATTGTAGAAGGCACATCATTTGGTTGGATTATTCATGGAGGAGAATTTTCTAGCACAAATTGCATGTTCACCAGAGAGCTTGGAAATGAATATGAGAGATTATACAGCCTTGACATACTTGGGGTTGAAGACAGGGGAGAAGATGACCAATTAGATGTTTACAAAGAGTTCAAAGAGAACATTTCCAGACAAAATGATGGAAGGTATGAAGTTAATGTTCCATGGATACCAGGAAGCAATTTGGCAGAAACAAATGAGATGCAGAGCAGAAAGAGATTGAAAAATGTTGAGCGCAAACTGAGGCATGATGAAAAACTGCAGAAAGAATACACAGAAATTGTTGAGAATCAGTTAAGAGAGGGAGTTGTGGAGAGAGTTCCAAGTGAACCATCTGGAACAAGAATATTTTACATGCCTCACAAACCAGTTGTAAGAGAGAGCGCTGCTACCACAAAGGTGAGAATGGTATTTGATGCTAGTGCACGCCCAACGCCAACAACAAACAGCATCAATGATTGCATGTACAAGGGACCTGTGTTGCAGCCAAATATTTGGGACATTATGGTCAGAGCAAGAATGACACCATATCTGCTGCTAGGAGACATACAAAAGGCATTTTTACAAATTGGAATTAAATCAGAGGATAGAGATGCATTCAGATTCTTATTCACACTGAGTGGGAAGGAAGAACACCTAAGATTTCTAAGAGTCCCTTTTGGGGGGGAAGCCAGCCCATTTATGTTGGGGGGAACCTTGCAGCACCATTATGAGGAATTTACTAACACAGAGCTAGCCAGTACCCTAGAAATGCTCAGAGAAAATACATATGTAGACAATCTGATGTGTACAGGAATGAGCATTGAAGAGCTTCAAAGATTTAAAGGAGAGGCATCTGAAATACTAGAGGATGCAAAGTTTCAAATTCATAAATGGGAATCCAACATAGAAAGCCTAGAAAGTGAAAATATGGAGAATCCAAGCAAGATTTTGGGGCATGTTTGGAACAAGGAAGAAGATACTTTGATGATACCCATAAACAAAGGGGAAGAGGATAAGGTCTCAAAGAACACTGTATTGAGTCAATTAGCCAGAATTTATGACCCCTTGGGAATCATTTCACCAACCCTAGTAGAAGGAAAGAGAATCTTCAGGGAGGCCTGTGATGAGAACAAGGGAGGGGATGCTGAAGTTTCTGAACCCCTTATGAAAGATTATTTGAGATGGATGAGACAGCTGAGAGAATTAAAGATACCAAGAACTTTAATAAGAGAAATAAGAGCAGTTGATGCAGTGAATTTACACATATTTGCAGATGCAAGTGAAAAGGCATGCTGTGCTGTGACAATTGCAGTAGTGGAACAAGGATCAAGCAAAGTAAAGGGCTTACTCACTTCAAAGTCAAGAATTTCAAAGAGAAACACTTCGATAGCCAGACTTGAGTTGGTTGGGGGGCAAATGGCAGCAAACATGGCCAAGAACATTTGCAAAGCATTGAAGAATTGGCCAATAACATCAATCAATGTGTGGATGGATAGTATGGTGGCCTTATTTTGGATAAACAATCCAGGGAAACAATGGAAAGCATTTGTAGCGAACAGGGTGAGAAAGATTACAGAGATAGGGAATGAAATTGGAATAGAGTGGAAATACCGCCCATCAAGTGAAAATTTAGCAGACCTAGGCAGTCGGGGTGCGAACATAGAGAAAATGGTAGAAAAGAAGTGGTTTGAAGGGCCAGACTGGCTGCTAAATGAAGAAGAATGGCCAGAACAACCAGTGCTGAAGAGTTCAAAAAGAAACTTGGAAGAACAAAGACCAATTAAAGAGGCAATCTTATTCACAAACGAGACAGAGAGTGATGAATGGGATAAGCTTTTAGAGCGTCAAAGCTATTGGAGAACACTTAGAACCACATCATGGTGTTTGAGATTTATCAAAAATTGTCTTGCCAAGAAGAGAAAGGAGAAGGTAACAAGAGGACCTCTGACCACAGAGGAAATTATGAGTGCAAGAGATCATTGGGTAGTAAGAGAACAAAGATACATTATAGAGATGAAAGAAACACCTGGATGGAAATTGATAAGAGACGAGAAAACAGGTATGCTTCGATGCCAGGGAAGGATTCAAGGGTATCAACCAATCTATTTGGAGAAGAGTCTCTTTACTGAGAAACTGATTCGACACACACACAGGAAAGTTATGCATATGGGAGTAGCAAATACAATGGGAGCACTGAGAGAGACATGGTGGATACCAAAGATGAGAACATTGGTCAAGAGAGAAATCAGGAATTGCAATGTGTGCAAAGTATTTTCTGCAAAACCATTTGAAGCACCAGCAACAGCTGCGCTCCCAATGTTTCGTACAGTTCAGAGCCTGCCATTCCAGAACACAGGTGTTGACTTTGCCGGGCCTCTCAAGTGAAGGGGGAGTACAAGCAAAGAAGAGATCAAAGTTTACGTGATTATTTTCACTTGTGCTGTGATGAGAGCAGTTCATTTAGAGGTAACAAGGTCACAAACTGCTGAAGAATTTCAGAGGAAGTTAAATGCGTTCATTACAAGGAAAATGAGACCAGAGGTCATAGCCTCTGACAACGCAAGTGTTTTCAAGACAACAGCTGAGTGGATAAAATTGATACGAAAAAGTGAAAAATTGCAAGACCATTTGGCAACTCTAGGCATCACTTGGAGGTTCAACTTGTCGAAAAGTCCCTGGTGGGGGGCGATGTATGAAAGATTAATTAAGGATTTAAAGAAGACATTGTACAAAACCCTTGGAAAAACGCATTTGCAATTTGAACAACTGGAAGCAGTCATCATGGACATAGAGAGGCATTTGAATAACAGGCCATTGACATATGTAGAAAGTGAAAGTGGGGAGGAGCAAGTGCTAACACCTAACATAATCATGTGGGGGAAGGATTCACATACATTTGAAGATGTGGAGGTAGACGAAGAAAGAGTGACCAAGATGTATAAGAGATCGAAGAATGCGAAAGAGCACGTATGGTCACGTTGGAACAAAGAGTATATCAACAGTTTAATGGAAGTGCATCGTATTAACAGAAAGAAGAGTGCATGTCTGCCACGGATCGGAGAAGTAGTACTAGTTGTTGGTGATGAAAGAAATAAAGGGCAGTGGAAGAAAGCGAGAGTAGAAGAGCTTGTGAAAGGAAGAGACGACGTAGTCAGGGGAGTGCTTTTGAGACACAAAGGACATCTCATAGAGCGACCGGTTCAAGCTATCTGCCCATTGGAGATTAGTTGTCAAGCGAAGGAGTCACAGACAGTGGAAACAATCAAAGGAGCAACTGATGACAAAGTCAATGTGATAACAGCTGAAACAATCAACGGAGCAATCGATGCCAAGGCCAATGTGACAACAAGAGAGAAGAGAAGAGCTGCGGTGGATGCAGAAGTGAAGACAAGACTTTGTTTTGAAGAAGATTGAAGAGGACAACTGCGTACCGTAAAGGTTTGATAAAATTTGACTCAAGTATGTTACTTTACTCAAATTTTAGGGGAGTTTGTGTACGGTACTTTATTATTATCATTCGTTATGTTGATTAGTAGTGGACATTTTGGCAGATTAGCAGAGAACTGGGACCGAATTTCAGTTTTTTTTAGTTAGATCTTCGAGAGCACGAGACAAGATGGCGAATCTTAGAGTTTAGCGATTTGTGTGCGGCACATTTCCGTACAAAGGCCAGTTTTCAAACCTCACCTCTTTGACTTCCTCCTGTGCAGCTGGAATCTTCTCTTGCTTTCCGGCTAACTCTAGCTTCACAAGAATCTCTCGTTTCTTTGTCAAAGTAGCTTGAGCAGATTGCCAATTTTGGTAGACCTTCATTCTTTGGTGGAAAATTGCCTAAGAAAAAAAGGAGAAATCCAAATTGCAACACAAAATATCTCCCTTTGCAAAGAAAAAATCTAAATAAGATGAAATGAACTTCACAGTCTTAAAGATAATCTCTACATGAGAATAATGAAAAGCAATTAATAGGCTTTAAGTTAATGTATATATAAATATAGAATCAACATTTCATTTGCATCCAGCGTTGGATTTGCAAAATATAATTTTATCATTGTTAGTGTTCTTTATTTGTGGCCAATAGAGTACTAAAGTGATGAGGTCACAAAATTCGGTTTTTAGAATTTTTCACTTTTCATCTCATAACCTGAAAGAGCATCATGAAATACCTCTTAATATGTCAAATCTGTAGAATGTGTTGCAAATTGGAGGAGATATGGCCGCATGAGTACAGGCGCTTGCCCAATCAAGCCTCTGTAATTTTGTCTTTATGAACCAGGGCAGAATAACAGTAATCTAGGTTAGCAAACTTAAAGTTTTTCATTGGCCATTTCTCACCCAATTTTGAATACATCTAACTGATTTTGCATAATGAGGGGTATTTTATGCTGTTCTTTCAGATTATGTGGCCAAATTTAAGAAATTCCAAAAATAGATTTTTGATGATGTCACACTTTGGTACTCTATTGGCAACTCCTTGACTTGGACTGCATGTCCACACATTTAAATAAGTTAGCAACATCTTTAAAATAAAAAAACAAGCTTGATGTTTCCTCCCTCTCTTCCTAACCCCTCCTCCCTTTCCCTGCTAAGGGCTTAGCTTTTCCTTAGAATTACCAGCTAAAATCTCACCTTGACAGCCAAAATCAACCCAAGATACTCTTTGAGTGATTCACAAAGCAAAAAGAAATCTATGTTTGACTGTAAAATAAAAATATTTGATTTAAATTTTCACACAAACCAGCTGTTTTAGAACAGACATAATAAAAGAGTTTTGCAAAGTAAACAATATGTAACCTATGAAAACAACAGCAAACCAAGTTAAAAACAATACCTGAAACAATGTAAACAGATTCAAACATTGATCTGTTTCAGTAGGTGCCAAAATAAATATCTAATACATATATAAGTTTTCAAAGATAAATTTCTAAAGAATGCCTTAACGTTTTCAAATCATAGAATTAGTGGTAATGAAAGTAAAAACAAAATTGAAAAAACTGACTTGGTCATGGTGAAGTTGTTCCATCTTTTCTTCCAACTCTGCTAATTGACTCAACGCTCTTGACAAACCAGTATGTTCTTCAGAGCTACCTAAAATATGATTTCAAGAACAAATATCAGAATTAAGATTAAACTGCATTGAAATCATCCAGACACAACGAAGAAATATGATAAGAAAAAAGTTAGACATCTTAAATTCAGTTTTCACTTTAGTTTCTTTCTAAAATTCCATTAAATACAAAACTCTTTCAAACAGACAACTAACTTAAATTATAGCAAAATTACAAAAAGACATAGAAAAGCTAAACATGAAATATTACAGAAAAATAGATTTGTATCCATGGGAATTTCTTAAGGAAGTGCTTTCTCAGTACCAAAACAAATTGTAGAGAGAGTGCCCCTGTAATCTGGTTATTTTCATTCTCTCATTGATAACTGCAATGGGACAAATGTTCTTATATACTTACTCAACAATGAAGCACTCTTTGCAAAATTTGTAGTATTTGTTACAACATCTGAAAATAAACAAACAAGCATAACATATCAATATATTCTTAACTATTACTAATAATTAGGTTTAAAAACCACTTTAATTAGGTTAATTACTCATCTCTTAAATTAATTTCTCCTGGAAAATCTAGAGGCAATGCCATAATTAAATAAGGCTTGTGAAATTTGTAGCAATGCGTTGTTAAAGTTATAAACGCTGTTTTTGTTTTTGGAAGTAATAAGAATCAAAATTAGAAAAATCCCACATTTAAGCACATATTTCATTGAAATTCTCTTATTTGTTTCCCTATGGATGACTTTTGTTATGTTTCCCTATGCAGAAATCTTTTTTAAGCTAAAAGGGGGTCATTGCAGGGACCAGAAAAGGGGTCATTGAAGGGACCAGAAAAAAGGGGGTTAAGAAAGAGTCCAGGATGCTTGGTGATTGTCACCTGGGACATCATTCTGGGGGAAATTTGCATGTTGTCTGTGATGTTAAACAAATTAGATTTGTATCATATTCAAAAACTATTTATCATAAAAATTTGGAGAACATATTAATTTTCGGTTTTTGCGTCACATAAAAATTTTCATCAAAGCAAGCATTTTGGGCAAGAATAAGCATTCTCGAGTCAGAGTTAACTAAGAACAGAAAGATGCAAAAATAACAGCCACATCTGACCCCATCTTAACATCCCAGAAAAAATTATCACAGGCTATCATCGATGAAACAGATATACCATCCATTTTTGTAAACCTAGCAGCAAAACTGTTACAAAACATGCAAATCGCCTTTTCCCTCTATAATGCTGTCACACACAGAAAAAACATCTCCTTATTCTTTAAGCCTTATTTCAAAACCTTACCTTTCTTAAGTGTTACCATTGTTTCGCAAGCCATGTGTAGTTTTTTCAATTGCTGCTCCAGTGTCTCAATCTGATTGTGTTTTTCTTCAAACCACTAAAATAAGATTAACAAAGTTACCTTCCAGTATAAGACACAACCACAGTCTTCTTTCATCTCGCATAAAATTCTCTTTATAGATAATAAACACAGATTTCATGGTGTCACTCAATAAATAGCACAATCTTAAATACCTAAAGCAAATATGCCCTGATTTATTTGCTATTGCATTTCAGGGCACAAAATCTATTTCTCTTTTTAGACAAGAAGCAATCTTTGTCAAAGAGCAGGCTTTTCAATGGGCAAGAAAATGAGTGAAATGGGTTTGACAGTAGCAAAAATTTTGAAACATACTTTAGCTGAACATTGTTGGTAGCTTTTTACTTCATATCATTTCATATCATATCAAGATATCTTTTAGAAATGTCTTAACAACTTTTGGAATTTTTCGTAACGTTTCATGATATGATATGTTCAGATATGGATAAAATATTCATCATAAATATTCTTAGTTTTCATCAACTTATGTGTGGTTAGGTCTAAAAAAAAGTTTCAGTGCTAATCTGAATAGTTTGATTAAAACTTTCTGCAATCAAATCTTCATTAAATTCGTTTAATTTTACAAACAGTTGCTAGATAAGACAAGGAGGAAAGATCTGCCTTTCTTTGGGTGTTCGGCCTGTGCTTGGGATTTTCAGTCTGTTTATGGGGGTTGCTCAGCCTGTGCATGGGGAGTTTGCCTGTGCCAGGAGCACCCCCCCCCCCCCCCCAATGGCAAAAAATCTCTTTGAAAAAGGGCGTTTTCTGGCTTTCAAAAGTGTGTGGAACCCCAATTTTAACTTGTTCAACTCGCCTTTGCCCCTCCCCCAATCTTGCCACCCTGGCTACGCTACTCCGTTTGATCTGCTCTTGGGGAGTTCAGTCTTTTAGAAAGGGCATTGAAGAGCCACATAACTTTGCCATCTAACCTATCTGTGAGTTTAAACAAGAAACCATCACCAACGAGCACTGACGTCAGCAAACGGTTGGCTTGTCTACATTTCTTATTTAGATAACAAACCGCTCTCGTTTGATGCGCAGCATGCCTAGATATCGTTTTCCTTCTGGATTACAAAAAGAACAATATCTAATGTTGTCCCGTTTTTTGCAAGGCGCCGTAGAAATTTAGCTGAATACATGAAATAGTGACAGGCCATTATCTTCAACTTCCTCCACAAAGGAGCTGTTATAATATTAGATATTCTGCTGAGATTTCGTGGCGCCATGATAAATCGATTTGATTTGATCAAAATCTAAGGAATGCAGACAAACAAGCGGACTGTTTGCTGAAGTTAACACCCACTGTGCAAATGGGAATTGTATTTTGTTTCACGACAAATGCGTGGGTACACGACAGAATGGATGGCGGAGGCAGCAGGTAAATTTTATACTTCTTAAATTTTTTGCCATTAAAACGAGAAGAATTTCGCTTCTCTTGCATTAATACTCAAATATGAGGAGTACGAAATAACATTTTTATCTATCAGAATAACTGTCGGTCCCACCTGGCAAGTTTACGGTGATTCGATTTGGTGAAGTAATTTCTGCTTAAAGTGAGCGATGATAAGTCTTGGGTTCCAGTCTTACCAAGTCATTTACCGAGTATGGAATTTTTGCGCGATTTTCTGTCAAATTTAACGAACTATCTTTAGCTGCAGCCTCAAGCCCTGGCTCTAAACCACCTACAGTTAACCTTCGGCCCCAAAGCCCTGTTCTCCAAAGCCCTCAGCCTCAAATTATATTATTCACCTTTGGATGTTAGGGTTCGTGCTTTCATTCTTGTATTAAGCCTTTATATGCCTTAGGAAAAAAGAGAGTAAGAGTTCCACAGTTAGGGTTTCGGCACAAAAGTTTGTCCCTTGACTGAGATAAGTGTATTTAAATGCTCCTAATATCGTGCCTTGTTTGGAATGCTCTTTCCACGCTGTCCTCTTCTCCAGTCCCTCCCTTCCCATTGGAATAAAGCATTATGTGGTTTTTCGAATCACTGTGAATTTTTTTATCTCTTGTGGTTAGGGCTTATTCACATCGCAGGGCTGATTTCCCAGATCTCTATGCTTTTATTTTGAATAGACTCGGCTTCTTAAAATGAAATCACTTCGTCTGCTCTTTTAAGGAACATATAAAAGTTCCTTAAAAGCGTACAGGACTGCAACTGTAAAATTTGCAATAATTAAACAATAAAGCTAAATAATAAAACTATTTGGCAAAGGATATGCGTGCTTACATTTAAAAATGTTGCTTGAATTGTTTTGAAAATTATTTTTCAGCCAAAACGATGCAATACAGACAGTCCCTCTATATTTTAAAGAAGAAATTCCAGATGAGCCTCGCTTAGACTACGAAAACCCACCCGAGGCAGTAGCTGAGGCCTTGTCTGTCCAAGAAACAGCTTCTAGCAGTGGTGGACTGGGCATTAGGAAAAAACGTGGACGACCTTCGAAGAAAGCTGAATTTGAATGGAGTGACCAAGACGTTTTTACGCTAATAGAAATATGGTCGTCAAAAGAGGAGCTGTACAACAGCAAGAATCCACGATATGGAAACCGCGATTTCAGATTAAAAGCCCTTGTTAACATACTGCAAACACTGCAGCGCCAAGGTATTAAAGTAAGGAGTACGAGACAGATCCAAGACAAGTTTACTAATTTAAGAAATTATTATGCCGCAGAACGCAGAAAAATTGAAAGTTCGCGCAAAAGTGGCGGAATTGCTGAATCGGAATATAAGTCCTCTTGGAAATTCTTTCACCCCTTGCATTTTTTGCAAGATAATTCGATTCCTCGCGAAAATGCTGGCAACTTAAATGATTCCTTTGTTATGCTTTGTCAACAGCCCTTTTCTAGTGCCTCGTCAACAAGCTCAACGTACTCAGCGAATAATCCACCTTCAGCAAAGGCAGCTAGAAGAACCAGGGAGAGGCAGGGAGAAACGTCTGGAAAAAGGATGGGAAGTGAACCAAACGCACATGAAATGATCGGTAGACGGCTGCAGGATAAACTTGACGACCAATCAAGAACAATGATAGAGAGGCAAAGAGAAATAGCGGAAAATGTAACGATTGCACAGGAAATGATAGGTACAAGGATACAGGAACAAAATGACAACCAGTCTAGAACAACAATTGAGAGGCAAAAAGAAATAGCGGAAAAAAGTATTGAAAGTGCAACAAATGTACAAGAAATGATAGGTAGAAGAACACAGGAAAATCTTGAGAACCAATCTAGAACAACGATGGAGAGGCAGCCTGAAATAGTGGAAAAAACCACGGAATATGAATCATACACACAAGATATAGCTGCTAGTGGGAGACAAGAAAATATTTGCAAGCCAAATGCTCCCAATCCTGAGGACAAATGCTACACTGACATGATCTTGCAGATGCTGAATGGCATTCCCGACTCAGAGGCAAAAGCACTAGCCAAAATTGAATTCCAGCAAAAGTTGATTTTCTTGAAATACAATCAGCAGAACCAAGCGAAAACATCATCGCAGCAAAATCATTTCTCTCCCTTAGGCCAGCAACGACGAGACACGCATTCTTCTGCTCAAAGATATGCAGCGAGCCCATTCTCAAGTAGTAGCTCGCACGAGCCCTTCTAATCTAGCAGAACGCCTTTACAAAAGAAACATTCTTTGGAAATCATTCGGTCATCGGTTAACATCGTGTTACCCTGGGTTCCAGAGCGTCAGTGTCGAGGAAATAGGGCGTCGAGGAAATAGGGGGTTGAGGGAGAGTGCGGAGGAGGAGAGAAGAGTCTTCCTCTCTTCTTTCCTCCTCCGCCCTCTACAACAACCCCCCCCCCTATTTCCTCGACGCCCTATTTCCTCGACACTGACGCTCTGGAACCCAGAGTAACATCGTGTATTCTAGCAAAACCTTATTAACTTTTGTTTGTTATAAACAATCTTTTTTTACTTCAAATTTTATCACTAGTTTTTTCACAGCCATTCAGTTTGTCCTGGTCAAAAAATATGCTAATATTTTTGAAAATCTTTTGTCAACGTTGATCTGTCAATTTTAGCTTGCAAAGTGAAAGAAGAAAACTAATTTCTTTCTCTTTATTTCTTTACTCATTTAAAGTAAGCTCACGTCCTCGTTTTCAGGATCATATTCTTATTCATATTCAGTCTTTAATACTAGAAATTAATCTAATATTAATAAAATCTAAATATCATCAATCTAAATAGATTATCAGACTATAAAAGACGCGGCATTGCTGATCTTTTTGGGCATCCAGCTCAATGTTACCAGCTCAACAAATCTTTTACAAAGTTTATTTTTCAATTGGCTCAAGGCAAGAAGTTCTCTAATATTTATAGAAACTCCAATAGACCGTATGCATGATGACGTCATTTAACGATAACGCGCAATGCATTGTGGTAGTTGTAGAAACAAGCGCCTCACTTTGCTTCAGGTTTTCTTGGTTTTCATATAAAAAGATCAAGAAAAATGAACAAATTTTCCAAGAAGACGGTAGCCCTAGTTTTTTTCAAAACTCTGGCATACGGTCCATTCAAGAACTAAAAGCAATTTAGAGAACCCTTTCTTCGAATGTTCTAAATTTCACATCTTTCTTTGAATGTTCTAAATTGTATTTGTTGGGGAGACGAGCAAGAGAAAGTTTTTTAATAAGTGAGGCAACCCTCCGTCATGGAGTCGAAGAGCATGCGCACGGGACGAAGTGCTCTCTGACTCCAGGACGGAGGGTTGCTTCACTCATTTGAAGATTTTCGCTCGCTTGTCTCCCCAACAAGTATCTACTTCTCTGAACCTTCGGTAACTAGATTTGGTACTTCCTCTATCAGTCTCAATGCGGATATTTCTGCTATAGCTTTCTTAAATGTAACGTCATAAAAAATCTTTCATCAGAACTTTTAAATGTTGATTGCATAACAGAACGCCATGAAGTACATCCAAATATGCAATAATCAGTTAAAAATGTCGGGTGAGATCTCAAAATATTGCGAAGGACCGTGGTTTTAAGTGTTGAATTTTTAGCCTTTTCTGGCTTGCGTTTGAAAATACATGCGAAACCAAATCGTGGGACTGAGGTTTTGTTCATCAAGGGTCAATTTTTAGGCACCGTGCTTGAAAACACAACAAACAATTTCACTTCAAAAGACCGTTATAGAGCTAAACCCTCAAACCGACTGGACCCCCTGTCAGGCCTTAATGGGAGTACCCCCTGGGGGCATCGGTCGCGTCTATCGTTTCGTGATTTTTCATTTTTGTCTCATAAACTTTTTACCGCCGTGAAAATTCATAATAGATCCTGTGCTTTGTCATAAACAAACAAGATAATTTTATTGCATTGGCCAATCAGGTTCACAAACCTGCCCTATCATTATGGCAGAACCTTGAGCAGGTTTCGTCCTTGGTACATTATGCTATTTCCACCAAATACAAAAACTTCTAGCCTGCGTGCTAACTTTGATGTCCATTGCGAAGGCGGACCAAACATGTTTGAAGAATTTTGATTATAGCTCGAAAACTTTTTAATACTGCATCTTATTCATCAAATGTTTGATTCTCTCTCCATCGATCAATAACGAAAACGGTAACTTATCTCCATAAAACGTTTCCGTAACAGTGTTCGTACGAATTCTTTGCAACCTAAATCTTTTGTTTTAAAAAAACCACGTTCAAAACAAATCTAAAATAAGTTTATCAGGCTATCCACTGTTTAGGGCAGGTTTTTAACTATATTCAGTGGCGTAAGGGAAGCATCTTAGGCTGTATAAAAGAATGAGACGAGGCCCCTATTTGCAGAATGCAAGAAAGTCCCATCAAACGTTGTATAGCATGTGAAACACAACAGCAAGATGCAAAAATTGTAAATTTTCTGGTTAACCACAGAAAACTGAGTTAAAGAAACTTCAGTTGAATAGAGGTTTTGAAAATGAGGTTTACTTGAGCAAAAATTTAGAAACATGGATAAAAAGTCGGTGCCCCAAACAGCGTTAGGTCTGCCACTGTAGTGTAACCAGTGGAGGACACATGGGGGGGGGGCGAGGGTGTTCGACCGTGAGTTGAAGTGAAAATGAAGAAATAATGGTCAAACAACAAGCTTGAAAGATGCAAAATTTCTTCGATTCGTTACTGCCACGCTCTCTCCCTATAAACACACAATAAAGCAACTCAAACCTGATCGTTTTCTGTCACTTTCATTGTCATCTTTGAAACAGCCTCCCCGACGTTTTTCACCAGTCTGCTGAAACCCCCTTTGCTCAACGCTGCAGTCTGGGTGGCTTTTGGCAGCTAAAATAAAGAGGGGTATAGTTTGAATTGAGAAAAACTTTGAATGCAAGGGTCGACAGCAATCATGGAGCAAAAAAGGGTTAAAACAACGGGCCGGTACCCTATCCCGGACTACTAGACTGAGGAAGTATTGTGTTGAAATAATTTGGGATTGAAGAAATGTTTTGAGGCCATAATGTTAATGTAAAAAGAGTACCAAAGAGGATGTTAATGTTAGGATGGCTTCGTGGTTAGGGTCGCAGACTACAAGTCTAAGGGCTTTGGTTCGAGTCCCTAACGTGACGAAATGTTCTCTTAGATTGAGGAGACTAGCAAGGTCTTTATAATTTTAAACGTAGGAATTACGAGGTGTGGTCACATCGAGAAGACAGAACAGGAAACGGCTTGTAAGAATAGCTGCTAGGTGTCCTAAAGTAAAACTACCTTCAGCAGCTGGGTTAAAACCAAAGGAAAACATGAATACTTTTTTTGCAAAATAAATGACCCACATTTCATAGAACATGATGCTAATACAAAAATAGCTTTGTTTGAATTGAGACATCATCTAGCATTGCATAATCGAACGAGTTTTGACACAAGATATCTGCGAGAAAACGAAAACATTTTCTGTCCTAATCATAAGCGGTTTAATATATAACGAATAACTCACTGTTTCGGCTTCCAGGAATTCTTTGAAATCAGCATCTTCTCTAAGTTCCGGGTGTCTTGCTGTACGGTTGAGATATCTGATGAAAAGCATGAGAAATAGTTTAAGTGGGAACAAGTCACAATAATAAATTCAATAAATAAAAACTTATGCTCTTTCAAGAAATGAAGTAGTGGGGAAAAAGAAAACAGTTGACCAGAGGTGGAAAAATTTTTTTTCTTTCTGGGAACCTAAGAATCTGGCTCAAAACTTCCTGCAAAATTTAGGGGGTAGACAAATAAACTTTTTGTTTGTGCCTATATCTCTATACTTAGTTGGTGTATCGTCTGCTTATTTGACTTAACCTATGTCACAAGATTTTTATATTTACTTTTCTTATATTTCCTTACAAAATATTCTGTGAAACTTTCTGCTAACATTTTCATCTAGAAAAATTTCTGGGAACTACGTTCCCAGGTTCTGATACTTTTTCCACCTCTGCAGTTGACAGTCAACCTTTAATGCAGGTCGATAACATTAAAATTTTATTATTCTTGTAATGCACCTTTTCAGTAATGATAAAATCCCAGCAAAATTGGTTTTGAGGAACAAACATATGCTGTGTGGCTCAGAAAGGCTTGGTATTTTCTAAATCGCTAAACGACTACAGTTTAGGGATAGCAGCAAATATAATGAATCGAGTATCAAAAAGTGCTTTAAAACAAAATGTGTGGTTTCATTTTTACAAGGAACGTTAAGCAATTGAAACACTCTTGTATCTATTTGAAAGAGGGACACAAACTAAAAGAAAGGAGGAGGTGAGTGAAGAATGTTTCCAAATAATAAACTGGAGCGAAAAAGAAAATGGGGAAGGAGGAGAAAAGTCTCAACGGTGTCTGAACAGAAAAGCCCTTTCCAAGGTAATGGTTTCAAGAAAACTGAGTGGCGGGAATCAAGTTGTGCTATGGCACTCCCTCTAACTAAAAAAATTGTACAATGCCTGCCAAAAGTCTTGGAACACTGACATCAATTTCCAAGGTCAAAACCAATCATCCCCCTCTCCCCCACGGAACAATGTTGGTTTACTATCAAACAGGTTAGGATTTTAGGAAGCACTTTCTTATGCGCTTCTTTTATGATATTTCTCTAAATCATCAACATTGTTTGAGGGGGAAAGGGGCGGAAGTAGCAATTTTTTTTCATGAAAGGAATGACATATATCAAATGCAGCGTAAATTGGTGGGTGTTCCAAGTACTTTTGGCAGGCATTGTAGAACTTTGTCTTGAGATGGTAAGAGCTGGTAATCCTCTAGCAAAGTTAATTAAATACTTGCCTTGCAACGACAGTGCTTAAAATCTGAGGCTTATGCATTCAGACCTTCAGAAAAACAATTAAGTAATTTTTCCAACTTTCTTCATCAACAGTAAAGTACCTTTCGAGTGCAGCTTTCCTTCTGTCAATAAAAGCATCGGGAGCACTTTCTTCACCTTTGGACATTTTCACTTTTGTCATCCCTAAAAACAGGCAAATTAAAGAAGGTAAGATTGCTGTTAATTTCTTTGCTTAATTTTATCCGTTATACAGTTGATTTGACAACCGAAAAGGAAAATCAAAGAAAACAAAAAGGAAGATGAAGACGACAAAGAAAGAGTATGAAAATAATGAAAAAATAAGATTGGGAAGAAATGAAAAAATAAGAGCATGAAAAAGAATTAAAAAAGAAATATTGCTGAGGAAAAAATGAATAAAAAGAAAAAAGAATTAAAAGGAGAGGAAAAAGAAAAGCAAGAAGAAAATGAAAAAGGAACGCCAAAGGAAGAACAAAAAGAAAAAAGGAAGAAGAAAAAGGCAAAAGGGATGAAGAAGGAAAAGCAAAAGAGGTAGAAGAAAAGGAAGAAGAAAAAGGAAGAAGAAGAAGGAAGAAGAAGAAGGAAGAAGTAAGAAGTAAGAGAAGATAAAGAAGAAAAAGAAAACGAAGAACATGAAAAGATTGAAAAGAAGAATGGGGAAGATCATGAAGGGCAAGGAGGAAAACAGGGAGATAAAATAAAGAAGAGCAAGGGAACCATAGTCTTCATCTCATTTAGGAGTCAGATGCTGTTAAGACAACTGTTTACAATGCTGCTATCTAGTGCTTGATTAAACAGAGACTTTGGTGTGTAGAAAAGGATTCTTCTCAGAGTAACTGTTTTATTATTAATGAATAATTAATGATGAAGAGTCAGCTCTGGAAGGGTCGGCTCTGAAGGGTTCAGTTTCACAGGTTCCGTAAACTACTCACCAACTACTGATTTCTCTGGAGCAGGAGGTACAATTCTTCCATATGGTAGGTGCTTCTCAGCCAAACGAACATGAAGACCAAGGAAATCACTAAATCTTCGTTTGACAACAGATTCTGGACTTTTGAATGATGGTAGTGATGTCTAAATAATGAAAAGTGCTTAGTTTCAAAAATCATATATTAATCACCCTTATACAAAAACTGTTTTATCAGTCTGTCATATAGTGCTTGCAGTCCTGGTAATAGCTTTGAAAAAAACAAACATTTAGTAAACTAAAGCTTTTCGTCTGACACTCTTCAGAGTTTAAAACGTCAGAACATAGATCGAAAACTCTACGCTAAGAAATATATATACCCAGTTGTGGATCGAAATAGGCCATCAGAAACACGAGCACATGACTGTAAAGGTTGACCAATCAGTGCCGCTTGCCTATGTAGAATGTTACCAATGGAGTCCTAGGTAATTAGGACTCCATTGGTAACATTCTAATAGGCAAGCGGCACTGATTGGTCAACCTTTACAGTCATGTGCTCGTGTTTCTTTGGGCCTATTATCCACAACTGGGTATATATATTTCTTAGCGTAGAGTTTTCGATCTATGTTCTGACGTTTTAAAC
Source organism: Rhopilema esculentum (assembly GCF_013076305.1). The sequence continues at coordinate 11,184,403 of NW_027019384.1, forward strand.
TCTGAAGAGTGTCAGACGAAAAGCTTTAGTTTACTAAATGTTTGTTTTTTTCAAAGCTATTTACAAGTTTTGTACCACCAAAAGATTGAGTCCTGGTAATATGAAATTTGGTGGTGTGCTGGTAATCACACACCTTAAAAAGTTTAGGCGTGCGATGACGTGCGATCCGTTAAATGGAGACGTTACGATTTTCATGAAGACCTGATGTCATCTTTGTGTTTGAAAAAGTGTTTGAGGTTCCCATCAAAACCAAAAAGTTTTTATGGACTTTTAGAAGAAGTTTCTTGAAAACAAAATAGCTAATTTAACAAAAAGGATACAAGTTTTTTAGGCCTTGTTGCCATTACTCCGTTTCCATAAAAACGGATTTGAGTGATTCTCTTTTAGATTTTGAGTTTCATTAATACATTCAAAAATGCGGTTCAAAGTGATCCGAAAACGGAATCACTTGAATACACGTCGTTTTATTGGGAACAGCGAAGACAGAGGCAATCGAAAACGGAGTCATTCAATCTCAGTTTCAAAACGAGCTCGAGCAAAGGATATGAACGGACAAATATGGAGTAATGGAAACACCCACGTTATCCTTTTGACCAAAAAAGAGTGGCCCAGGGTAATATGTTCATGAAAATGGGAAAAGAACGGAGTGAGAGAGCAGCAGAGACACACACAAATGGAGTAATGGAAACCGGGCCTAGTGGAAACGAAGTAAGGAGTTAAAATGCCTCCGGGAATGCCATCAATATAACTCACGCAAAAGAAATTAAAAATTACTTTAGAGAAAATAAACCAGAAATTACAAGAAACAAAAGAGAAAACGAATAGTAATTCAAAACACAGGACTGCGCGTGCGATATAAAGCACTCCTTGGGAGTTTTAAGGGTGTGTGGAGGCGTGTGTGTGCGATTGCAGGCCTAATATCACCAGGACTGGACCATATTGAAAGGGTTGTACACACTTTGCGAATAGAACAGGACAGTTCTAAGCTACAACTTTGAGTTTCACCCTTGATGCAATCATTACGCAACTGTTCATGCTTTAATGCGATCATCAGGCATAAGTATTTATGACCTGGTGATAACATTAAGGATAAAACTCAACATAACAAATTAGAACTGTCCTGTTCTATACAGCAAAGCATAATGATGAAATTTTAGCATCATTTTCCCAAGCTGACAAAACAAGATGGTAGAATATCCTTGCAATTTAATGTCAATAAAGATTTATATACACACTGTTTCAAGACTGTCTTTAATATTTATTTAGTTATGTTCTCTTTACAGATAGAAAGTTTGAGAAATCAGAGATAAATCTAGTTAAGGTTATGGTAAACATTTTTGTCACCAATTTGGTTTTGTCTCCCTGAAATCCAAACTACTAAATGGAATCAGATTAAACTATACATCATTCGATGCACAAGAATGTGATGATTCCAACCATATAAAAATAATTGGCAAATATTGTAAAATGATACTTTCCATACACATTTATTGCTTAAATGATTGTACCACCTTCAAAAGTTATTTTGTACCCTTGCGTTTGAGGTATCAAAATCTTACTTGGATCAGCAGAAAGCGCAGATCCTTAGCTAGTGTCTCAGATTTTTCAAATTCCTTGTCCTCTTGTAACTATACCCAGTCAAAAATTGATAAATAAATTGTCTATTCTCCCGTAGTTGTTTTGGACCAGAGCGAATACAAAAATTTTGAGACACACTTTGCTTGCCTGGACATCTGTCCTGATCGTTTGCATATTTTGTAGCTATTTGATTAGTTCCTTGGGTACAAAATAGCTTTTTTGTAACTGTAGGTAGGGTAACTATGAGCCCGAGAAAACTGGATTCTACTGATGGCACTTGAAAGGTACACTCGTTAACCACAGTGTAATCTGGGTCAAGTCATTTGAAGATTAAAAACCAATAAGCCTGTTTAAATAAACACAGGCACACATGGGATACATGGACCTGCCATGCAATTGTAACTAGTAATGGTAAATGAAACATGTGACCACAACCTCAAAGCAATGATAATCGGCTTAACAAGTCAAGAGATTTTTCAGGCCTCAACTAAAAGTTCTGATAACGAAATTATGGAAACCTTCATTTACATGGGATTTGTTTCAATTTCAAAATGTCTGTTAGTTTCAAACAAGGTATTATTGTGTGCCTAGAAAGTTTGACTAGCAGAGTGGGAAGAAATCAAAAATGTAAGTTTTCTTCCAGAAAACGTTTACCGTAACCTTAAGAAAATTAACAATAACTTTTGCTACTGGTATACCTATTGGCTTGAAAAATATTGTTTTACCAGTCTGTCAGAAATTGCTTGATGCCAAATAGGCAGAGTTTCACTGAGTTTCACCCTTAATGTGTTCATCAGACAAAATTATATCAAAATTTATTGCATTCTAGTGTCACAAGAATCCTCTCTTTTTAGATATTTATCAAATTTTCCTGTTTTTGACGCACTTTCTTTTCAAGTTTAAAATAATATTTTTGATTGTCAAGTAGCATTGTCTCAAGTAACTGTTTATAATATTCATTTGTAAATTAAAGTTTGAGCAAAAATATATGTTGATAACATTTGTTTATAACAGACATATCAGAGAAAACATATAATTCATCAAATAAATTTATAAACTCGCGGAGATGTAAAAATGGATAAAAAAACTAGAACAAACTTTAACTAACCGTAGTTGACACTCTGTAGACCATAAAAGCACTCATGCCATCACCTAAAAATTAAATGCCAAATAGCATAAATATTTACATATATTTTGTACCAAATGCTTTCAATAACATAAAATTCTTGAACTCAATTTTTTCAACAATGCAAGAAAGCTCTTTTTAAGAAGTATATCTATTCAAAAATTTACTATACTTCTGACATTTTAATTTGTAACACATTTTGTGACATTTTCCATTTTTAAAATTAGATGGTAGTAGCACATAGAATAAACTTATGGCTTTAGGTGAAAATTCATCACAGAAAGGCCCCATACCGACTTTCTCTGGATCTGAAACTTTTATCTTTAT
>NW_027019384.1:11187533-11197733 GCF_013076305.1 Rhopilema esculentum
AAACAAATCATCAAATCAAACATCATCAATGAATGATGACATTAAATTGTCCTGTTTTTCAAAATATTACAATGGACCACAGAGAGAAACAGTCATAGGAAAGCTTGTAGTTATGGAAAAAAACACTTAATGGTTAACACTAAATGTCCTGAGCATGGGAATATTTATTTCTAGAGATATAAAACAACCTTGGTTGAAAAACGCACTAGAAATAATCCAAATGATAGCTTTGTGATTTTGCAGGATCCAATCTTTACAGAAAGTGATATCTGTTTCAAGAAACTCGAATTTTCGCTTGTTAGCCCTAAATTAGTTTATTCAGGTTACATTTGAGAGAGCTTATTCTTTACGAAATACACAAACGAACATGTTAAATTATGTATGAAAAATAAAGAACATAGCACTAGTATATCATTTCCCCTGAATATGTAAATCTAATTACATAAAGGCGCATATTAGCTAGGCCTGTGTACAAAGACATTAAGTTGTGCAGCAAACATAGTTTAGACATGATCTTTCCATATGTATCAGAAACGGATTCAAACAGTAGAGATTGAGGGGACCAACCGTGACAAGGATGCAATAATGAAAGCCGATCCACTGGCATGTAGTAACCTAATCCAATCTTTGATTTAACAAAAAAATACAAGATCATATCAACTAAACAGGATGGAAGAATAGAACTGGATCAGAAATATTATGGCGCTTATGGATCAAGAAAAGACGACGGCGGAGAGCTTTCGGGTGGGCAAAAGAGAGATGGGCTCACGATGACGTCTTAAACGTGATTATAAATTGTTCTGTTACTGTTTTGGACAATACTATAACTTCGCGGGTCCTTCAGCTCCAAGGCAGTGGGTGGCTAATCTTTCCCCCACCGACAACATCACCTCAAAAAAAAAAGTGCTGGTTCGGACCATGGGTGTGAAAGTGGCAACTGGGATTGTAACATCCGAATAAACAGTACAAGCCATGGATCATCCCGTTCGTGCTAGCAAGGAAACCAATTGAGAACGACTGGTATGTTTATGCGACCATGAAAACAACTAAATTTCAAATCCGTTCAGAATCCAAAACGGCCGGGTGTAAAAGCAAAGCTAGCCAGGGCCAGTCCGGGTCCGGATTTTGCTTGAGTGTCAATAAAATGCATCGACAATCAGGCTCTTAATTGGGTTTTATGAAAAAAAAGGCATTTACATAAACGACTTGGTAACTCGATTCCAGATGTAACATTCTGCTTAATACTCAATCGTAAAGAAATCTATAACAATCTATAAAACATTGTCCCTATCAGATTCTCTCCTCCATTCCTTAAACGAAGGCCTTCTAAGAGGTCAATGTTCCTGCAACCGCTGCAATTAACGTACTTGCCTTGGACAACGTCGGGTATTGTCATGCGATATCCCTCTCTGACTTTTCATCACATCTTAGCGGCTGAAGAGCAGACGAAGATTAATAACAAACAGCTCTCGTTTGCAGTCTGGACAAAATGACGGTTTTAAAATACGGCAACGTGTCCTATGATAATGGAATATGCAACGTGATCCAATAATTTTTAATCGTCGGCAAGACCAGCTGTTTTCTTTTCACTTAAGGTACGAGGAAGTCATAAATGACATTATTCAATACTAACCAGGGCGCATTCAACAAGCTTTTCAACATTTACAACAGAAAAGATAAATTAAACATATACATTTTTACTCAATTTTTCTTATCAACATCATTTTCCAGAATGTTACTTTTTTAAAGATGAGCTTGAAATAATTGTAAAAGTCTCAAAAACGAGTTAATTGATACAACACCTGTAGATAGAATCACAATATCTTTCAAAACATGTAAACTGGGGCCATAAAAGACTCAAATAATACGTAACTATTTTTGCTCTTAGACGGTAAGGCCTAAGAATTACTGGCTGTTTGGCGGCATCTCCAACCTTACCCGATTTGGTTTACCTTCTCACTTTCAAGAGTGTCCCGCTATTTCCGACTAAGCGCCGGGCGTCGGAAAGCGGGGGAAGGGGGGGGGGAATAATTACAAACTGTATCTTATATTCCTTTTTACAGTGACTGAATGGAGAGAAAAACAATGGGCAGCCCCCTCCCCCAATAGGAATTTCGTTCGACGGCACTGCTAGAATTATTCGAACTGATAAAGAGAGAGAACTTGTACAAGTTCGTGTGACATGGTTATCATTCGGATCTTTTAGTTGAAATTTAACAGTTTTAAAAATCGATGCTCTAGTTTCAAAAATTGTAGACACCCGAGTCGCATAGACAGGCGCTCCTGTAGAGGTATCTCTCCGTCGTTATCCCATAGATTTAAACACGATCCTAGGCAGTATTTCGACTATGTTTTCGGTTGATGGTCAGTGTGTCGCAGGACAACAAATTCAAAGGTTTGGGGTTACGAGTTCTGACATGACGAACTTACCGCAGAATAAGGAAGTGCCAGCTCTCTGTAATCCATTTGCCGAATCAGCAGGTGTCGGTCAAGCGAGAGAAAGGCCCAACACAATGCTCTGATACACAACCTTCAGTATCCTAGAAGCTATCTTCAATCAAATACAAAACAATACCGATACTCGCCTGGGACAAAAAATTCCAAAATTAACATGAGGTATCCTTATGTGACACGTCTTGCCACTAATAGTACTCGATAAGTAAAAAGTATTTTTGAGCACAAGTGATAAATAATCGAAAAACAACTCACTACTCTGGTAAGGGTTTCTTCAATAGATAAATCTCCCACAGTAGAACACCAAACTCAAACATCGCTATGGGTTGAATATTGCTAGAAAGAAAGGTAGAGAGGGGTCCGGTTTGAGTAAAAATAATATTCATATTACTTACGTGAGATTTTTAAACGAGATTTCGTATTGAAGGGCCATTTATAAACAAACTATAAAACAGGTCTTCCGAGCGGCTTTAATGAATAACAAAGGAATTAAGGCTCATCCACAACAACAGATACAGCTGTGTCCAGATATATGCCAGTGTATATACCGAAGCAATAGTGTGCAGCTAAAAACTTAGAAACCAACATGGGATTTAAGGAACGACCGTACTAAATGTGGTCAAAAAAGGTCCACAAGTAAGGCAATTAAGAAGCAAGGCTCTGACCAAGGGTTAGATCGAATTAAAATAAACTTGCAACTCACTACTTGTGTTTATGGCTTCAGGAGCCGTCCACTTCAACGAAATTACTCTGCGATGCATGCTGGGTTGAGGTCTTTTGCCAGGCCCAAATCAGCAACTCTAAAATATTAAATTTATGCATAAATAAAAATTAGCCGAAGATGGCGTTCTAGTTAAACAGTGTAAGCAAAAAAGGACATATAAATATCATAGTCCTATGTGATGCAATGGAACGACTTGTGTGATTAAGAAGATTTGTTATGTAACAATGTACAGAAGATAAAGTAAGAGGTTGAGTAGGTGGTCAAATTCTATACAATGTGAAAAGGGTGCGGAGGTTTAATACTCGCCACTTGCCCGTCTCTCCACGTCCAGGGGTGAGCAAAGGCTAGTAGTCATGGAGAGACTTATAAACAATTGGCACAAAAAACCTCCTGTCACACTGGCAAGACGGGGGATCAAATAAAATAGCCAGCCACCTAATGAACCAGCTCACAAAGCTAGAATTAATAAAGAGTTGCCCGAACACTGGGAATCCCTACAAAAGTTAATCCATGTTGAACTAGTTAGAATGTCCTCATTGTTAACAAAATGGAATTCACATGTTAACAAAAAGTTGAATTTCTCAGTCCATGTTAAGATTGGCGGTGGCTAGGCCCAGTCAATACACATGATACAACTCACAGACGGTTATGATGGTCAACATTGATGGAACAGCTGCCTACTAGCGAACTTTAGCTTCGATCCATTGCTTTTAAGGGCCTTAAGGTTCTGTAAAATGTGCAAGACTTAGTTTTGATAAAGACAAAGGGAAACGAGTAAGTATATCGACGTACTTGTGGTTCATCATCTGCAACCAGAAGCGTTCTCTGGCGGCGAGATCCTTAAAGAAAACATACATGTAATTTATCAACTCTATTGACAAATCTGAATATTCTTAGATTTTACTTAATTTTTGTTAGATAAAAGTCGTGTTCTGAGTTATACATAATCCTGAGCATTAGCTATTATTGAGGCGCAAATAATAATTTTCTACTGTAAATAATTATTATAATAAAAGGCCATAAACCTTCTATCACTCGCATTCATACCAAAAAAGAGAGCGGAGAAAAAGGTTTCTTTAATCCAAGTTGGCAGATCGAGTCGCTGGTTGGTTCGGGATATTGGTGATTAACTGACAACATTAGGATGGGTTACAACGCGCTTATGAAAGGAAACAATGGGATTTTTGCAAAGCAAGAAGAGAACTTCCTCCTAAATTCTGTCAAAAGAATGGAGGAAGGTCTCTTTTTATCACAATCAGTTACAGGCATGACGCAAGCAGAGAGGCCAGTGTCCTGCTTTGCCAAAAAAGTCTTCTCAGTTTCCATAGAACATTTTTGGATTGGAAGGACAAATTCAAAAATTAGTGACTAACCTATGAACAATTTTCTTGCTCAAATACCACAGTCTCTACAAACATCCTAACAGAGGAAATGGTTGAATTATCTCTCCAACTATAGTCATCACATTAATATCTACAAATAATTCTTAAACAATAACCACAGTTTTATAAGTAGGCTGGTAATTGAATTCTTGTCAAAGGAGTTTTGAGTAATTTTTGCTCAATTACGCTTACGTTGGTTTGTCCAATCTTGGGCGATTCAGCACCAGAAGCGGCTATTCGTACGGGGTTTTCGTTTGTTGATTGATGCGAGCGACCCGTAAGCTCTTGAAATTACAGTACCGACAGTAACTGGAAATCGCCCCCGGGGCCTATTTCGCAAAAACATCTTACGGGGTGGGTGGCTTACTTTGAAGGTGGATGCTTTATCCGAGAGGTGAGATAGTTTCAAGGTGGTGCTATTCGAAGGTGGGGATTATTAGCAGAAGGTAAAAGTACTATGGGAAATTTTTTTCTGTTATTGGAAATGGCTCTCCGGTCAGGTGTGTCTTAAAAATGCAGAAAGAATGACTGGATACATGTTTGTCGGCAATACCTCAGCCACAGGGGGTTATTCGAGGCTGGGGGCTTGAATTTGACAAAAATAATCTTAAAAGTGAGGGCAATATTAGGGAGGCTTATTCAACAGAGGGGGGGGCTTATTCGGCGTATTACGTAAACAAACATAACAACATTGTTTTTTAGGGTCGAAACGACCCTACGAGAAATAACACGACTTTGGACATACGATCAAAATAAACTTAATACATTTACCAGCCACAAAGTCAAAGAAAAAGTCCATGTAAAAAATGATTGAGAAAGTAACTTTTTTGTCTTTCAACTTTTGTATTTTCTCTTATTTAGAAGAAGGAGCCGCAAATGAAGAATTTTATACGCGAGGATACTAATCGTGAGAAACGATAATTACTTTGTGAATGAATCGGTTGTTAGCTAGGAACGAGAGATGGTACCTCAGTGCAAACTCTCGTGCGGCCGTTACCTCCCATGTAAATTGGCACAATCTTAAGCCTGTTCAAAAGTCTGCACCCTTTTTTGCCCAAAAGTTGAAAATCGCTCTTGTGAGTCACTGAGGAATGATATGATATGATATGATATGATATGATATGATATGATATGATATGATATGATATGATATGATATGATATGATCTGACATGACATGACATGACATGACATGACATGACATGACATGACATGACATGACATGACATGACATGACATGACATGATATGATCTGATGTGATATGATATGATTTGATTTTATTTGATTTTATTTCAGTTTGATTTGATTTTGTTTTAACTTGATTTGTTGTTATGTCATTCAGATTTCTTATATTTTAGGAGGTTTAATCCTTCATCAATTGCTGATATTCGAGGGACCCTCCCTCCATCTGATCTACAATACAGCGATGTTAATATAATAGAAAAGTATCTTATTATAGTGAATACTTAAGTTCTAAATTTCTACCCAAAGGTTTACTTGATATAGTAAATTACGGTGTTAACAATTTATATGAAAGTGTAGAAAATCTAATAGATCTAGGCTAGAGCTGTCACTTAAAGAAGTTATTGGAAGTTGCCTGATACCTCAGATGGAGGGCTATTCAAGATTTTTGCACCTCGAAGCGAAAAGCATTTTTGTCCGTTCGCAGAATTTTTCATATTCAGCCTTAAGAGAATGCGGGCGTTCAAGGTGAAGCTTCATTTTCAAATAAGATTGAAATTAAAACTCTTGCTTTCAGCATTAATAGGTTAATTACAATATGCTAAAAGTCAAATTATTACAGTATTTTGTTTTAAAACAATAACAAGATTGTATGGATACACGCAAAGTCTCAAAGAATGCCATCAAGGCAAGCCTCCAGATGATGTGTTTGAAAATTATCATGTTAGATTGATTTTGACTCTCAAGCAATACGCACTGAACACAAAAAGAACAGGGCAAGAACAAAAAACCGTAAGACAAAGTAAAACTAATTCAGTTATGCAGAGTAAGGGAATGAAACATTTATCTATTCAGAATAATCAATTATTTATTCAGAAACATTTAATTAAAGAAATGTTATTCGTCCTTTTCAATTCTGCTGACAAAATGTTCCATTTTTTCTACTGTCAAGAGGAAGAAAGTTTTTTTAAGTTTTTGGAGATGGTTGGAAGAGAGAAACTGAGAGAGGCCAATCTTCTATTTACGCCATTAATATCGTTGTTGTCTTCTAGCTTGGTGCAATTTTTAATTAAGTTGTTTGCAATTTGTTTGATTTTGCGAATTTGCAGATGATAAATCCATCGACTTCTCAAATCCCATTAAACTTCTCTTTAGTCTTTTAAAATCAACTTATTTCTTGATCCTTTAGACACTTAATAACTTATCCAATCGATCATTTATAACAGCTTCCATATTGAAACTGGTTTAGTTACTAATTATAAGCATCACGGTAGGAAATGATTTCTGAAATGATAACGTCAAATTAGGGCAGCGATAGAAGATATTTTCACAATTTTTAAAAGCTATAAGGAAAAAACCTGCACGCCAGAGTGACGCAATAGATACGTAAGAGTGACGAATAAGTGACGCAAGATTGCTTTTACAAAATCTTTTATAGACTAATGTTTTGCTGTCTCTAGAAGACAAAATACCTCTGGTTACATAATCGAATATTCATGGATGAAACATTAGTAGAAAATGAGTTTGGCGCACACTAGTTAGCCTGCGTACAGACTCTGTTGACAAAATTGAAATAGGAGAAAAAGTAGAGTCTGCGAAGCCGAGTCGATTTTCTTGTTCACAGATTCCTCAAAATTAAGGAACCGATTTGATTGGTTGGGGGAAATTCAATTGCTTTTTTTCAGTTTTCGAAGTGGCGCCTTCGAGCAGAAGTATAAAAGAATGGTATCAGGATAATAGAATAGGTCTGTTTGTTCTTTTGAACAACTAAAATTGAAAAAAAACATTGCACTAGTGCTTAGAATAAAACGTTGATGTCAGCGAATAAGAAAAGCGGCTCTGTTGCGCAGACTCTACTTTCTCTCCTCTTTTAAATTTCCGAGTCTGCACGCAAGCTGACACTAGTGAACAAATTTTTTATTTATCCCTTTTTCTAAAGTTTGTAGTTCGCTAATTACAACAAACAAACTGGAATTTTTCTTTGGATAAAGTCAGCATTTGGGTAAACATTGGGAAGGTTTACCCATTGTTGTCAGTCCCATCAGTTTTATGAACCGCGGGACTTAACGGGTTCTCCCGAGCTCTGAGCATAGGGAGACGACAAGCTTAGTTTTTGGAAAGGGTGTTGAGGTTTTTGGCCTTGGTGAAAAGGAGCTTAGAAACTGTCGTAGTGAGGGTCAGATCACCAAAAGATGTCTGATACTGATGATAGCCCGCTTTTCGAAGAGGTGCAGGATGAGCCTGAAAAGAAAGAGGAAGCTGCTGATAGCCCTGAAGCCGACAGCGAAAAGAAAGAGGAGCCAAAAAAGGAAGATGAACCCGCCTCAATTCCAGTCAGTGCAAGCCCCAGTTCTGGAGAATCCGATAATGTAGGAATCTCTTAAATTGTCGATTTTTTTAGAAACTCTTACGTTTTTACACGTTCGTCTATATTACAGTCGGTTCTGATACTGCAAAGTGTGGAACTGACAGCGGATAGTTCAACTTTTCGTTACGTTGGTCATTTTGATGGGCCTAAAAGTCAAATGATCATCTCAAATGCTTTTTGTTATTAAGTGTAAAAAGTGTTCTAGCGAGATTAACTATGACAGGTTTAATATAATATACTTTTGAAGAGAAAAGTTCTTCTAGTTTGTGTAGAATCATTTTATACCACCGAACGTACAAATTCATCGAGCTCACTATGTCATCACGTGATTTGAACACCAATCAATCGATTTCCTGTCATGTTTTGTAAATGTGTGCAGTAGTATGCAGATGACATACAAAGTTTAAATGAGATGCAAAGATTTCTTTTATATGTTAGCAGCTTAAATAGAAGCAACATGTTATGAAATTCTTCTTTGATAAAGGCAAATGGTATATTCGTTCTCTGCAATAAGTGGCTTTTATTCCAGGGTGCATTTCATGTAAATCCTAAAAAGGCAATCCTAAGTGTGCATTAATCACATCATATGCTGAAAGAAAAAAATGCAAAGTATATACCCAGTTGTAGATCAAATTAGGCCAATCTGAAAAATGCAAGCTCATGACCAGTATAGTTGCTGGTACAGTGGGCCTATAGAAAAACCAGCACTGAAGTGGAAGTGAGAAAACAAACTCCTTTTGTCTTCACAGCATCTGCTTATTTCATTCCATTCTGCTTTTTCAAGATCAGCAGATGTATCCATTGTTATTATATCGTTGATCCTGTATCTGTTGAAGAAGTTTTTATCTTGGACAAATGTTTTGTGTCTATAACCAGGCACAATATCTACAACTAAAACCTAAGTATTATATCAATAAATTTGTAAAATTTTATTGATAATTTACTTGGATTGGTTACTTTCCAATTTGCACTGATCACCTTTTTTCTAAGATGTTTTCTTGTAAAGTTGCCTTGATTGTAAAGTTTCTTGTAAGGTTGAAATGATTATCTGTATTCTGATTGGCATAAAAAGAAGTTTTGTTTCCTAGCATCCACATTGTATCAAGCCCCTGTTGCTCTGTCAGATTTTTTTATCAGACATTCAACAGATACTGATATTATATATTATGAAAAGAAGGAAGATATTTTCTTTGTAGCTATTAAGACTTCAGTTGTTCAGGAAAAAGAATATTTTTCTGTTCAATAATGGAATATTAAACAATATTGCAGGCCTTGCTCTAAGCAAAATGAAGGTGCTCCATAAAAAGAGCCCCTTAGAAACTCTAGGCGCTCTATTTCGCACCTTTAAGAAAAATATCCTTGAGAGCATCCTTCAAGAGCCTTGGAAGATCGAGAACTTCCTATCGAAAGCTTTGGAAGAGTTTTAAATAAGAAATTCAATGGTGATACCAAAAAGCACCATAATATGAAATAACAAAACATGCAGCAAACACTATGTTAATACAAATATAGAAATATAGGAAAACGCATGGCTTTAAGTCGAACATTAGCTTTGTTTCCCTTTTTATGCTATCCATTCTATAAGAGACACTAGAACATCTACTACTCGCGAAAGCAAATGAAAACTGAAAAGCAATGCGGTAATTTGGATGGAAATGTGATCTCTGATTTGCAAAGGTGATTCTAAGTTATTAAGAAAAACAGAAAATAATACTTCAACAGAAGATTAACGCTTGCTCGGAAATCAGATAAATCTGACGGAGAATACTCTTGATGGCCTGTGTCCTTGGTGGTTATGAGAGGGTTATTAGATTAAAAATGGTATCGAAAACCCAACGTTGAATTTGCTGAATTTTTTTCTCAAGGGGGAATCTTACGCAAATCATAACATTGCGGTCTATTGGGAAGATTGTTTATGCTTGATCAAGTTAATTAGACAAAAGCCAAGAAATTATTTTGTTCCGTGGTAATATTGTTTGTTTTTACGTTTTGAGGGGCTCTATAAATCGCTCTCCAAGGCTTCTTTTGGGTGCGCTCTAGGCGCGCGCGCTCGATCGAGCGACTTTCCGGGCAAGGCCTGATTAATTGTT